>KK351036.1:1642019-1900804 GCA_000671755.1 Glossina brevipalpis | reverse complement strand
GCCCTTTCTTCTTAAACCCATCGCCGAAGGATTTTGCCATTTTGTTTACATAATACCTAGAATGCAACATCATAGATCCAATAAATACCATCACGCTTTGAATCGTTAAAACTCAATCGTTACAAGGCAGAATATGCGTTAAATAACCGTTAGACGCAAGTTTGAAAATAATAAATCGTGAAATTTGATTGTACTTATATAAAGAGTTCAAGTTACTTTGTTCAGATTAAAATATTGTTATTTTTAAACTTCATTTTTAGTAATAGCAATTTATTGCAAATTGTTTAGTGCGTTACGTTGTTTAGTTGAAAACAATAAAATCGCAATAAATTAAAAACAAAGAAAAATTAAAATTACAATAAATTTTTTATTTCATTATCATGATTACATGCTTGAGTTTTCATTGTCTACATACAATGCCTTTGCCTTTAGCCGCTTAGGGTTTCTTTCATTACTACATAGATTGTTACTGTATATTACTAACCATTTAGTCCAATTGTATTGGGGAACGTAAATTTGTAAGCAATTTTTATGTAATAATGCGTAGAAAAATTTTATCTGTATTTTAATTATTTTTATTTTTATATTATATAATATTACGATTAAAATAGATAAAAATAATAATACAGCTTCCTTTAAGAGTTCTACAGATGTTTTAAAGGTTCACTTGTTTTATGATAAGATTTTTTAAGGCGTTTAGTGTAAAATATTATTTTCTCTTTGCTAACTTCATGGTGACTGCAAATAGTTTGACAATCATATCAGGCAAGATGTACGCACTAAACGACAAAGTCACTCACGTTATCAATATAAATGAAAGCACCACTTCAACCGATTTTTAATTCATAAAAATTTATCTTGAAAATTTATCGTCATAATATTAATTGCAATTCGATAAGAAAAAATAAATTTAAAAAAAAAATACATATTTTTTCATTTCGTTTGAGAATTTTTTGTTAATGTTAAAATTAGCGTCATAATGTTGATTGCAATTCGATAAGAAAAAATAAATTTATAAAAAATATACTTTTTCATTTTCTTTGCGAATTTTTTTCCTAATGTTGTTAATTTGTTTTCATTCTAATTCATTATCTTTAATAGCTATTTGATATTATTTTTGTATTGGAAAACACACTAAAACTTTGTAGACGGTTAAGGCCGATCATTCAATGCTTTAGACTACTTTTTTAAAACACAGCGTTAAATGAGGAGTAGTGGTAGCAATGATTTGATCCAACACATTTTCAAGAAGTTTCGTCTTCTGGTCAATGCTAATGTTTCAAATTTCATCCAAGGTTCCGAAAATTAACACTTGCTCATGAAATGTAAAAATACACGAACGGATACGAAACAGACGACGGGCAGGAAGGCCTAATTCGATTTATCTGATTGATATAATAAAAGGAGGGCTTAATTCAATTTATACGTTTAGACAATTTAATATATTGCATACAATGATCCATTTTATACAACATTAGAGAAATCATATTAAGTCAGCTGATAAGTAATTCGCTTATAATTTTCGTGGGTAAGTGAAACTTTCGCCAGCATAGTTGAGTTACTCATGGTGATTTAAGCCTAGAATTATGGTCGTCTTTGTTTGTCGGAAAGTTTCAAATTTGCGATTGCATTTTTTTGAATCTCAAATCCTCTCTAATTTACTAGAAGAAAATTGCAAAAAGGTTACGTTCTCACCGAAGATTCCATGCTCAGTGTGAGCCGGTGGGGCTCTTTTTCGTCAGAGCTACGTGCAGTCATTAAATTACATGTTTATGATCATCTTAATTAATCTTGATATTATTGTCTTGTGCGTTGCGGATGAAAGAAGCCTGATTGCCAAAGATGGCACGTCTCAGTTCGATGGTCCGGAATTTATTCGGTTTTTGACTTTACGTATTTACTTGATTCTTTTCTTTAGTTAAAAAAAGTTAAATTTTTTCTAAATGTTCTCTTCCAAATGAATGTTGAAACAAATTTCGATTATTGCTCTTGTTAACACGATATCAATGTAACTTTTTCTTGATAGATTTTTGAATTGCTAACAGCCGCGGCATAAAGTGAATTCCTACGCACGGTATGTAGAAATTATTAGATTGACTCGGAATTTTGCGTTTATTAAATGCATGTGCTACGCATTTAATAGAATATCTACTGAACAGGAGATAACTGACATGATAAGCACACGTGAGTTTTAGTAAACGATTAAATATAGCTATCACATTTATAATCAATAATAAATAGGAAGTATTGTAATAATATTTTTTATGGTTATCACTGAGGAATAGGGGTCTATTGTTTTTGTCGAAACACTTGGTGCACCCAGAAGAAAAATCCAAAGACTTTATGAAGTATATATATCTTTGTTCAGCATCCAATTTTGAATCGATTTAAGGATATCCATCCGTCCGTCTGCCCGACTGTTCAATGTCTCCATTGCCTCGGTCACAAAAATTATGATATCGGGGTTAAAACATTATAAAAGTTCTTGCACGTGTATTGATGTTGAATATGGGCCAATGACATGTCTACAGTGCCATATAAATAGCACCTTTGCTTTTTGGATTTTTTTTTCATTATTCATAAATTGCAACAAAGATTGAATAATAATTTTCAGATGTATTCTGTAAGAGGTAAGAAAATTATATTCGGCTGTGACCGAATATTTTCTACCCCCTGTCACCACTATCCTAACAATAAACTCGCAAAAATTAAAATTAAATTTTCATACTTTATTGTATTTGGACAGACAGATGTAAATACCCTATACATATATGTACATATATTCGTAAACAGCATCCATTTTCAATCAATGTAAGCATTTCCGTCTGTCTGTCCGTCTATGTAATGAAGGGAGTAGATATATACACATACAAATATACACATTATAGGGTATCCGAAGCTTCCGGTATTGCAAAGGAAATGAGAAAGGGAATATGACCTCTCCTTCGTGTAAAAAATCACCCATGCCCTTTTACTATTGGATAGTATTGAAATTGAAGTTTTTTGAGTCTTTTTTTTTGTATTGAAGGTGGTGGGTATAAACGATTCGGTAACAATGGAATACAATTTTCTTACTTCCTCTCATTGATTACATAAACAATAGAGCTACTTATCTTCAATGAGCTTTTCTAAAAATAAGAACATATAAAAAGTACTTCTAATTGTTTATGGAACTCAAACGATTAATTAGTTTTCTGTACTTACAAGCCGGTGACGGTGCTAACAAATAAAAAATTAGAAAAAGTAACATCACTTAAATTAATATTTCTACAATTTCTATTAAAAGAGCCGTATTTTAATTTTAATTTGCCTGTTTGTTTTGCTTTTAAGCTCCTCGGGAATTGTAAGGTGAAGATCATAACTGCTTACCTTTTTGTAAATGCTGGCGTTATGTTGTTGCACATATTTTGGGATTGTTGAACATGTGCGGTAGAAATTGTAAGTAATTGTTACAATCTCTTTACGTAACCATTATTAGTAGAGGAGATAAAAGAGAACGTTTTCGGGTTAGCTTCGCATAGGAATATAACTTAAAAGATTGTAAACGATTTAAAGAGAAGTGCCTTAGTGCCTTGTATGTATTGAGAGTGTTTTTATCATTATACCCTATACGAGTGGTATTTACTACATAAAGTCGACCTCTCTTTCTAACTTTGATTATTTATTATTATTATTATAATTTTCTAAACTAATGAAATCAATTCTTAGACTAGAGAATTAACTTGAGCACTAGCAACATAGACCGTCGGCCCTTTTTTTAAGAAACGAAGATTAAATGCTAAGCTTAGTAGTTCGCTGTAAGAATTTGACCACAACTGCAAATTAAAATAGGAGATTTCTTAAGTATTCATTGGAGCGTTGCAATGGTATGGCCAAGGCGAATTCTAGCAAATGTTCTAATCCTGACTTTGTCAATATTAGTTGGATATATTGGAGGAACAAGTGCCGGATTAACACAAGAATAGTGCTGATGACGGTATTCTTGATTAGCTTCAATGATTTTCTCTTTCACTTTCTTTGAAGGTCCACTTTTTCCATGATATAGTCCATAATTATAGATGCAGAAGTAGCAGACTTCGCCACTCGATCAGCTTGCCCATATCTCAATAAACCGATATGATTAGTATTTTAATATCTCCAGATGTTGCTATGGTATTTCTTATTTTGTTTTAGAAATTAAGGGGTTTTGGATAGCTTTTAATACAGATAGGCTATCAGTGACAATAACACCTTTGAGTTTCTTTTGGCTTCAACTCTGAATGTAGAGGCACTTCCGTGAAGTATGCGATTTAGTAGAACGTGTCCTGAAGCGTCTACCAAGGCGAAAGAAGGTGGAAGATCGACAGATTAAGAGCCGTCAATATAAAGGAAATGCCAACTGTCATTCTTTAGTATTTGGATTTTCTCTTCAACTAGGTTCCTGAAGACATTGTTTGGAGTGACAGAGAAATGTTACAAGAGTATGCTTTTAAAACCTATGGAGATTTGAGCCCAAAATATGACAAATTTTCACTGGAATTTTCAATTCGTTTGTAATATATAAACAGTAGTCAATGGCAGGTGGTGTGATTTGGCTTTCTTAGCAGCAATAGATTTTTTAACGTCTTCCCAAGAACGGATTTGTTGGAATTGAGAAGTTTGGAGATGAGCTTAGTTTTTAACTCTTAAAGCCTATTTTCCAAATCTGGGTGACCGGTTTCAGCTATAATGCTTTTGATGGACGTCGTCTGAAAAGCATAGGTATTGGCTCGAATAGCGTGATGATAGATGGATGGATTTTAGGATTTTCATATTAGATGTACAGTTATTGTCATAAATTACCAGACCGTAGTCGATCTTGCCAAGAGCAAGCCTTTTGCTAATTGTGTTAACATGCGCATGACTTTTTCATACAATGTACTGTATATAGTTCTGTAAAAGAATGTGGGACCAAGAATTTTGAGAGTATCTACGTTCTGTATAGGTAAACTATTAACATGAATAAGTTGGTTTTCTCCATCACATAGATGCTCTCTGCATTCTGATGTGCATACTTTTTGATATTCGATTAGAAATTTTCGGACCTGAAGAATTGGCCCAGTTTGAAATATCATCCATGATAGACCCGAGAATGTCGACTGTTCTCGTGTTGTCACAATGATCTATTTTAGAGATGCAGCTTAGCTGTATTTTTATATTCATATTTGAAGCATCTATATAAAAAAAATTTTCTGTGTATAAAGGGGCAAAACAAAAAAATTTTAATTAGAACAAAAAAAAATTATTTGTAAAAAAAAAAGAAAAAAAAAGTAATGTATTATAAAAAGAAAAATCCTAAACTGGAACTTTCTCTCAAATGATTCTTTTGTTGTGCTAAATAATTGACGACAAAATGAAAAAGTCGTAAATAAAAAGTAAGAGACTTTGTTAAGTAAAATGTTTTCCAATGTAAAAACAAATAAAATGGCGAAGAATGCATTGCTTAGTGAAAATCCACAATTTTGATATACTTGGAATGATATGAAAAGAAGTTTGCGTAAAAACGATTTTACAACAAAGGATATATTAACATCATTATTAATTACATCTTCTTCATCATCAACACCATCTTTATGATCATGAGCTACGATCATCATCAACATAAAAATGGACTACATCATCATAGGTATCATTATCTTAATCATCGTCATCTTCAGATAAGTAGATTGTAATTACATTCATACGTATATATATGTCTCATTATGGATATCATTAATATTGTCACTGCTATAACTATTGCTTTTTTTTGGTGAAGTAAAATGAAAACAAAAAAAAAAATGAATGTGTAATTAAATTTGAAAGCAAAAGAAATGTGAAGGGTAAGGTTGAAGCATGAGAATGTAATGTAGTTGTAAGTGACGGAAGAGACAGTGATGACGAATTGACACAGGCAAGACATGATGGGCAACCAATTAACTTCAAAATATGCGACGCTGGGTTAAATTTTTTTTGTTGCTCTATTTGTAATTCAATTTTCTTTTTCTGATAAGGTCACCTGAGCTAGGCAGGGAAAACTCAAAAGCCCAGCTCCGCCCCTGCGTTACAACCTGCATTTTCATAGATATGCCCTGATTTACTACATCCTTCTGTGATTATCTTATAATCTTTAACTTTATGACCTCTTTTTCTACATCAGTGACTATTGGAAGTAAAAAATAATTTTGACACACTTCTTGATTTTGACTTTCGTTTATTGTAGTTTCGGGGACTTTTCTTAAAGTGTAAGTGCAAGTGTAAAGCATATTATCCGTTTCTAATGGGCTTGATGTTAAGTTCGACATATTTGTAACAGTGCAGTGAGCAGATCTTCATCAGTTTTTGGGATCATTTCTGTTGAATATGAAACACGTTTATCAATTAGAAAATCTGAAAATGTTTGTCATCTTCATTGTGAGTAACTTATGAAAGTCCTTTTGAAAAATGTTACTTGTATACGGAGTTTTTAAAGTAGATGTCTCGAGTGTATACATCCAACCTTCAGTATGTTTAAAAAATCATGAAAAAATCATCTTAATATCGATCACGGTGTCAGCAATTACAACTCTGTTGGGCAATTTTCAAAGTTCCCTTAAATCTGCGTAACTGCCAGCCAAGCCATGCTGCATTGATCTAAGCAAGTGGTAATCAGTAGGCTGTATGTCTAGTGAGTACGCTGAGTACGGCAGAATTTCCCATTCGAGCTGCAACAATGTGTCCTTGACCACTTTTGCAAAACGTGCTCGAAATGACATTTTCAGCCAATTCGTATGGTAGCCATTTTCCACCCTTCGGGGCCATTGTAATCGCATATAAACGTTTGGAAATAGTTAATTCATCAACTGGCCGTTGTTTATCCTTGCCACCGAAATCATTACTTTTAATCCATCCAAACCAAGAGCGAGAATTGCGATATGATGGATTAGCATCACCATAAGCTTCTAAAGCTCCCGAAGGGTTTTGACATTATATTTCTGCAAATTATAAATGTTGAAAATGAATGTCAAAAATGAATGTAGAAAATGAAATTTTGAGCGTCCCATAATTAGCGATTGTATACACTGAATAATTCAATTAAACTAAATGGCGAATTGTTATTTTATGTAGAAGGAGGTCAAACTTTTCGAATTCAACCCTTACGTACACTGATGTTTCCCATTACTTTACCAGTTTCACCTGTAGAACTTGCTGATAAAAACTTTTCCAAGAACGTAATAGTTAGGCAGGGAAAATTGCTCTAAAATTAATTCATGCATCTGTTTTTCAGTGAAAATCAATTACTTCAACTTGATGGTTTGAAAGGAAGAAAGGAAGAAAGGGAAAGTGTTTACAAAGAAGAAAAAAGTCAGGCGAATCATGGCTACTTCAATTTCGCGTACCGCTTGGGAAATGTTGGCAAGTCAGTATCAAAGATTACAAGATGCTATGCTTCAGCCTCTCAGTGAAGGGCAGCAATTTTTCCTCCGTTGTATTCAAGAGCACTACGATAAATTGCAAAATAGATATGAAAGCTTTCAAAGGCAGTCTACACAACTGACATTGGAGGAAGAATGTAATCGTTTGAGAAACATAGTAGAGGATTTTGGCAGACAATTACAGCAGCAAAATCAATTAATGGAATTACAAAAGAAATATGATGACTTAGCCAAAGAAAAGGACATTTTATTAAGAGAAAGAAAGCAAGAGGAAGATTTATTAAGAGAAGAGTTGGGTTCTACGGAAAAGATGAATGAAGTTCTAAATGAAGAAAAACGTAAACTGAAAAAGGAAATTTGCCTCTTAAACGAAGAAATAGAAGCGTTGCGATTTAATGCTGATTCAAAAGAAGGGCGCAGACTTAAATCTCAACGTCAAATGGAAAAACTTGGCGACGATAATAAAACTTTGAGAGAAAAAATTAAAAACTTGGAACAATTAATGCGACAAGAAGATGAAAATAAGAAGAAGTTGAAAGAAGAAAATCAACAGTTCCGTCAAGTGACAAGCGAAAGAGATGAATTGCGGGAAGAATTATGTCAATTGAATGAAAGATATATATCACTTCGGGCCAACAGTAAGAGTATAGAAGATGAGAAGCGTAAACTGCAAGTCGTAATTAATTCATTAAAAAATGATAACAAAGTACTGAACGATCAGAAAAATAAGTTAGAAAATCTAAGCCATCAAGAAAAGCTCGACTTAGAAGAACAAAAGAGGAATTGCGAACAACAGTTAAGCTTTATTCAACAAGAGAAATCGGCTGCCGAACAACGGTTTTATCGACTCACCGCTGAAAAGAAGCAATTGCAAGCAGACTTTGACAAGTTAAGCAAAGAAAATTCCAGTAATAAGGAAAGATTATTAGCAATGCAGGAGCATCAGAATTTTACAGAAAACGAATTGCAAAAGTTAAAAGACCATCATGAATATCTGATTCAGACAATTACAATTTTGTCCGAGGAAAATGCTGGTTTACAATCACAAAAAAGTCGTAATACTTCATTGCAAAATGAAATCGAATTTAAAATTAAAGAAATAAAAAATTTGGAAGAAAATCTAAGAAAAGCTGAAGCCTTAAAAAAAAAAGAAATACATGAATTAGAGGAACAACTTAAACAACAGCAAAGGGAAGAAAACGAAAAACTTTCTCAAGTCAAGTCTCAAGCTAAAGAAGAGAAGGAGAAATTTGATAAACAATTTTGCTCGTTAAGTGCAGACTACTTTTTACTTCGTGACACTTGTAGGAAGCTGGAGGAAAACGAAAGTAGACAAGCAGAAGAACTCATTTCGTTAAGGAACGAAAATGAAAACTTAAAAGATCATAATTTAAATTTAAAAGAAAAACTTAAGCAGGAAAAAAATTTAAAAGAAAATGAAAAGTCTTCGTTAGAAGACAGACTTCGACAGTTACAAATGACGTGTTCGCAACAGATAGATAACTTGACAAAACAATGCAATTCTCTACAACAAGAAAAATTATCCATAGAACGTCTGCTTAATGAAAAGGAGCAGCAAGTGAAAGAACTGCAAAATACTCTCAATAAATTAATGCAAACAAATAATGATTTAGCCTCGCAAATAGGGAGCTTGAAACAAAACGAATTAAAACTTTTACAAGAGGAAAATCAACATCAGCTTAGAACAATAACAGATTTACATAGAACGATATCAGATAAGAAGAATATAATAGCAGCGCTATGCACTCATAATGAAAAAACACAATCAGAGACAAGTAACCTGCAAAAACAACTAGAAAATGCTGCAGGAGAAATTCAACTAATATCTGAGTCTAAGCAAAAATTGGAACAAACGCAAGATGATCTAAGGGCACAACTGTCTGCTATGGTTGAGAAAGCTGGCCGCTGCACTCGTACATTACAGTCTTTATTGGATCATAAAGAACAGACGCTAGATAACCAATTGAAAGAATATAATAAATTATATCAAGAATTTCAGAATAATAAATTAGATTTCTTAGAAGAGAGGGAAAAGAAAAATTTAGAGATTCTGGAGCTCAAGAAGGAAAAAGAAAACTTTGAAGAGAAAATGAAGGATTGTGAAGAAAGAGAACGAAAACTACTTGCTGCACAAAGTAAGTGTTTAGAAACAAGAAGAAGAATTCAACGTACTTGTGCGTGTGACAATCGACGACGGCACTCATGCTCAGGTATAAAAAAAGAAAAGGAGACCAGTACAACAGGTAGGTAAAGCAGAATGCCTTGCTAAAGATTTGAGGCTAATAATTCTTTTCTATTATTCCTATTTCGTTTGTTTCTTTAGATAGCGTAGAAGTGGAAGAGAAATGCGTTTCGCTTATAAATCAAAGCTACATAAGCTCTGTTAATATTGAATTAAAAAATTATATTTCGAAAGCCGAAAGCGCTACTTTAGAAAAATGTTCAGAAGAAAAAATGGGAAAATATCGAAGAGAAATGAATTGTTGTAAAACAAAAGTTTCTACTTGCGAAGTGGAATCTGATCAAGATCTGCCTAGCTCGCATAACAAAAGTAAAGAATTGAAGGAGACCATTAAAAATTTACAAGATAAAATTGCTGAAAAAGAGAAATCCAATCGTGAATTCTTTGAGGTTTCATTATCTATTTTAGAGTCAAAGCGCATGCAGGAATTAAAGGTACAGTAAAGCATAAGCGAAACCACATTTTTTGCATAGACAAGGAGATAAAATAAGTAGATTGCGAAAATTTAATGGAAACAGAGGAGCGGTTGAATATTGTTTTCACTTTCAGTTTCTAAACCGAAATAAGCACTAAAATTTTATAATATATAATTGATAAACGTAAGATGGTGTTCAAATGAGCTATTACTGGAATTCGTTCGCTGAAGTAAAAATCAAGCAAGATGTAGGAATGAGCATAGATCGTCATAATTCCGTTATAAAGATAGATTTTAAGTTTACGATATATATTTTATTAAGACTGAGTGCTTCCGCCTTGCGGAAGTCTAACTTCGTTCTGTTAACGACCGTTTGCTTGAGTTAAAGCATATCGGTGTGCCAGTTTTTCTATGTCGAAGATTTCGAGCTGCTGATTAAATATAACAGGCTGACGGACAGACATGCTAAAACGGAAAAATTGGACCGAATCGTTTGGCATAATAAAGGGTGCTTCTGTTCAACACCTCGCATATATCCGCGCAAGCTTGGTATAACCTTACTAAGGGTAGGGTATGTACTTATGTATTACTCACAATTCGTCTTAGAAGGCAACGGCCTTTGCGATTAGCACAGAACTAAAAATTAAAAATTAAAGAATAAATTTAATTTTCCGTAACAGCAAATCATTTCAAATATGTTCGAAGAATTTAGAGAGTACTGCCTTAATTAATGACTTGTTAATCAAGAATACTTCTTCAACGTTAATACAACATGATAGATGGATATATAAGATAAGTTATAAGTTACGTTAATTTGTCTTTTATAGACATATTTGTGAGGAGACATCACCGGTTTATTACAAATTTCAATTTTTTCCGCCAACTTTTACTTCTATGCAAGGTCGAAAAAGGATTGGATATCGCTAAACCGGTTCACAATTATACAATCGCATTGTAGGGAAGGAACCTCGTGCATGTTTCTGAATATAACAAATTGAACAATATATTTGTATTTTATTTTCTTTCAAAATTCTTGATTCCTTACCATATATCAATCTAAAATATAAGAGGTACGTCAACACGTTCATACAATATTGTGGAGTATTGAAATTTAATTTTTTTTAAAATTTTTTATATGAAGGTCATTAATGTGAAAGATTCGAGCACTCGAATATAATTTTCTTACTTGTTACATACTTCTATAAGATTCATGCCCAAGCGTATGTATCCTTTTTTACTATTCCTTCTGCAATGTTTTTTTAATAATTTATTTTATACATTAAGCGTATTATTTACAAAAAGCCTTAAACTTTTCACTGACTTCTCAAATTTCATTTTTCCTTTAGAAAAAGTTAAAATTGGTTGAAGCGAAATACGAAGCAGCAAAAATGTGGATACAATTAAAGCGTGTCGAAATCAAAAATTCTGATCGTAATTCAATTTAATTTGATATCAAAGTTTTCGTACAAAATGTAGAATATTATTGGTAAGATAGTTATTTTAATGACTATATTTTAAGAAACATGTTAACTATAAATTTTTATTTTATTTCAGTTGGATTTGAAAATTCTTTTAAGCTGGCCGGAACGCTGGCCTTGAAAATAATCGAAAAGAAAGCCAATAGAGAGCAGTAAGAGTTCTGTCTACATTGTCGTCTTTATTTTTATTACATAAATTAGTTGCTATTACTAAAGTGGTCATCATTACTTTTTAAGGTGATTCAATAAAAATAAAATCAAATGCGATGGCATTAACAATTCATTTTATAGAAGAAAAAGTTGACGTCTTGTTTGAAATCTTTTGCGAGCTTGCTAATAGTAAATGCAAACAATTTTTCATATAAATGCTGGCATCATCCTAACGATACTTGATGTGATATTTTTGTTGCGCAATCCAATCGTAAAGGTTAATGATGTTTTTATTAATTTTTGATGGTTTAAAAGCTCCCTAAAACATGTGGAGAAGGGCTGAGATTTTAGATGATCTAAAGGGTCTATTATAATATTTTATTATTGACATGTATAGGCAGCAGTTTAAGGTTCAAAGATTTTAAGCACCGTCATAATCACACCCGTATTGTCTTGTTCGAAGCCATTAAACCGGACAAATAGCCAAAGTAGAAAAAATTTTTTTCGCACTTAAAACTAAAATCGTTAAACACCTTTATCTTGAAACTTCGATGTTCGAGCCTTTCGTACCAAAAGAGATTTCAATATTCATCGGATTACGATGAAATTTTAACAGCTGCCTCAAAATAAGAACCTCTCTCTCTCTTTCTCTCCCTTTCTAGTGAACATTATGCGGATTTGCGGATTTTTTTCCAGGTTATCTTGCGATTTTCTTGTAAACAACTTGAAGTCAAGCCTGGCGTTAACTGAAATAAATTCAGTAGCAATAGTTTCCTTTGCATTTGAAAGCTCATGTATAGTCCTTTCAAAATCCACGTAACTTTAATAAAAAACTTTTTTATTTAAGTTCGGAACATATTGAATGCATTGGTGTGATGCATCACTCCGTCCGAAGCTTTCGTCAATAATGGGCACACTTAAATTTTGTGTAATATCTGAAGAGCTTTTATGCCTTCTCTTCAAATCTCATATTTTAAGCTTACTTTCATCTCCATCTCTTATTTATTTTAAAGAGAGAACATCTATTATACGTTAAAAAATATTTTTATACTTTACTTTGACTTTAGGAATTTTATAGAGAGAGAGAGAGAGAGAGAGAGAGAGAGAGAGAGAGCGAGAGCGCGAGAGAGAGAGAGAGACAGAGAAAGAGGCCGAGCATAAAGGCTTGCAATTTATCAAAAGTTCAAAATTTCAAATTACCGGATAGGCAACGTAAGATATACCTTGTTGGCCGATTTCAAAAACTATGGGATAAGACGACGTTGTAATTAGGATATTAACAATTTCTTTCAGATAGTAAGCTTCCAGCTATATTCTAGAACATTCAAAGCATCTATTAGGTTATTAAAAAGAAAAATTGCTTGAAAAATTTACAGTTCCTTGCTCCGTAATGAAGCCATTGACCAAAGAATATTGAAACAAATTTCCGCAACGAAATGATGTGAGAGTTTATGGTCCCTTCATTAAACTTATGTGAAACGTGTTATATACTACGGGATTCAAAAACACGCAGAGGTACAAGTGTTTTGCGAAATTGGCACTGAATGAATGAATAATAAAGAACCCGGTTAAAGCTATGGTATACTTAATCATTGCCGCCATGATTGTTTATTTTTCCCTGAACATCGGAGGCCTACTACTATTTTTTATAAGGTAGGAGTGTCATTATTGGTATATTAGATCTTAGGAAGAAAGACCTGAAAGTTTGTATCTATATTTTTTATCAACAGACTGCTGATTAAAACTCAAGTCGTATTAAGTTTTGTTGCAAGGATTGGTTGTAATCTTAGCTAAAAGTGATAAAATATTTAAAGTTGAGGTAGCCGGAAGTGCATTTTGATGAAATGTTTAAATAATTAGTTGTAAATGTTATTACAACGAGCACTGTTTCGACCTTGGTAGATGTCACTATTTTAAAAAGAAACTAGAAAGAATATCACTAACTAACCTAACCTCAATATATCTTCGATTGCAGGCCTCCAATGAGAAAAAAATATTTTACGCTTTTTTAACCATCACCGAAGAATGGTTATGTATTCATTTTGTCAAAAGATTTGCAATATTCCGAAAGGAAGCTTAATTTTTTCATTATATTTTTGATGAACAGTAGATTCTGAATGAACGTTAGTCCGTCTTTGTATTGCACGTCGAAAATTATTTCCCACAAAGATGACAATATCTTCTTCAATTTTGGCAAAAACTTTAAAAATTCTTACACGGGTTCAAGAACCCGTCTACAGTAAAATTTAAAAAAAAACTTCTAGAACTTTTTTTGAAGTTTTTTCTTACAAAAAAGTGGTGAAGAGATTTAAAGGATTCGAAAATAATTTTCTTAGTTTTTTATCTCGTTTTTTAATGCTTTTTGTTGAGATTGAAAATTTCGAGCGAGTTAGGCTTATAAGTCGCGGATTTACTGTTATTGTAAAGTTTAAAACTATCTGATGATATTTAAGTTATTATTAGGCTAACAATTCAATGAGACATGAATAAGTAATATTTTATTATTATTATTATTTTTAGTCCAAACAAATAAATTCTTAGATGAGTGCTAACAACTTATATTATCAGCTCTATTTTTTAAAAATGGATGGAATAGATAGTTGGCGTAGTCTTTTTAACAAAGTTAACGTTAAATATTTTATTGATATTATGGTCTCCAGATACTTTCAAAATTTCCGTAGGATTCGACGCCTCGAATATAAATGTTCCAACTGTGGCAAGAATTCATATTCATACAAAGTGTATAGTGCTACATTATTGAAGTAATTCTTACAGAAATATAAATCCCAATAGAACTTTTAAAGATTAATAATCGTAAGTGAATGATAAACTTTAGCATTTTAAAATGTTAAATATGAAAAAATAATTTATAAATACTTTCTTATACGTGTCAAACCTAAGTAGAAACTGAAATGTCAATTAGAAAAAAAAACTTCGTAGGTTTTTTAATATTTTAATTAAATTTTTTTTTATTAGAATTGAAAATTTAATGAAAATAGATCCATAATCCTATATTTAGATAAATAATGTAAAAGAAACAATAATACACTTATAAAAAAAAATGTAATATCGCCTGTAGTTGAGGTAGAGATGGAAATATTTTGCAAAAAGTAAATGAAAACATTAAAAATAATAATAATAAAAATTATTAAAAAATTGAAATACGATCTGCTTATAAGAATATCTAACTCTTCGAGAGTAAATTGAAAAATTAATATAAGAGAAATATTACAATACACAGGGCGGCTTGACTTTTACTCTCTGTTCAATTATGAGTTAAAAGTAAAGTTTTATTAAATATAATATATAGTTCATTAAATTAAATGTGATTATTATAGAAATTAAAATATAAATGCTGAGTATATTTCGAGGTATATGTTGTAAGAAAATGAAACTTATGAAAACATGTATTATTTCTTAGAACCGAATTTTATTTTGTAGCTAATTTTTAATTTATTTGTTATGAAATATTCATTTTTCTATTTGTTTTATTTTTCATTTCATTATTATATTATATATTTTATTATCAAATAATGATATTCTGTCTATTTTATTTATTTATTATTTTGCACCCACCACATAATACATTTATATTGCATAGAGAAAAGCATTAATGATTACATAGACAATTAGTATAAAAACAACCGTTAGCCAGCTCGTGTACTCGACTATAAACATTTTTTTAAAATGTTTTTATATTAATTGTAATCAAGTTGAAAATTTAGACAAATTAGTGTCCAGGCTTTTATTATAAATGTACATATTATATTCAGCTTTAAACTACCACCCAGCAAAGATTTTAAGTCACCCACAATGGAAACAAAATAACATTGATTAGGCGGTTGAAATTGATCATTTACATTTTAGCGAAACTATGCTCCTATTAGTATTAATATAGAAAAATTAAAAAAAAAATATTTTGCGATTCTTTTACTCGTTAAATAATATTAGATAACCTTTAACTTACAGTACATGAGGTTCCTTAAAAGTTTGAAATATGAAAACAAATAAGCATAGAAAATCTGATTCTCTAATAGGCATGAAATTATTCTTCGCTTTATCCTTGCCAGTTTGTTGTCTGAAATTGATAGGGTACGATCTTCCAAAAAGTGTGGAATACCAAATTTCACCGTCATTTAACTTTTTTCATTGACGATGAAATAAATTGAAAAATCATATGAAAAGAAAAAATTGAAAACTAAGCGATCTATTGCTGTTATTTTCTTATATCTTAGGTTTGTTTATTGAGGACGTTATAATATATATTTTACTATTGTATTATGTTGCTCTAATTATTTTACTCTTATGCGTATTTATATTGCCTTCGTTTTATTGCGGTTTAGTGAAGGTGGTAGTGGTGGATATCAAAAAATTCAGCCTGAGCCGAAAGTAGTAATTTTCTATCATTTTTTTAAATTGCTTTACTTTGGAGAGTATTTCATTTTTATTTCTATTTCTACTTTCATCTCCTAAACGTTAGTTATTATATATTATATATGATATATGATATATTATATTTTATATATTATATATTATATATTATAAATTATTTATTTTATAATAGATATTATATATTATATATAATATATTATATGTTATATATTATATATTACATATTATAAATTATACATACATACATACATGCATACATACATACATATATATATATATATATATATATATATTTATATTTTACTTGAACAACAGAAAACTAAAAATTATGCATGTATCTATATATGTACGTATACATATATATTTATAATTTTTAGTTTTCCGTTGTTTAACTAAAATTAATTTTAATTTCTTTTATTGCAGTATTGTTTTTTAATATTTTAAGTACTAACTTAAACGTAATCATTATATACAAAGCGGTGAAGAAGCACATGTGTGTTCAAATTTTTCATTATATTTTTATACTTTATATTCATCATTGGAAAGAGTATATTTTTTTAAAATCATTTTGTGTTAGTTTCAAAAAAAAAAAGAAAGAAACTTTCTTTACTTATTGCAAACTGTATCATTGACAGCAAATTTTCTTTTTATTAATTCCATCATTAGAAAGAAATAAAAATATTATCTTCAGTTTAGTGCAAATTTCGAATAACCATGAATTTAAGTGAGTGTATATAGAAGAAGCAAATTAATTTGTTTAGGCTTGGTAAACATTTATATCCCTTCTTTTAGGACAATGCCTGGATATTTATTTATAGCAATATTTTGAAATTTCGTTTTCTTTATCTTATTTGGATGTCTCAACTACAATTGACCTACTGTTTAATCTAATTTAATAATGTATTTGCTACGTTTTGGATTTCACACTCAGTTATTATGACTTTGAAAGTTTAGCACTTGATACCGGATAAGGAATTTTAATTTTTAAGGTTATGTATATTTTGAGCTTGTAACCATTCACCAATCCTTTAATCAGACAATATTATGCAGTTCATCGGATCATTACCTATTAGTCAGCGGTGAGATATGTCTAGTGATACAATTCGAAATGAATTGTTGTTTCTTTTGGCACCATTATTAATAAACGTGAATACAAAGAAGAGTATATGCATTAAATAGCATCTAAAAATCATTTAAGTTTCGTACAGATGCTTTATTTTTTTTTTGCTTTTAATGGTTAGAGATAAATGGGTGAGAGAGAAAGCGAGTAATTGCAAGGTGAGAAGTGTACGCTCGATCGGTAATTGTAGTATCTTTACCTATCGATCTCACTCACTGTAGCTGCGACCATACAGCAACCGTAATTGAATAATTGTCTACCGCACTTGGGATTGAACCTAGAATATGCTGATTTGATAGTCGCGCTTTTTCACAACTCGGTTTTGCGGTAGCAGGGAAGTCTTTGCAGTTATGCCGGCGAGTGAACAATTAGAATGTTCGGAAAGAAGGTCGAATGACCATAATGGTTTTAAAGTTTTCTTATAGCAATAGAAAAAGCTTAGGAGATAATATTGCGATTGCATTTGCGAAGATTGTTCGCTCTTATGAGGAAATAAGTAAAACATATCGGTGAAGAGTTCTAACAAAGATCCTATAGTTACTGAAATGTTTATCATAAATGAAATGCCTTAAAAAGGATCTTCTATTGAATATACTATTTTTATGATATTCAACATTGAAATCGGAAACTAATGCATTTCTATGATTTGATGGTTTACACTCGTTCTTTATGTATAAATTGTACGTTAGTTCATTTTATTGTTGTGTGTAAATTAGCCACTAAATTTGCTGTACAATGTTGTTGCTTGGATGGTAGGCAATTAAGGCGTACATGCCGTTTCAAATGTGAATATATAATATATTTAACAATAGTGGCAAGAGTACATATATATTAGGTTTAATAATTTATGGTTTTAATTTAATTTTATTTACAACTATATCAAAAGATGATATTATTATTTCACTGACACTGAGTTGTTTGTTTCTTTTCTTTTTTTTTTTTAATAGGTATATGGTATTGAGGTAGTTCTGTTTCTCAATTAAAAACGATGTTAATAATCTGTACTTTCTTTTTTATGGAGGAATGTTTCTGTGGTCTTTAGTTATTTCTCTTTTCTTTTTTTGTTTTTGTATATAAAAAAAAATTTCTCAAAAAAAAAAAAATTCCTGAGTTAAGGTCGAGCATGCTTTGAAATTTTTCTATTTATTTAATGGCACAAACAATTAACTTAAATTTTTTTAAATATGTTTTTTACAGTATTTCTTAAAATCAGTGTCTTTAAAATATATGAGGTTTAAATGGTTATTGTAAATATATTTTTAGATTGAAACTTTAGCAAAAAGAAAACTTTTCTAAAGGTCAATGAAATGCCTCTTGATGAGGCGATAAAAAAAGGATAAATTCAAAATGATTTGTAACTTTAAGATAAATTCTTTTTCTTTTCTTTTGCATTTTATATTAGAGCAATATTTCTTAAAGGCCCAAACATTTCAAACAAATACAAAGACGATTTTAGGTTGTTTTATAGTTTAAATAAGAGCTCAATGTTTTTAAATTATTTTTTACATAATTTATAAAATGCAAATATTATTTCAAAATAAAAAAGAATTTTTTTTCGAAAGGAAACATTGTTTATTTCTGACCAAATAGTGGCATAACATTGCAAACTCGGACATTTGAAACATTCAATTCTTTAAAATAAAGCTTTTTTCAAAAGAAGCGCTCTGTTAGAATGCTTGTCTTATAGGTAACCAAATGATGAATGACTTTTGTTGTTTTGTTTTTTCTTATGCTTTCTTTTTTTTTTAAGAAAAACTTGCTGGGCTGTTAAATCTTTGAAAGTCATGTACATTACTTGATATTTGCTTAATTTGGTTTATGTTAAATCTAATATATTTTCTTAAAAAAAGGCACTTTAAAAATAAATTTGAATATAAAGGAGAAAGCAACAAATAAATTTTACTATTATTTAGTGTTTTAAACTAGAATATAAAAGAAAGAATATTTCATCTACACTGTAATTTTGGATTTAAAATTTCAAATAAAAAACATTTTCTTTTTTCTTTTCAAATTATCGATTAATCAATTCAATATATATTTACATTAGATTTTTCCTTTAGTATTAAATCCCATATGATCGCTTTAGAAAGTTTATTAAACTAAAAATTTTAAAACTTTTTGTTTCATATCAGAGAAATTTGTAATAGGTTTTGATCTTATGTGTAATTGTGTGAAAAGTTCTTTTTCAGAGCGTTCCTTATTTCTTTAAAGATTTTTGAAAATGTTTCTCTTATTACCTAATGCTTGTTCTCTAATTGCTATTAGCAAACCAAGAAAACGGTTTGCAATAAATCTTGAATATATGCGTTCCATTACAAGCATGATAAATCGTATACTACATATATAATAAATATAATATATTTAACAATTGTAAGAACATCTTGAAAGATTTTTTTTTTCTTTACTTAAATTGGTATACAATGCAAAGGCTTCACAAGTTAGTATTTTATTTTTTTTCTCTTTATTCTAAATTCAATCCATTAAGTACACAATCTTTTACTTTAAACTTTCCTAATTCTAATTATTATGCTCTTGAGTTTCTTCATCTGAATAGTTATCTTCATGATCTGATCCATTATTTTCATTTGTATTCTGGTTGCTGCTGGTTTGATTAATATTGTCTAGACTTAAATCCATATGTTCACTGGTATCTCTTCTCATTTCCCCTACTCCTTTAGCGTTGTTTGTGTTGTTGCTATTACTGTTACTTGTATTAATTAACATATTGGAACCATTTTCTAGCGAGTGTTGCAACCGTCCAGAGGGTCTCAAAATCGGTTCTATAGTAAGTCCGCTACTATTAACTGCAGCTGCCGCATTGAAAGCTGCTCCAGCTGTCGTAGCCAATTTCGAGAGATCGAATTGTGGCGGGAATAATCCAGTTGGTAACTTCTCCAAGCTATGATTCATGACATTTAACTGAGCCATTTTAGCAGCATGCAAAGCGGCAGCAGCAGCATGCTCCTGAGACATACCCATCGCTGAAATATAAAATAAGTTAACTTATTTGAACTCATTCACAGCAAACACACGTGCAAAAAGCATCTACCCGAAATCACGTGAACCAATGTTATTATTATTTTTTTTTTTGCACTAAATTTTAATTTTTTAATTTAATTTTAAAATAAAAATATAAAAGAAGTAAAGAAATTAATATTTATTTAGGAAAGCGAAGAGGATATCCTAAGCAAAAAAAATCTAGATGGTCAAAGTTGCCAAAACGACTATACACGATTGGTTTATGTATTTAAAAAAGTTAAGAAGTTATAAGAAACATATAAAGTGTTGGACTAAAACTCACATTCGAACTAGTCATCGTAAATATTCAACTTCTTTGACGATGTTTCCGCATTTATCTTTTTCCATAATTTCAGGTTATATAATCATTTGTGCTGATCGTATTTTTACTCATTTTTACAGCACATTTTCGTAAATGAATATTACTGGAAATGCTAAAAAATTTGCGGCATAAACGCGAGATAAATGCGTGACTTTCATGTGCACAAGTGAAGAACTTTGCTGTGTATTATAAAGAGATTTCCTGAATCAAATGCTTTCTTAACTTAAAATTTCACATATTAAGATTTTCAATTGGTCATCATTCAAAGCTAAGAACTAAGAGCTGCTAGCCCTTAGAACTATATATATATATATATATATAGGAAAAAAGGCCCTACTTTTACTTTTATTCAGCGCATTCAAAATGCGATACGCTTTGTAATACGGCTCTGCGATCATCTTCGAAATATGAAAACTTCAATAAAATTCAATAAAGTCATTTGGATGTCATTCTTGAATATTTAAGGGATGATAATAAAAAAAACGTAAAAAATCCGAAGTGATGTCAGCTATAATACTGCTAATTAGCGGTAAGTGTAGAAATAGAATGAATAAACCCCATAGAAGAATGAACCCATAAAAGAAAGCTTGTTTTTCAAATTTACCTTAATAAATAACGTAAAAACTGCAGTTGAAGTATATTTAAGGTGAGTAGGGTTTTCGTAAAAATCTTCGCCGGATAAAGTACCCTAATATTTAAAAAAAAGAAACGTTCTAAAAAAGCATCTCCGTGAAACAAAAAGTGAAATTTTATTTGACAGTAATTGAGCAGCATAATGGATGAATAACTTTCGATACGATTAAGAAAATGTAATAAATACACGCATTCGTGAATATCTAGGCATAAATTTTCCACCATTTTTATTTGTAGTTCAGTTTGGAAGAAATTTTTAGAAAGAAAATCTGCAAGTAATTTAAATACTCACCGAATGTATTTTCTGTTATAAATTGTAGATATGTATCTAATAACGATTGTCCAGTGGCAGTGCTGGTTGGTATTTGGTTTCCAGTTACTGCAGCGACTGCTTCATTTTTTATACGAGATATACTATTATTAGCATGACCGAAATTATTCATTAGATTTTCATGATAGCGGCTTAAATCCGCATTACTACCACCATTCGTACCAACACCGCTCATATTGTTATAACCAACGCCGGTATTACTGGTAGTTAAGTCTTCCGGATCGTCATCGGAATCTTCAATTTCATCTTTCATACCGCCTGACAAATTGAGATCCATTTTATTTTGATTTAGATTCCCGCTGCTGCCACCACTTTGACTAGGATTCGAGTTAGTTGGTGAAGCTCTGGCTCTTAACTCGGCAGGTGATATTTTTACACCAGCTTTGGCCAATAGACGTGAAGCCAATTCCGGATCGAAAGCACTAGGCATAGGTAGTACCGGTAAATCTTTGGTGGAAATACCGCGATGCTGTCGTGACATATGCGAATGCAAAGAATTACGCGATTTAGCAACAGTGCCACACAATACGCAACGATAGCCTGGGCATACGGTATGTTTATCTTCTAAATGTGTGCGCAAAGTATGAGCCGAACGATAAATTTTACCGCACTTAGGACAAGGACGTGGGTCTGTGGCTCGCACCCGCATTTCTAAAGTACGTCGTGTAACTGTAGAAAGAAAAACCAAAAACAAAACGAAAGACTGATTAAGACTTTTAATGGTTTTTCGTTTTTTTTGAATGAGATCGTTAATAAAAGAAAAATGCCGTTGTTTTTTTTTATTGAGTTTTGTTGTTGCTTTCACAAGATCTTTATTTGAAAATATATATACATATATATATATATATATACATATATATATGTATGTATGTATATATTTGCCTCGTTCTCTTTGTTTTCATAATCGTTTTTCTTTTGCTTGTTTTAGCGCTAATAGGAATTCGAATAATACTTGTAGAAGGGCTTGGATTTTATTGTATTTTTTGTTCAACAAAAAAAAACCATTGCTTATAAAATAAATAAAAATTTAAAAACTTAAAGATCTAAATACATAAGATATCAACAAATTTTCTTTTTTATTTCAAAGGTACTTTCCAAAGAGTTGAAAAATCGTTTTGTAAAAAAATTCTTTTCTGAAAAAAAAAAAATAAAAGTATAAAGTAATTTTTCTGTTTTATTTATTATTTTTCTAATGGGTTTAGTAAATGTATTTCATTTTCATTTTTACTTTTTAATCTTATTTTTTTTTTTTTTTTTTTTTTTTTTTTTTTTTTTTTTTTTTTTTTTTTTGATTAGAGTTTAATAGGAACCTGTTTTACGTATTAATTTCAGTATTTTTCTCATTCCTTTTTTTTAAATTTCACTCTGAAACAAAACGTCTGAAGGAGGAAAAAAAATGTTTATAAAAAAACTTTGTTTTATTTTTGACTTTTCTTTTTCCATTTTTCTTTCATTAGTAAATTATGTAAATAATAAAAAACTATTGTTTATGTATTTAAAAAAAAAAAATAAATTTTTGAGCTTCATTTACTGGCTTAGATTTTTTTGTTTCTGTTTTCCTTATCATATTCGATTGATTTTAATTTTTTATATATCTCTTTTTATTACTTTTATATTATTACTTCTATATATATTTCTTTTAACTATGCTACAAACTGGGTTTTTATTTATTTTATAAACACTAAAAATATATTACGCAGGCACATTCTATTTTGTTTCAGTATATACATATATATATATATATATATATATATATATGTACGTATATACATATATATATACATATATATATATTAATATGATTTATATATACGAATTTTATTATTATTACTTTTTAACTTGTTTTTTCCTCTGTTAATTATATCCTCACCTAGAAGACTATTGAGACATCAATGCTTAAATTTTTGTAAAATGTTTTAATTAGTTCTAGATCTATAGCGTAAGAAAAAATATCCGCAGCTACAGATTGTATGCCAACTGCATACGAAAAGAAAAAGACAAAGGAAAAGATAAAGTTCCGTCCTGTCAGTTGCTTTAAAATTGATACAAACATGTAAACGGTATAATAATTTAAGTACTGAAAGAAAGTTTTCGAACTTTTCACTTTATGCAGAGTGGATTTATGGCTTTTTGAATAAAGAAATACGTACCAAATATTCGCCGTGAAAGTTAACGCAAAATAGGAAAATAATTTAAAACTTGAAAAGAATAGACCGTCAGAATTGTACAAAACCCGATAGATTGAAATTCCGCGGACTTAAATTCCACAAAACGCAAACCTGCCAAAAATCCACTGCAATATGTGCTGTGTTATCCATTCATGTTCAAAAAAATGAATAAATTTTCATACTTTTGCTTGTGCAATATATTCCACTTATTGCTCATAAGATAAACAGGATAGAATGTTGAAAATTATTTCTCTGTATTCAACATACATAATAAAGATATGATAAAATGAATGGTGGTGGGTATACAAAATTGTGGACTCCAAACAAACATAACTAACTCGTAACTTTTTTGCTTTATAGGTAAAATATTTTCAATTTCGTTTGTGACATCCATTTAATCTCCTAAGTGAGGGTATACAAGTTTAATAGCTGTTCACTATTGACATATTTTAGATTTACTAAATTTATCTTTTTTTTTTGTTATTATAAAAAGCAATTTCGAATTAACTAATTTTCCAAAAATTGGTTTTGCGCATGTTTTTTTTAACTTTGCTAAATAGTTTTTCTTATAAGAGTACATATATGTGTGTATTTTTTAGGAATATATCTACAAATTTGTTAATTAATTTTTTGGTTTTTTTAATACTGTTTTAATATATATATATATATATATTACATATATATATTACATATATATATATATATATATATATTACATATATATATTACATATATATATATATATACATACATTACATATATATATTACATATATATATGTATATATATATATATATACGTATGGAGATTTTTTTGTTATTTTTTACTTAAAACTATAGGATTTTTTGCCATTAAAGTATGCTTTAAGAGTTAATTGTTTCACGTATTTGCTAAATTACATATTATTTGCATGTTATGTATTTTACTATACATATTTGTATATATATATATATGTGTGTGTGTTTATATGAATATTTATTCATTTATAGGAACGTATAATCTTTATGTCGTCTGTATTTAGATATTTCACTTTAACTGTCATTTACTTATATGGCTGTTCGCCTCCATGTTCTTCATAAGCAATCTTTTTTTCGTCTATTTGATAGACATTCCCACTGTAGTTTTTGTTGAAATTCTTAGTAAAAAATATTTGAAAGTTATAGTGCATGTGTTGAAATGTTTTGAATTTTTTTTAAATTTAAGAAAATTATTTACCCATATTTTATACTTTTTTATTAAATTCATAAACGAGTTACGGTAGTCACTTTCAAACTTTCAAAAGAAATACAAATACTTCTTAGTAGTTTATTGCTTGTGTCTTAAATAGATGTAAGTTCGGTTATCAAAATTTTGAACATTTGTTAAATAATTTTATTATAAAAAATTGTATATAGATTTGATATACATAAATTGTAAAATATTTCATATTATTTGTTGTCGTCTAGAGAAATATTTGAAACCACCGCTTAGAAAGTACAAACACAATCTTTCCGTAGAAACGCTTGACTTTCGCTTACAAGTTTATCATAGAACAGCACACGTTTCAAACATCTGGAGATTATTTAAATTTTCATTTACAAAATTTAGCCTTATTAGGGCCACTTCACGCCTATAAATGCAAATGCAAATCTATTATAGATAGACGTAGAGAGTGTGTTCACGGATAGAAGCGGACATCTTTGAGGTTATGTCATGATATTTATTTTTTATTATTTATGTTTCTACGTGTTACAGTATACAGTGAAGTTATAGACAAATTCACTTTTTAAGCATTTACAGCTTATCTGAATTTCTTTTCCAACAAATTTAGACAGCATTTCACCTAATACAATTCTTCGCTGGTTAATGAAAGTTTTTTTTTTTTTTTGAGAATTCCTGTTTGGAAGAAAACTTTGAAAAATATATCAATGCAGTCCAGATTTACCATAGTTAACTTATATGACCAATCACTGTTCCGGACTGATTTCTATAATAAGTCTAAAGGCTTACGTTTTGGAAGACTACGTACAAAGAAGTTCAGCAAATTTGGCTCTTTCCGTTCTAATTTTTCATATCCATTGAAAAAGCCAAAATAAAATTTTTGTATATTTTTTTAAATATTATATTTACTACAAGCATTACGATAATAATCTGTCTTTCCCATGCCACGAAGAACAATTAGAAGTGCGAATGGAAAAAGTGCCACTACTATCCCCAAGAGTACTTGTCGTTACCAATTATCAACAATTGCAGAATGCTGCCATTTGTTTGTCTCGAATATTAGATAAAAATTTCACGGAGTAATTCGGGAATCGAAAGCAAATCGTCGTGTAAACGCAAATTACAGGACTTAAGCGTATCAAAAATGATAACCAAAACTGAATCTAAGCGATAGAGCCACCCTTTTAAGTCAATAACTTTCTATACAAGTGAAGTTGTCATTCTTCATCGGGCCCAGAACTGATGGATTTTAAGCATTACAATAATTGTGTATCTCCAGCGACTAAAGATTCAAATACAAAAAGAAAAACTAAAAATTCGTGAACCGAGATATCATAGCGTATGTGTGCTCGTTGAATAAGAAATTCACTGTTGCGTGCCTTGTTAGATCGATCTTTTTACACAGTTTCATATTGGGCTCTTTATTTTTTTGTTCCTCAATCTGCCTGCTCGTTTGAATTTGCTTAATAAATTTGAGATAGAAAGTTGAACAAGTTCGTCAAACTTATATAATATTTATCTATCAAAAAATAGAAAAATCATTTCAATGGAAAAAACGAACTACTAAACGTTTACCTCGCGGAAGCGTTGCGTATTTCTTTGTTAACGCCATCTTAAAGTTTAAAATAAAAACTATTCTAGTCTGTCCGTTGACATAAATCATTAGAAGCTTTTTTGTCCCATAGCAACTGGCGCCAAGCGAAGTGATCACATTTCTCCCATCATCCCATTAACCCTGCCCGATATGATTGCAAGTAGTGAAAGGTTGCTTGAATTTTTTTTTTTAAAAAGTTTTATACAACAACGGAAAACGTTGTGTTTGAGCCCAATTTTACCCAATTTTATTTCAATCGAAAAGGTCTTAAGATTATCAAGAATTTGTTGCATTATTTTTTGGTATAAGAAACGGGATTCAAAGCTTAATCTATTCTATAGTGGTTGTAGTAAAAATACTTTGCTCCTATAAATATAAATCTGATAGAGTTCTTTGATGTTGCCAAACAAAAGATTTATTTCTCTACGATTTTCATAAGCCAATTTCAGCTTTTTATTTCAAAGAAGCTTGTGAGAAGTTCTAGATGAATTTACCTAAAGTCTTCAGTCATTTTGTTGTTTCTTCGAAATGCTTTTCTATTTTGCTACACTATGTACACACATGCAATATTACACTATACCTGGGAAGCATTTATGTTTAGGAATTTTCTTATATATTTTTTGTTTGTTTTGAATTTGCGACATCGTTTTCATAAGGAATGGTTTTCATTAAAAAGACTAATATTTATTATCCTAATAACACTAATCGCCCTCACAGTTTCATTTGAAATCGGGACCACCAGCAAATGGCCCACCCGACGAACGCATTGCTTTCATTTTTGCCCATTGTAGGGTATGCTTAATTCGCATATGATTGCGTACAGAATTCGGATGTGCGAAACGTCGTCCGCATTCTATAACTGGACATACGGGACTATCACGCGGGTAATGGCGATCCAAATGCTGGCGAAACACTCTTTGTTCTAGAGGAGTTTCACACAACGGACAAGGCAGCATGTAATTGCTACTACTGGCTGCAGCAGCAGCAGCATTAGCTGTGGCTGCTGTAGCCGTAGCAGCAGCTGCTGCAGCGGCTGCGACAGCTGCTGCTGAAGGATTTTGAAATAGTTCAGGAAAATCTCGCGAACGGCTAAAGGCTATGGTGCGTGCCATTAATAGATTTGCAGTCAATTGCTGTTGATGGCTAACGGCTGATTGTTGCAATTCATCGAGATATTGTTGCTGTTGCTGTTGTTGCTGTTGTTGTTGATGTTGGTGTTTGTGCTCTTGATGTTGTTGTTGATGTTGTTGCTGTTGCTGTTGCTGTTGTTCTTGCCTTTGCCTTTGCATTTGTTGTTCATGTTCATTAACCATTTGTTGTTGTTGCTGTTGCTGCTGATGTTGTTGCTGTTGTTGTTGATGTTGGTGTTTGTGCTCTTGATGTTGTTGTTGATGTTGTTGCTGTTGCTGTTGCTGTTGTTCTTGCCTTTGCCTTTGCATTTGTTGTTCATGTTCATTAACCATTTGTTGTTGTTGCTGTTGCTGCTGATGTTGTTGCTGTTGTTGTTGATGTTGGTGTTTGTGCTCTTGATGTTGTTGTTGATGTTGTTGCTGTTGCTGTTGCTGTTGTTCTTGCCTTTGCCTTTGCATTTGTTGTTCATGTTCATTAACCATTTGTTGTTGTTGCTGTTGCTGCTGATGTTGTTGCTGTTGTTGTTGCTGTTTTTTTAACAACGTTTGATACAGTGTCGATTCACTATTTTGACGTGAGGTTTTAACTGTTAGCGATATAGCTGAGGACAATGACGACGAACGATCATCTTCTATGAAATTTTCATCATCGCTATCATGCCACGAACGTGTCGAACGTGCTGGCGATGAATTAGCCGAACGATTTTTTACATTGTTATTATTTAAACGTGAACTTAACAATTGCTGCTGTTGCTGTTCTCGTTCCTCTGAATTTTTCTCAATTCTCATTAGGACCGTTGGTGGTGGTGTGATGCGATTATTTTCTTTCGTATCCTCAATCTCTTCTTCTTTGATTTCCTCTTTGATTTGCGTTGTCAGATATTTGCCCAAATTTTGCTGTACATCAGCAGCTGTGTTTAGTTTGAGGAAGGTAAGCAAGGATTAAGGAGGATCAAGGCAGAAAAAATTCTCTTTTATACATATTAATTAATATATAAAATTGATATTAATTAAGTTTATGCGTTTTTTTTGTTTTGTTTTGTTTTCTGACTAAAAATGCAAGTGTTTCTAAGATACAAATATATTGAATGCTTTTAAATGATATCATGTCATGTGATGCATTGCAGTGTAAAAGATGATGCATTGCTTAAATATGATTTTTCATAACATTATGTGAATTTTGTTGTAGTATTTGTAATTGAATATAAGGCTGAGACTACAGAAAAACAGGCATATGAATATATTGAAATTTTGACCTTGATCTTCACTTTTACAGCAACAGCAGCAGGAACAATAGAACCGAATAATTCATATTATGTTTTATTTTGAATTTTTTTTTCTTTTAATTTTTATAAAATGTTATACTTGGGGTTGGAGTAACGTCGTATTTATTTTGGATTTGAATTTTTTTTTACATATCGAATTTCTTTTTTATATAAATTGTTATTTTTTTTGTGTTTTTACTTGGGCCAATTTATCTGTATTGTAGATCATGGTCAAACGATGATTTTATATATATATGTATATATATATATGTATATATATATATATATATGTAAACTATTAATAAACATTCATTTGTATTATTTACCAAAATAAAATTAAAACATGATATTTAAAGAAAAAATATTAAATACGTTTGAAAAACTATTAATTTTTTAATCGTAAAAAAATCTTGCTATGACAAAAATTTTTTAATACTAGAAAGATAATTCTTTTTCAAATAAAGTTTTTAGAAATTTTTTCAAATTTTTTATTGTTTGTATTTTAGCCGTTCTTGCAGTAAGAATACGTAGATAAAAAAGTTAACATTAAAGAAAATGTCCCAGTTAATGTCATCTAAATTGGTTTACATGGATCGATCTGTTGGCTAATATTTTTTTTATATATATGTAAAATTTATATATAAAATATAAAATTATATATAAAAATTTTTGGAAACTCCCGATTCCATTATTATTTGTATATTAAGTCCCTGAAATTTTGTGGATATATTTGCAAAACAAAACTGTATTAGGATAAGGAAAATAAGAACTTTACACGAAATGCGTTACCTTTGCGAAAGTGTAACGTTTCCTTAAGTTTGAAGGAAAATTATTTGTTTCTATTTTTTTTTCATTGCCTTAAGCACGTTCGTATATCGCGATCTTATTATCTTCCCATACTCACTTACTTATATTTATTATCTAATAATACAGGGTAGCCAGGTTGGCAATAGAACAATTGCAATCTGAGATTTGAAAGGTAATCTTCTACTGAGCTGAATTTCGGTTCGCATTTGCACAATTTGTGGAAAAAGTATATAATATCTCTTATGTCACTTAGAAAAAGTAAACGTTTAATTTCGAACAGATAGGGACAATTGTTATAAGAACACTTTAAATGTAAACATAGACCAATTTGTAGTAGAACACATTTGAAAGTAGGCCCGAACTACGAAATATTCCTTATGATACACAGAGGACACATAAATGTTTAATCGTAGAGCTATAGGATTTGTCTTTATAGCGATAATATTTTGGGCAAGCTGCTGTGTGCTGAAATTTATTTAAGAAAACCTTAGGTATGTCAAACTTCATTTCTACTCGTTTTTTTGTTACATCACCGTAAATGTCTATTAAGATCAGGACCATTGTTCCCAGTTTATTTTAAAAACAAAACAAAAAAAAAAGATATGAAAGATTTTATTAAAATTTGTTTTCACGTTTGAAAGTACAGGTTTTGAGGTACATAATTTCCATATTTCCATATTTTTCTTTAGATTTTTTAAACAGAAAATGGAAAGATGACTTTCGAGAAATAATCTTCGTGAGCCCGTTTGAAAAACTATATTTCGAGAAAAGCGCATTCAGTGCTTTGAAATATGCTATAGACAAGCGTTTTCATTCTAATATTTTTTTTATTAATTTTCACCAATACTTTGCAATATCAGAATCATAAAAATGCTCTGGTATCTTCAATTATTCTTTCTTGTTTTCTTTCTTCGAAGACGTTCTGTTTTGGAACTCCTGTTTTACTCCGTCTGCGAAAAACAGAATCGCGCTATTTATACTGTATGTTGCGCGCAATGTTAGAGTAAATAAAAAGAAACTTTTAATTATTATTTTAATACGAATTCTTAGTCAATTCGAATAAATTCATACCAATCTTTTAATTTCTTGGCAAAACGTTTAAAAAGTTTTCATTCGCTCTCAACTTAGTATCAACTTCCACATTTGTCTGAATTTAAATGAACTTAAATACTTTTCTAAAGATATCTCTTAGTGTATTAGATAAATCAGAAATTACCAGGTAAGAAGTTCGGTTATAACTTTGTAAGAGGAAGTTTTTGGATAAATTTATGTAATTTTTGCGGAATGTTTGGGGAAAAGCCAGCTAAGATTTCTAGAAAAAGATATTATTAATGTAATGAGAATTTTTTCCCACATGTAAAACGTTAAAAGCATCAATCAAGCCAGTAAAAAAAACAAATTTCATAAGTGAACCCGCTTGTATATGTCTTTACGCTCATTTTATTTAATGTTACGTATACGCCACGTTAATTTCGTAAGTCACTAATAATGAGTAGGCATTGGACAGGACAGGACAAGAAATATTTTTTTGTTTTTATTTTGTTTTTACATTAATGTATCTGGCTTGTAATAGTTAGTAAGAGAAATGTTCTCAATGCACACCTCAAGGTAATTTTATTTTATCTGCGTTTTATATATCTATGAAGTGATATGATAGACTTGACGACCACAGAGAAATTCGAACTATTTTTAATCCCCTTTAGAGGAACATCTATCAATTTTCTTTTTATTTCAATGAAAAGTAAGATACGTACATGTGTTGCCTTCAAACCAACTGATTGTATAAAATTGTGCATAAATGCGTTTCATTGATTATTGAAATGCATCTTTCTTGTCTTTTGTTCCGTTAAATAATTTTACACAAAAAGATTTTCAGCTCTGCTTTGCACACGAAGTAAACTTATTTATGTGATATATTAAGGCAAAGAGAATGAGAGATAGAAAGAGAAAGAGAAAGAGTAAGAGAAAGAGAGAAAGAGAAAGGCAACTAATCTAATAGTGAAGATATATAAACAAAATCCTAAATAAGGATATTGTGTGTAAATAACTGGAAACGTTTACAGTTATAGACTATGCGTAGGGTATACCGTGTGTGTGTGTGTGTGTGTGTGTGAGTGAATGTTCGTATTTCTTTAACAATCAATAATGAAGTAAAATGTGCATAATTAATTAAATATAAAATTCATCTGTGTAATCTGAGTGAATAATATAAAAATTTTGCACATAAGAAAAAAAAATGGTTGCCTGTCGAATTCAGTAAACGAATGAATTTTAATGTATTGAAAAATTTTGTAAAAGAAAAATAAAATTATATATTTTTCAGCATGACAGGTATCCTTCCGAGCATAAAAGAGTTCATAAAAAGATATTTATATACACAAATACGCATACATACATACGATATTGCTTACAAAAATAACTTTAAGAATTTATATGAATTTTATCAAATATTTATTAAAATGCATTGTGTACATCTATCAATCACTGACCCTATATACACGCACATACTTATATGCATGCATACATGTATATATGTATACATATGTATATATACGAAAAAAACTTGAATATGACAGAAATCTTTTCGATTGGATTAAAAAGTACAAGAAAAAAAATAACATTAGTTAGGACATCGGGGGTTCGAGAGATGCGTCCAGGGAAAGTAAAGAAAGAATTTCAATTTGTTACTATATCTTAAAAAGTGTGTTAATTGAAGTGTAAAAATTAAATTAGTTTTTCAAGCAAACAAACGCACACACACACATGCCTAAAATAACAACTAATATTTATTTATATGATGCGCATCCACATACAATATATGCATTTATGTATATATATATAAATATACTTTTATAACCATAACATAAATATGCTAAATTGGTTGTTCACTCTATTTATCAATTTCAGAAAGACCCTTTAGGAAAATAATGTGATAACTTTTGATTACATTCTAAGATTCTAAGTAGTTTTAATCATTTTCATCCTTCTATGTCCTTTCTTATGTCCTTCTATGCAAATCTCAAGAATTAAGATAGAAAGCTAAAGCCTATCATCTCCAATTCTATCCAAAAAAATTAGTAGAGTATTAAGACCCTGTCGAAAGCAGAAATATTACTTAATAGTAATAGAAGAGAATGAAATTTACCGTTGTGTTGGTATTTTTTTTTGGATCTTGCAAATTTATAATGCCGTCACACAAGCAAATCCATATGTTAGTCTCTTAGTTGACGTATTAGAGCTGGCCCTGAAGATGAAGCTAGTCAGAATTGGTTTATGATCTGACTAAATAGAGGTTTTGGAAACTTTTTCCGGGAAGTTTTTCCTGTCAGTTACACAATCATATATAGATCTTTTTTTGATAAAATTTTTATGGGTTCATCGCACGATAAATCATTTTTAAATTAGAGCAATTATCCATCAATTAATACAGAACTAACAGTGTGCCTCGCACACTCTAATTCAAACAAATCTTTGTGTAGCCTTAATGAGTGTTGATACGATATGATTTCTACTCGTTTCTCTAAATGTTAAAATGAATGTGAAATAGATCGCGAGATTCAGCAAAAACACTTTAATAATTCTCGATAAAAGCAATTCACAAAAAAAAAAATAAATAAATAAAAAAAAAACTAAAGTCCACAGATCAGATAAGAAAACTTCCCCATTAGCTGAACACGAAGCAAAGCTAAAGTGCAGTTGAAAATTCCCACCTAGAATTGATTCTATTTGGCCATATACTTAACACCAGTAATTGCCTAAATGCGATGCTTCCTTAATAGTTCGAAAATTAAGGCAATTTCAAAAAAATATCGAAAATTTCTTTATAAATTTATGTAAATAAAGACTGCAGTAGATAACTATTTAAAAATTGGACTTTCATATTGAAATAGTTTTTAATTAAGCAATAGCTTGCTTGGCAAATGTTTAGCTATTAAAAGTATGGATTATAGTTTTTCAAAATATTTCCTAATATTCGGAATGGCAATGAGATGTAGGTTCTGCAAGGTTCGCTCTAACGTTTGCATTATTTATTATTTCTATCTTTTTGTTTGTTTTTTTGTTTTTTATTTAACATACTATTTTAATCCAAATTTATAAACTGTTGCCAAGGTTCCATAATTGTTTTTCACACTGAGTGAATACCTCATACGTTCGTTTGGTGTCGGCGTGAGTGTTCATTTCATTTCAATGATTAGAAATTCCTAGTAATTTGATTAGAAATATTTATAAATAATATTTTCTATACACATGCAAAGATATTTATTTTTATGCCTACACATACTTACACATATAATTTTATGTGCATACATTTAAGTATATTAAGCATAAATATGAAATATATTTATACTGCACTCCTTATATTTTTTTGTTTGTCATGATTTTGTTTTTAAACATTGTTATTGTTATTGTTGTTGTTGTTTTCATTTTTATTATTATTTGGTTTGCATTACACGCACATATGAGTATATGTGTGTTTACGTGTGCTATCAAATTGTTATTTATTTGAAAGGATAATTTGAATTTATATCAGTTTTGCGTTACTTTTCAATATATTCATAGTCCTTTATTTCTTTCTTTTTATTCGTTTCGTTTTCTTGCTGTCGTTGTCGTTGTTGTTGTTGTTGTTTTTTGCTATTTAAATAATAATCAGATATCTGTCTGAGCTTAATGCATTAAATGCACGCGATATTTATATATGTTTTTTTTGTTCCTCCGTAAATAGATACGAAGAAAACAAAGCTGATATAAAATATCATTGATTTGTTATAGAATAATTTGGCACCATTATTTACACCCTTTTCCTATGGTGTTGTGTTCGTTGTTGTTCTCCATTATACGAAATTTCTTTATTTCATTAAAAGAAGAAAAAAAAAAGCAAAAGAGTGAAAAAGTCTATTCATGATTAGATTACTACTAAACACACCCACAAAATAGATAATAAAATATACTTTGAAATATTAATTTCTATTCCTCCTATCCTTGAACTTTCCTTCTTACCTAAGTTATTACAGATGTTTCCTTAATGTAACTTTTCTTTTCTTCACCTAAATAAAACCCACCTGTGACTACTTGTGCATGGTTGCTTTGATCCAAGCCAGTCCTTGTATGACACTTTTAATTAAAGTGTGATTTTCTTCAGAAGAAGGATCACACTTGAAAGAACTTTGAAAAGTTTCCATGTATATTCCAGCAATTTCCTTAGTTAAGCATCAACAAATCCAATGAAAACTAATTCAACGGTCTTACAGCTCTCACTGACAGTATGCCAAGCTTTAACACAAAAAAACCAAAAAAAGGTACGGATGATCTAGCAAGAGTCAATCAATCTAGCTATATCGCTAAACGGAATCCTTCTCTTTTCCTAAGCAACATACCAGAGCGGAGAATTCAAAAGTCCAGCAAGGAAACATGGCTTTAATACAAGTAGTGAGTATTCCTAATTTAAAGTAATAAATCCCTGTTTCAAGTAATACGCATCGTGTGTTTTACAAAAATGATATACTTAAGGGATAATGTTAATTTGGAAATTTTTATGACCGTTGTCATCGAGGGATGGTGGTATATTCATTTGGTCATTTCGTTTGTAACGCACAAAAGTAAACTTCAGAAAGTGTATGCATTCAAATTTAAAATTGATTTAATCATGTCCGTCTTTTCGTATGTCTGTTAGGAGCTGCAGACAATGCTTGTACCAGCTTCACAGTTTTTATTTATTTTTTGATTATAAAATAATTAACCGGAGTGGATTTTTTTACGGTAACCATTTTTGAAATATCAATTACAAATTCAATGGACAATCAGTATTATAAAGAAATAGATCAAATTTGCAAGTTATGCGTTAATAACAAATATAATCCATGGCATCTCTAATTAGCATCCATAGAGAAATCTAATGTATGCTGCTTGTGTGATGTTCATATTAAAAAAAATTTATTAATTTTAATAAGAGTATTTTACTACGGCATTCTTGTTTGTTGTCAATCTTTGAATCTATTACGTTCCATAACTTAGCTGTCTCTGTTTCATTCTATTAATTAACTTTCATTTCAATAACCGATTCATTACAAAAATTTTTCATTAACGTACTTATGTGATATTTATTATACTTAACTATTGAGTGAATGAATTTTATGGAATTTTAATTAAAAATCGAAAAAATCAAAAAAAAAAAAAACAAAAGGAAAAAATTTCACATATCCGTCTTAAACTCTTATGGAAGGCATTTATGTAAGATTTTTGTAAAATTGTAGTAAATTATTGAAATCAGATCAATGTAAGATTTCAGTTATAGTAAGTTTTGCTTGAGTAGTTTTATGACTTGAAAATTATACAGCATATAAACGTATTTTGTAGTTTTATTATTTTCAAAAGGAAGAAAAATACAAAAAGAATGACAGGAAAATTATAAGTTTCGTTTTATGATTCTTCATACTTGACAAAATCGCAAAACATAAAAAGCTGATATAAAATTCAAAGAATTTGTAATAAAAATTAATAAAAAACACTTTTGAAATGTTTATGAGCGTAATAAAATTATAAAATAAAATTATCAGTAAAAGTTTAAATTATTAAGTATAAAACATAACAAGCAAAAACAAATATAATAAATGAAAAGAAAACATTTGAAATATAAAATGTAGCAAAAATCCTTTAAAGAATACTTTATCGCATTAGTTTTCCGATTTGTTTTAACTGACTTTATCGAAAGGCAAAATGTTAGACGAGAAAGATGACTAAATCCATATAATACCAATATAATACCAAGAAGTAAAGGGCATATTAGAACTAATCTAAGATATCTATGACCTTTGCAGGGTATTGCAGTTTAGTTTTTTTTTTTTAAATTAAATATTACTTCAATTGTAGTTACAAATTATGAATTATTGTAAAATAATAGCTTAAGGTGGAAATTCGCTGAAACATTTTCCCAAGAGGAAGTCAGTGGTTCAAATGTCGGGGTATATCGATCACTTAACACTTTGCGAGCCTTTGATAGCAAGCATTTGCATTTAATTGGAGAGCTAAACGGCTTAAAGCCATCACACCTATATTTAAGACAGCAGCATTTTGCAACTGTAACTATTTTGCCTAACATTTTTAATTCACATAACTATCACAATCCTACTTAGATTTCGCCACTTTTATGCGCAGTACGAATTATCAGAAGCGGAAACGGAAGTATTGTTTCACTCTTGTGAACGTTTCCACACCAGAAATGTCTCTCGTAACGAGATCTCAAAGATTTCTACGTCCATCACTACACAGAATTAAACCATTTTGATAAGCTGCTTAAATAAAAACAAATAAAAAAGTTATATTCGGCTGTGCCGAATCTTTTATACCCCCCACCCTTCTCTTAAAAAAGGCGGGAAAACTAATCTGTAATAGGTGCGCGAGGCAATAAAGGAAATTCCAATGTTTCTACTAAATTTGAAGCCGATATCTTCATTTTTGCGGCCAGGAGAATGTTTACTACAGACAATACTCAGACGGACAGACGGACCTGCTTAACTCGATTTTAAATTTGATGCTGATCAAGAATATATATGCTTTATCGGGTCTCCTTTTGGTAGTTACAAACCAAATGACAACATGAAATGTACTCTTCACCTTCGGTGGTGGCTATAATAAAAATTAAATGTCAATCTAAAAATCTTCAGTGTACTCTGATGAGCCATTTCGGAAACGAAAATTACAATTATATACGTTGTATTTAACCTACGATCATATTGCGTGATTGAAGTGAAGAGTCTGAGATATTCCGCCCATTCTGATTGACGTATCATGAAGTCGTTGTGGCTATAAATTCGGGCTGCGCTTTTGGCAATTACAGCAATTTTTACTAAGCACTTAAAAAGCAGGAGGGGAGTTTATTCTCATGATGACAACTTTAGGAAGCAAACATTTTAATCAATCAATCCTAAAATCCCTTAAGAAAACTTGGTTGAAAGATTTTGTTGCGTCTACCGTATCCTAGGTTTCTGCAGAACTTTTAAAATAGACTTAAATTTGAAAAGACTTTTTCGGATCATATGTTAGTTAGAACTTTTTATTCATCAACCAAAGCGGTTTTGGAGCGACTTAATTGAATCAAATTTTTATTTAGAAACTAAAGCAGCTTTGGAGTGACCAACTGATCTACGATTTTTGTTTGAAGGAAGAGGGGTGTGTGTAACTTCCTAATATTAGTTTTTAATAACGATTAAGAGATAATGTAAGTTCTTTTACTTTCTCTTTTTTTTCTCGTCCTAACTTATCGCTTAAAAATTCAAAAATAGTATCCAAAAAGTTTTATGACGTAAGGAATTCTTTATCTGACTTAAAAGCTCAATTTGTGGAGTGAAACCGCTGTTTAAAATTTTAGTCTTGTTTTTCTCGAAACAATATTTTTCCAGATTTCTTTACCATTCACTTTGTTCAGTTTTTAACCATTGACTTTATCTTGAAACAGGAGATACATAAAAACATTCTCCAATGAATCAAGTGCGATGTTTTTTAATGAATTTTGCTAGAATTTTTCGAAAGATAGAGATTTATCGCAAACAAATAAGCCAAAAACTTTAGCTCTTAGTGCCTTATCCCACCATAATCAAGAATTTATTTCTTGGGTTTTAATAATTTTGGGTTTTAGGAAGTAATACTAATGATAGTAATAATATTTCCATCAAATAAATTCTTAGACTGAACAATGGTGAGTAGATAAAACTAACGGGTCTAGCCATTTTAAGAAAATTAAATATTTTATTGGTAGTAGGTTCTGTTACGTGATGTCCGCAGAATTCAATTTGCGTTTTAATCTTCGAATTTAAGAAAGGGCTAGTCAGAAAATGTGTATTTAATTGCAGGGGTTTCTTCTTAGTTGGAAATTGAAATAATATATTTCTGCAGTATTGCTCAATGTGTTACAGTTGTATGACTAAGATGAACTTTTGCAAATATTCTGATTTCGATTTTTTTTTGTCATCGATTGGATATAGTAGTAGAACAACATTATGATTAAAATGAAAGTAACGCGGATGGTAGAATTGTCGATTTTTATTTCGTTAATTTTCTATTTAATTTTTCTTGCTTTGTATAGCTTTGACGGTGTCCTCAGAAGCCTGAGATTTGGCTGCGAGGTTATCTTGAACATTTCCCAAGAGATTAATATGAATAATAATTTTGTCTTACGTTGTAGATGAAATCTAAGATTGGAATTTAGAAAGTTTTCGGACATTTGCGATGATAAAAGTTTGGAGTGTTTTCTTTGTTTAATTCGAAAAGCAGAAACATTTTGACTAAAATCCTGCTAAAATCCTACGGGTTTCACTAGAGAATACTATTCTAATGCTGGCATTAAAATTCGAGGGCAACCGTTTTAGAATTGACGTATGTTAATGAGATGTTATAATAAATAAAAGTGATTTTTTTCTTGTCCTAACTGCTGCGTGACCAATCTATTTTTTGGGCAAAATATTAAAAATTTTTTTTAAATATAATACATCCATAAACACATCCTTAAACAGTTGGGTGAAAACTTTATTTTAACACATGAATTGGTTTTTTTTTGTAAACTAATTGAGTTTGAATGCTTTTAAAAATCTTGTTATTAAAATATGCAACTCTCTCTGATATTAGTAAATAAATTTAGACATACTTCCATAATTGAAAGATATTTATAAGTCTCTACGATATACACTTGACTCCGTCTCGTCCATTATTCAAAATTTCGCGTTCGCAAGAGCGTACTGAAATTTGACACATAAATGGCAATGGAATGAATACAACCACAAACCAATTCTTATTAACTGCAAGGTTTAACTAAGTACCGGAAACCGAAGGCATTATTATAGGGCAGTCCACTTAAATCAATTCAAATGATTTTCTTTTGTCTTTTCTATGCCTTTTATTTTCTTCATTATATAAATTTACTTACTATCCTTAAGACATGATACAAGATCATTATCTAGAAATGCATAAAAAGTTAGTACAGTTAGCCTATAACAAAATCAGTATCACACACCCTAAACTATTATATTAGGTTTAGTCACTTAGAAATAAAATTGTTTTGTAAGAATAGCAGCAAACAAGAAACCTTGTAATTGATATGAAAATAACTGCACCCGGTCTTATGACTAAAAGGATTGTTTTATCGTCTCTGATTTATTAAAACGTTAGTTCAACAATCTTTATTATTGTTATTAGCACCGGTCAATATTCTTGGCAAAGGTAAATTTTAATTTCATGTCCATAATGCAAAATGCTGATATAATAATTTATCAATTCGTTCAGGACATTAATGTAATATATTAAGTAAAAAATAGACTTAGGCCGCAATGTCTCTATGTTCTGATATGATTACAATAGAGAACCGATATTATTATAGCGAATATATATACATTTTCGATGAAAATTAATCACTAGTAGTAAGTTTTCAAATTTGACAAGTAATTGCTACCAATAGTTAAATTATCAGGAGTCTATTTGAAATATATATATATTATACATTTCACATATATTCTATCAATTTCTATTTATAATGGTTACACGTAAGGTGTCAAAGATTCGCTTCATAACTTATTTTGCTTTCTTAATTGTTTCCTTTAAGATTATATTTTCTCCGTTGGCGTAAAAATGTTAATGTAATACTATCGCCTGCATATAATCTAATATCTTGTCTATTATCCTTTATATCCTTCAAATATCAGTTAACAGTTTTCTGACATGCAATTCTAAAAACAATTATTACATATAGGGGATAAGCAAATTTGTACGCCTTGTTCTTCTTTTCATATGCAAAGAAATTAAAAGTTGAATAATTGAGTTAAGAATATAGTAAACTTGATATGACGAAGTTGCATTAAAGTGCTTATTAGACAACACCTTAAGAAATTTTGTTAAAATCGATTTCTTTTAACTTTTTTTTTTATTTTCTTTTTAAATAATTTTTAATTTTTCAATTATTTATTTTCAATTTTGATTTTTTCAATTTTTTTTAAAATTTTTTATAAATTTTTTTTAATAACTTTTAAACTAATTATTATCATATTTTTTACTTTTAATTTTCTGCTATATTCTTAATACAAACTTATGTAATTTACATCAGTACTGGGTTAGCAACAGTAATATGTACGAAAGAAACTTGTAGCCATGAATCTTAGTAAATTCTTGATAATGCAAATGAAAAGAAATACAATCAATCTTAACTTATGAATTTTCTTTTGAATTTTTCAAAGAAAGAAATAGTGAAGGTGTAGAAATTTTGAACTACGAAATGAACCCAAACAAGGGGAACGCTGAAGTTGAAAATTCCTCATAACTTCGCTATCCACATAAGAAAACCCAAAGTATTTATTAAGAGAGTTTAGCTTAAATGAAGTGAAAAGTTTACGCCTATAAATGGAGCCATAAGCGGAATGTGTACTAAGCAGTTGTTCGGAAGGGTTTATTTCCTTAAAAAACATTGACTTACTTCCTTTAAATACAAGTTTTTTATGTTGTATTCGATTCTATTTGAGAAATTTGATTACAAAATGTCTCAACCGGACGTGAGTAATAGACGCGAACAGAGCATTTTAAAATGAAAAGTGACAACAAATATTATAAATAATAAGTTACTTAAACTTGATTGCTATCATCGGTTTAACGTGAGCATCTACTCTGAGCGTTTAACTCCGCGGTGAATCTAAGGGCAGGACTATTTTTTAGCGAACGATAGTCGAGGTCCCTCAAGCTGTGGAACAATTCCCATCGACACAGCCTTAACGTTAGCCTCACTTTCAGATTCGATATCGCTTCGAAAGATAGCGAAAGTAGTAGTATATGTCCAGCGCAGTATATTTGCAATAAAAAACCTTGGAAAGAGACTTTCTCCCATTATCATTAAGCTGATTTCAGCAACACGAAGAGCCAACAGCTCATATTTATTAGAAAGGAAATAACTATAAAGAACCTTTGTTTCTCCAGAGAAAGTGATACGATAAACAATAGTTTGTCATTCTAAGGAGGTAGGGAAATTTCCGGGTTCAAGCACAAATTTAAAAATTTAAAAAGCTTTAAAGTCGAAAGATAAAATTATGATAAGTTGATGCGTTGCTGAATCCCTCCATTATTTTTACACATATGAAGAACGTGAAGGCTGAAGCATTGACAAACAATGGAACAAAATATCTTTTTTTATTCCAAAGTCAAAAAAAAAAAAAAAAAATTATGATTGATTCGTCTGTCAGCGAAGAGATAGAGGTTCCTGAAGACGGCAACAAATGACGACGAGTCTTTAAACTTACGTAATGAAAACACGAACAGATTTTCAATAAATTGGAATATCAAATATGAGACGGATGCACTTGAACAATTCACAATTATTTTCATATTCAGCAGATGCACTATAACATATTCAAAAAGCTAGTGCGATTATCCTACATAATAAGCGGGAATTGGTTCGGTTTAGCCATAAAACCTGTCTGTCTGTTGTCATGTTGCATGATTCTTCTATCCGTTCTTTTTTGTCAATCTAACTCCAACGTCTGTATATTGGGCTGTCTGCCCCTTCATCGATTCGTCTATTTATTTCTCTATTGGTTTATCCATCCCTCCGTTAAGCCATTTTCTTTACCAGTCATTCGGTTCATTCATTACTGCACTTATGTATTTTCGTTCTTCAGTCTGTAGAAAAATTCGATTTTTTCTTATTGGTTTGGTTTATCGGTCAGCCTGCTTGTGCATCTTTGCTTTTATATATTCTTTTTTCAATACCTTAATTCACCTGCCGGCCCTTTCGTTTATTCTTTCGTCAATAGCTTGTCAGAGCTATCTTCCGTTCTCTTCTTTATTGGTTTTTGATCTAAGTAAGTTAGCTTATCTTTCAATCTGATACAATCGCTTTGCTTTCCTTGTATAATAAAACTAATAAACTGATGAGAAAGAAAAATGAAAAAAATTTGCCACAAATAACAGAAACTTAAACTTTCATTGCACAATATTTCATCATAATGCGTTTTTTTTCGGTACAAAATGGCGTCAGTTTGGTCTACAGCGAAAACTTATCACATTTATGCCATAAGACGTCTGATAAAAAAAAATTAGTAGATAAAATAAATGGCCTAAGTAGCTAAGAAAAACATATTACATATATAAGCCAGGTTAGTATTGTATGTATGTGTGCGTGTGTGGTCTCCGTTTTTCTGTGTGTTCATACATCATTTAAAAATGTAGAATAAATAATAAATAAATCGGTTGAATCAAATACAAATGAATGGCACTTACTCACGTACTAGTCCTTTTTAATATAACAAAATTTTCGCTTTCAATTTTAAATAATAACACAAAAAAAAAAAGAAAGAAAAGACCTAAAAAGCCAAAGATGTTATACGAAATTGAGAAAACTGTGTTCATACTGGTGTACTATACGTAGAAAACAACCGTTTACGAACTTATAGAAAAAGTACAAAGTTTATTTACAAAGTTTAAATAATATAACAACAACAACAATAGTAAAATTTTAGCATAAAAAAGAATTAAAAAAAAAAAGTTAAAAGGCTCCCGTGTTTTTTTTTTCGCAATTCTTAACATTGACACACTCTGCATATGTGCAGGGGAGGAGTTGGACTACATATAGAAAGGAAACAGCAGCGACTTTTAAGCAAACATGTGGATATCTTGCGGCGCACACACTTGCGCAAACATACCTACATATATATATATACATATGTGTTTGTACAATAACAAAGTTTATATTTGCAAAAGTTTATAAGTTTGGGGTCAGTTAGACTCTGCCTTTTTCTTTTTCTTGAATAATGCTTTATTTCTTTTGAATTTCTTTTTTTTTCTTGTTTTTCTTACTCTTTCGATAAGATTATACAACACATTGTGGCTTCTGGGTGAACATTCAGTTTTCTTATACTTAAATCATATGTATATTTTGTATTTGTATGTGGCGATGCAAGGTGTTTTTTTCTTTTTTCTTTTTTGTATGAAATAAATGTAGGGTAGTTTTTGCAAAAACGTGACTTAACTTTACCAGAATGTATGCACATATTTAAGTGTTTTCGTACATACATATGTGTGTATGCGTTTGTTTTCTCTCTGGAAAAGATAGATTGTGTTTTCATATATAAGTTGACATGTGCCGAATTGTTTTAGCTTTAACCTTTCAGGTTCTATTTCATTTATATCAAAAAAAAAAAAAAAAAAAAAGGAAAGAAAGAGAAGAAAGGGGCAAAAGGGGTATAGATAAACAGTTCATAGAGAAGAAAAGAATATATATCGTTATTATAAAAGTACATTAAAAATTTGTTTAAATTGTCTGAGAAATTCTTACTTTAAGATCTATTTTATACATAACGAAAATAAGACAAAAAAAAAAAGAAAAGAGACATGAATTTCTTGGGTTAGTAACATCTAATGCCTTCATGTCTGCGAGAAGGCAATTTTTTTGCGGCAACTCACTGAAATTCAAGGTTCATTATGCTAGCAGTAGTTGCCTATAAAATCGTTAATAAAGGAGTAAAAGGTTGACATGACATGAATGACTAAGAAAGTCTCCAGGTTATCAAAAAAAAAGTTTGTTTTCATGTTAGACAATATGAGGAATTGGGAGTATTGTAACAAAGAGAAAAACCCTAAATCTAGCTAGCACTAGCAATAGAGTAAAAGCATTTAAATATTATTCATTAACAGGACTTAGTCTATGGATTCTTTCATATTCGTAATCTTACATTGGCAAGGTTTCGCATTAATGCCTTGATTTGCATTTTAATTATGAATCAACGAATCTTCTCTTATAAGAAATTTTTATTTTTTTGCTCGTCTGTCCCTATTTATTTTCATTTCACAACTTATTCCCCTGTCCCTTATTCCATGAATTCGCTCTTCTCTTCCAGCGGTAGTATGCTAATCTGCTAAATGGTTAGCCCGATCCGTTCATCTGTTGGTTAGCGATACGCCCGCTTGCCTTCTAATCTGTTCGCTCTTTTAGTGGCAAGCACTTATCACGTAGTCTGACGCCATTGATTAATTTTTGCTTATCTGATTGGCCTTCTGTCAGTTGAATTGTTCGCCATTCAATCATTAAATTAATGTTTTAAGTATTTTTTCTCTTCTATGCACGCTTTTCTGATGTTCTACCTTTTGGGTTCGTATCACATGGTTTCTTTGATTTTCAGAGAGGTCATGTACCTGTCGGCTCTTTTCTCTATAAATCTATGAAAGTACTCAGTCTAGCCAATTATTCGCCCAGTTGTCCGCCAGTCATCAGCTATTCAACAGGTCGTTTGGCGTGATTTAGTGCGTCAGCACGCTTAGCTTTGGAGTTACACGATTTCTCTATGTCTACCTGACTGTTTACTCTTCACTCCGCTTACAGACACTCTCTCCATATATCGATATACCAACCTGTGTATTTATTCATCTGCCGATGTTTTCGTTTATTTATCTAACTATCTATGTGTGAGTTTATTTGACCCCCTACTGGTCTGTCTGATCATTGATCATTTCGACCACCGCATAAAGCCGATAAAGTTTTTCGCATTAGTTTACGGGCTGCAGAAAGCATCTGACGTTTGTTTTTTTTTTTAAGTAGAAGTAAGAGGAAGATATTTGACTACCTTGAGCATATTTTTAAGTACAAGAAATTCATTTTACTAATCTCAAAAAAGGGTTTGCGGTTTTCTAAAAATTTTTAATATTAATCGCTAATGTTCGCCTTTGGAGACTAAAGTAAGTATAAAAAAACAAAACAAAAAACGACAAAAAATTGAAAATATACAGCAACAACTAGTAAGAAAAATCAGATAAGAAAATTTTAAAAGTATTCCTGCATACAGAGCTTAAGCATATGCTTTGTTAGATAGTTGCCAAAGCATGCATTACATACAAAAAGATACGAACATATATATATATGGACAAGCAAACAAACGCACACGCGACCATATCGTATATATATACATATATGCATACATATACAATTTGAAATACTTATGAGAATGGAGTTAACAACTCAAACCAAGTTTTATAAGCAATTTTTTATAAAAGAAAACAAAATTTTTACCACGCGCACTTACGGGTACATCGAGGCTACTATGAAATAAGAATCAATGGCTCTAATCAAGAAGGGAAGAAATAAATCCTTTCTATCGAACTGTCTGTCCAACTATCCATTCTATCCAATAGAACCAATTAGGTATGAGATGGCTACGCCACACATTTATAGGAAATATAAGGGGCATAGCTAAACCCCTCAGAAATTCTACTCATTCTAAAAATCGAAATTCTTAAACGGTCCATTTCCAAATTTAAGAGTTTGCTTATATTCATTTGTACACACACACAAATGTAGGTAGACTTATAGATACATAGATTGATAGATAAATAAAAAACAGAGACAGAGAGAGAGAGAGAGAGAGAGAGATAGTGAGAGTGAGAGAGAGAGAGAGAGAGAGAGAAATAAATATAAGATACTATTTAAAACAATTGTAAGAGTTGGCTACATTCGAAACCAATTGCTTCTCACACTCAATAGAAATCATTACACATATTTCTTATATCGAATTTGAAACTTTTTCTTTGAGTACAATTGATGTATTAGAGAAAATAGAGAATTTATCATATAATACAGTTAAAGAATAATGTGCATAACACATATATGTACACAAATGTATTTTTATTTTTATTAGAAAACACACATACATATACAGAAATGCGCAATTGTATGGGTGGTTGGTTAACAGTAAAGCTTGGGGCCAGTTTAGGAGTTTAATGTTAACCGATAAGTACAACACTCACTAAGATGTGTAGACGTTTACGTATAGATAAACATATATACGCACATATATACACACATATAAACACACAAAAAGATTTAATATATCACCCTTCGCAAAACTCCGCCAGCAAAGACTACCACAACAATTTACGAACATATTTACAAACAACTACTCACTATTCTCTCTCTCTCTCTCTCTCTTTCTCTCTGTGCTTATATACGTACACAAATAGCATTGGACTATAGTTCATAAAAAGCTAAAAAACACATAAGCTATATTTTAATGTAACACACAGACATATGAATGAATATCTTTCGCATTTATCCAGGCACACATACAAAAGAAAGTATCCAAGAAAGTATTTTTGTTTCATAGATCCTGAAAAACCTTCTTCCTTCTACAACCAGTGCTATATTTAAATCTCTTCTTTGCCTTCTTTCCACGTATGGTACGGTAGGTTTGTTTTCTTTTTCGAAATATTCCTCGAGCCCACAACCCACAACACCCATAACTCATTTATCAATTCTCACTTCTTTTCAAAGCACAACAACAACAACTTCAAACCAATATTAAAGGCATCATAGTAACTGAAGTAAACGGTAGAAAGAAGACTACGAAGAAAAAGTACAACACTTGGCGTCCTACCGTCAAAGTTGGGAAAAATAAAAGGAAAAGTAAAACTATAAGACTTGCGAGAAGACCATGTTCTTCTTTTTCACTCTTTTTCACACATGGAAAGGGCAGAATAATACTTGAGTATCTTATACATATGCACGTATATGTCTTGGCATTACTCGTACTCGTACCCGCACTCATAGTTATTCATCTGTAGTATGTGTCTGTTGTAATGGTCATTATGTCTGTCACTTCCGTTTCCTTATTTTTTGTTTTTGTTATTATTGTTGTTGTTATTATTATTATATACACGCATATTATTGCAATACACTTAAACTCAACTCCATTACTATCGTCATTGTTTGCCATCTTCATCATTATTATTATAATCATCATCACAAACACTATCGTTATCATCGAGAGTAAGAGAAAAAAGATTCTGATGAAGGGTTGCCGACATTTAAGAAAATCAGGAAATTTATTATTATAGATATTTTGTTTTCTTATTTTTTTCTATTTTATTAATAAATAATATGAAAAATCTCGTTCGATTTTTATCAATTAAGAAAAAATGTCTATTTTTGTTTGCTTGGAAGTCTCGGCAAAAGTGAATTTTTAAAGAAATAGTTTTGGAATAGAAACATCATATAATATACGATATATAATAAATAATTTATAATATATAATATATAATATGTAATATATTATATTATAACTTATACCACATGTTTATCTTTTAAATAAGTCTAAGTTTATCAATGCTATTGTAACGTGAAGATACTATGTTACACCGTTAACGTGTAAAGACTCCGTTACAGCGAGGTGGTTTAAGTACAACTTTGCAGTAATCTTTCGAAGTTTTATGTTAGTTCTATACCTCTGCTCTTCATGTAATCTATTCGCTATCGATCTTCTGTAACGTTTTCAACGACTCGTTTGAAAGTTTATTTAAAATATAAAATTTTTTGTTTTACTTTTTCTGTTACTATTTAAATCACGGAACAGGTTGAACGCGTTTGCTGACGAATTGCGTTAAGGAGACTTATTTCGTTGTTATAAAATGCAAAATTTTCAACAAAAGTATTTGAAATTAATTGAAATTAATTTAACCAGTGTAACCAGTGGGTTGTGTGAAACCGGGATAGAAAGACATAAAATTTTACTATTAATATAATTAACATTAATATGAGTACTAATGATATTGTAATTGTCCTCAAGATCACATAATCACCAAACACAGCACAGATCAAATTTTATAAATGTCTGATCAAATGTAAAACCAACAAGCGAAGGAAAGCTTAAGAATAATGTCGAAAATTATTGATGTATTCTATACATTCGGACAAGAAGGCATATTAAAATATATATAATGTTCAGACAAAATGTATGAATTTTTTATATTGAGTTTTGTGATTATATTTTTATTTTAAGTATATTAAGTTATAACACTTTCGTTGTACACATGAACTATAAGCAAAAATTTTTATTTCACTTACTATTATTCATCAATTTTGACAAATTTGAATTTGATTAAAATTTAATTATTAATTTCATCCAAGTGCTATTTAATTTACTTGGAAACTCTGTACTTTTACGAAAAATAAAAGACCGTATAATGTATGTAACAGGCGGTTGGTTGAGCATGAAGGGGAATGAAGACACAACTATCCCTTTGCTCATAATTTTCATTTATTAGGAATGTGTTTATATTCAAATGTATATATGTATAAGCGCTTCTTAAGATATAAGAACAAAGTTCTCTTTTTATTGTTTCTCTTCATTTTTGCAAGTATTGTAATACTTGCTTCTTCTTTTTCTTTCTCTCACTCTTGTGTAAGAAATATAACAGCATCTCAGACGGTTTTTCTATAACATCAGTCATCCAAGCAGACACATATATGCATAACTATAAGATACATGTGTATGTAAATGTCTATAAAGCCACATACACACATACGATAATATACATATCCATGGTTACATCTGTTGTGCAATGTATAGCCAGCAAACGCTTTACACCCCATATATGTGAAGAAAAACAAAAATAAAAAGAAAGAAAAAGCAAAGACTTGCACATACTTATTGTGAAGAATATGTTTTGTATTTTATTGTATAGCGTTTTGCGGCTAGTTTGATGTATTACTTCGGCAGCGCCGTAATGTTTAAAGGGCCATAGCATCTCCAGTCTAGTACGTCTGACAGTTTATTTGTCTGTTCAACCACACGACTGTTTTTCGTTATCAAACTGTCGTCGCTAAGTTTGTCTATATCATTTTATATAATGTTTTTTGATCGTAGTTGTTGTTATTCTCGATTTTTTGTTTCCTTTTTTTGTATGTCAACTTTCTGTGAAAACTTTAACGTATGAAATAATTTTACATTCACATACGTATTTCATGGAAATAGAGAGACAGACACTAAGTATAGGCATTTTTGGCATTTCACAAACACTGAATTTCAAGGCACGTACACATATCTATGTATTCTCATACACTTCGAGATATCTACTATGCATTTGTATGACTTTGATACTCTGTTAACTAATGCTGATGTGTATATAAACGTATATATATATATATATATAAATATACATACATACATACATATATATATATATCTAATGTGTACCAGTCTATGGTCAAAGCTTTAACATATTATGCTGAATTTTGTTCTTGTTATTGTTGTTGTTTGGCTCTTTTTTTCTATTTTCATCATCTGTACGCTATGTTAATGTTTTATGTTGTTGTTATTATTATTATTATTGTACGGTTTTTACGGTATATTTTATAATACATCATCGACAAACATGTTTGCAAACTGGAAATATAGTTACGTATATCCAAATTTATATATATTATATATATTTGTATATATATATATATATATATATATATTTGTATACATATTTACGTATATATTTTTATACTTTACACAGAAAACTTGTCGTTTGCTCTCTCCCAACGCCAACTGTAACACAAACACACACACACACACACACACACACACATTACAAATATCATTTATACAAAATCTCTCTTTATAACTGTTTAACTAAATATATCAGTTAGTGTGTGTATGTGTATCTGTGTGTGTGTGGGTGTGTGTGTGTTTGTTTGTGTGCTTTTGTGCTTGTCTATGGAAGAACAACAATTGCAAGGACGTGCGTTAGCAATAATGGTAATAGTAATGGGTAATGGTGCTAGTAATGCTTATGATGTGTCTGAATACGTTTTAGGTATGATTTTGATGTATGTACGTATGAGCATGTAGATAAAGGAGGTTAAACAGAATCTGAGAGTTATGGTGTTAGGGAAGTTTGTTGTTTGGTTATTTAGATTTTAGTTTCATTTCTATTATTTTTCATTTTTCGTGTCGTATTATTTTACTCTGTCCGGTTTGCCAGTTGCATATTAGAAAAAAGAGAGTATGTTGGTAAAAGGGAGAGGGGAGAGGAGATAGTCTCTACATTTATATATAAATTTATATATATATATAGTAGTATTTGTAGTATTTGTTTAGGATACTACTATGATTATAAAACAGTACACATTAAAAACTAAATGTGCAAAAAAGTACAGATGCTGTTTGCTGCTGATGATGATGATAGTATTGTTGTTAAGGTGAATGTGTGAGAAAGGCATACACATAGTTAAAAAGAGTAGAGAGAGCGTTAAATATTTGTTAGGCAATATAGATACAAATAAACAAACATGCACCCACATGTATACATATATATATATATATATACATATATATATGTATATATATAAAATGTGGGCCAATTTGGTGCTTTTTAGCCTAATACATGCGTATGTGGATACGTGTGAATAACATATTACTTTTATTATTGTTGCTTTCAGTTGGCGTGAATTTCTCCGTGTATAAACTATGACATATAGAATATTCGTTTTATTCGTTAGTTTTATATTAGAATTGCGTAATTCATTAGAAGTACACAATATCATCAACAATAACAGCAACAACAACAACAACAATAATAATGTTATATAGCGGCTGAATGTTTGAAATGATGAATTGTATGTATTTATATGCGCACAAATGTATAAACGTATATTGAGATGTATGTATTTGTGGGTGCAAAAAAGTTGTGGTTAGTTTTGTAAAGTATTAAAAGTACTTATGTATGCATGCATTTACACTTGTATACACACATTTATAGAATACATACATTCCTAAAACACACATACATATTCTCTAAGCACATTTCACAGAGGCCGTCCATACATGTATTATTTAATAAAAATATATATATATATATATATATATATAGAAACGTAAACTGGGGGAGAGATATGTTCGCATTTTATATATGTATTGAGAAAAAGAAATTTTTATTTGAAATCTAAACGCTTTTCGTTTCATATAATTCTCATTGTGAATGTTAAAGGCATGTGTGAGATTTGTATGTATGGTGTTATATATAACTATTTATTTATGTATGTATATATGTATGTATAATTTATATGCATATATTGAAATTTTATATAAATTAAACTATAAATTGATCAATAAATATATATCTATATATGCACACATATGTAGAAATTTTTTTTACACTCTGTAGAGAGAAAGAAAAAATACATAAAACAAAACTTTTTTTTTTATTTTTTCTACTATTGCTACAAAAGTTTATTACGGTTACTAAGTACTTCATGTTAAGGTTTCAAAATTTTATAAATCGCCTAAAGTTATTATTAAAAAGAATTTGGAAAACTTTTTCAAAACCGATCGAATCGCTTTTGTTTTTCTTTTTTTTATTTTGCACAAATTCGTAATAGACTTTTTTTAAATCTTTTAATAAACATGGAAAGCCAATAAAATTGCTAAAGACTTTCAACAGTGTACCTATCCTTAGTTGTATGTATGTAAAGGCAAACTCCTTCATTACGTGCTCATATGTAAGTATGTCGAACGCTGTAGTGTGCTTTTTCTAAGTTATAGTCTTTTTGTCCGAAAACATGAGCTACATGCTGTTAGGACTTTGCCATACTCTAAAAGCTACCGATTACAGTAAGTCTATATCATGGTTAACGTAAAGAGAGATATGAGGTTATATATGTGTTATTTCCCCGCGGTTTTTTTTGGTACATTTTTGAAGTTATTTTTGTAGCCTGCTTTTTTCAAACGATTCCAAACTACTATATGTGTGACGTTAATGTATCCGCTAATTCCTGACAGCTTTCTTTACGAATTGCAAAATTTTATTGACTTTATCAGTGATCGGCCGGCAAAAGCGAGGTACATCATCAAATGACAGCAAAATTTCCGGAAAAGAATCGAACAAATGACTCCTGGGCCCTCCAGATCTTTTTCTATTTTTATCTTTTTTATAGTGAAGAAGCATCCCTACCGTATTTCTTCAGATATTCAGTTCACATTTCACGGAATTTGCACGACCAAAGAATTAGAGAATTATTTTCATAAAAATATTAGCTGAAATGTCGTCTTTTAAACACATGTTGGCTTGAGACTAAAAACAAATATCGATAAAAAAAAATAATATCAAAATATCAATGTTGTATGCAATTTGAATAATCATAGTTCACTAAAGAAAGCCAAAGAAGCCACTTAGCCAATTATGTTCTTTTTACACTGAAGTAATTTATATTAAATTTTATTTTTTAGTATACGCGATTTGTAATTAACAATAATTACAATTATCTAAAATTGTAAATGCACAAAAGACCCAAATAAATGTGTTTAAAATTTTTATTTTTAATAACTTGAATGTTATTTAAATTATTATTCTATATAGTAGTTATTATATATAGTAACGTTTTATCAAATACGTAAAACAAAATTCTACTCTATATCTCTGATATATCTCTGATATATCTCTGATATCTAACTGAAGAATCAACTACGTTTTTAAAGAAAATCATATATTTTAGGACCGGCTGAACATATTTTTAAAGAAGAATTTTCTCCATAAAGCCTAAGAGTATAAAAATAGATTAATTTAGTTTGTATTCAACGGAAGTATTCTTGAAGCTCCAGGCAACGTGTTTGAGCAGAACTTGGGTCTTTTTTTAATAGCTTGAGGTATTTAATTGCAGAAATGTAATGATTTTAATTGATGTCTGTTACCGTTATAGCAAACTATAATCCATTAAACCGATCAATTAACACATTATTGTCGAGTGCCTTCATGTGCGAGTGCCTTCATGTTCTAATGCTATTACAAACTATTGTGTCATATTTTCTTATATTTCCGTAAGGTTATCAACATTGCTGTGCTTTGTTTGACAACGTATTTCTCGCAATGGTTATTGAAAATTCTGAATTTACTGCGGTTGTAAATTTAAATTTCTAACGAAAGTTGATTGCGATCGGAAACCGTCATAGAATTTATTTGTAAAATAGAGCAATCGTTGTCTATAAGCTAATGCACAATCAATTGCATAGTGATCATCATAGTTAAATGCAACAATACAAATACACTATAGAACACACAACAAATAAATAAGCAATAAAAAATTTATATACGTCTGATGGAGATTATTGCATGAAAAACGTGTTAAATGGGTTTATAAAAAAAACTGCTAAAAACATTATATTTGGTCCAAGTCGATCACTAAATACTCTACACGACATTTCTTAATACATTTTTTCATTGACTTTCTTGAAAAAATACCACAAACTTTGCTTTTAATTATCAAAGAAAAATTTGTATCTACTAATTTGTTGGTATTTAAGCTGCTTCCAAGCTGGTTACGAACAAACTGATGCAATTTACACTGATTTTTTAATTGCATTGGAGAGAGTCTGTTCTAATTTATTGATTTTTAAATTAAAACGCTTTCGCTTTGTTTTAAAGTCGCTCGCAAGTCGCTTCTCGTCTATTTCCTGTTTAATCGGCTGTTTCACAAGATGACAAATTTGTTTTTATTTTGATGCGCTTTTTTGTACTCATTATGTCCGGTACGATCCGAATAATTTATGCATATAGTCTGTTATTAATGACATTCCCTTAAAATAAAACCAAAAGGCAAAAAATTGTCTCTGCCTTTGCTGCCCACTTCATGCTTAATTACGCTCCTCGCGTTCGTCACTCTTTAGAGAAATAGAAGTTCATTTTGTCTCTAATCTTAGGTTTAACACCGATGTTGAGATATCCGTGGACAAGGCTAAGTGGTGGTATACGGGTACTATATCCAACTTGTCGAGTCAGTTCAAGGACAATTTTTTCTATGCATGGCCTAGGTCGATATTCTTCGATTGAAGGTCATTGATTTACTGTCTTTTCAGAAAAAGCGTGAATTATTTGAACTTATAACATGCAGATAAGTAAGGAAATTATATTCAGCAATGTTGAATCCTTCATACCACCCACTATCTTAGAAGCTAAACAAAACTAAGTTTTGATAGGTAGATGTGGCAGTTTTTTTTACATTTATGGAACATCGTAATAATTTGCATTGTGTAGCCTACGAGCAGTGAGCAAATACCCAGAAAACAGAGGTGTTTTCATCTTATTTTATAGGCATGGCCTTTGAGCGATTTGGCCCATTTTTAAATCCAATGTAAACGAAAAAACTTTCAATGTTTTTATCAAATTTCATCAATTTTTGCGGTCAGGGGAATGTTTATCAAAGACATTGCACAGACGAACCTGCGGACAGATGGACAGATGGACTAGCAGATAGATGGACATGCGGACAGACGGACATGCGCACAGACGGACATACGGACAGACGAACAGACAGACAGATATGCAGACAGACGGACAGACAGACATGCATGAAAGAAGGACATATGGATAGACGGACAGGCTTAAGTCAATTCTAAATTTGAATGTATATACGGTTTCTGAGGCTTCCTTCTGGATGTCGCAAACAAAATGACAAAATGAATATACCCCGCATCCTTCGGTGGTGGCTATAAAAATTAAGACATTTCGTTCTCAGCATTATTTGAACGTATACTGGTAAAAGTTCCTTATAGGATACTTACATATGACGTCCTCTTGAGCTTATCGCATTATAATACAAATTACCTACTGTATTATCCTTTTCTCTTCTTATAACTCTTATTATAAATTAAATTATAATTAAATAAATTAAAAATCTTATTGTAACGCTAGCTTTTAAAAAATTCTCTGTGTAAAGAAATAAAACTCTTTTCAACGGCTTGATCTGATTATGCAGGTAAAAAAACTCGGTCTCGGTTCCTTTACGGTTAATATAAACTTCAGAAATTTCACAATACTTGCTGACGTTTTCATAACAGCTAAGTTTAATTTATGCTAATTGAAAATTAACTTTTATTTACTCTTTTTAAGAAAACGTCCGTGATCAGAAGAAATTGAAACATCCCGTAATAATTTGAGTCATACTAATTTAAGTTCAACTGATTTTGTTTTAATAGATCTAAGGTATTTCGAATGAACAATTGGAAGGAGAGCACGTAAGAATTTAATTTGTTCTCTTAAGCACACGGTTGGTTAGTTGTGTTGTGTTTATGAACCCAAAAGTTTACTAAAGTTGAAGGATAGTCAGTAAACACGTTCACATACACATACACACACACACACACACACACACAGTCATTCGTATGTATATATATTTATATGAATAACTTTTAATAGGATCGCGTGTATATTTCGGGGCGTTAATGAAAGTTGAGCGTGAGGATACAAAAGGTCTGCTTTGCTTCCAAAACGGATAAACAGACATATTACATACATATTATTACTTTATAAACACAAAACTACAATTCATCTTTTTTACATGGCATTCAGACTTCGCTTTTCCCTTAGTTTACGAGCAAATGATTATATTTTGCTTACACGTATGTAAGTATGAGTAATAAACGTGAATGTATCGTAGTTTTGTTTCTTTTTTTTTCTTTTTGTTTTGATAAAGAAAATCTTTCAAATAGAATGAAAAAGGAATTGTGTTTGTAAAGGAATATAGTAAAATAGTATAAAGTTTACATGTAGTTTTAGACAAATATACGATGGGATGTTACCTTTAAGGGGATAGTTTAAGTTGCAGCTGCTGCTGCAAAGACTTGAAGGACATTTTTGCTCTTGAGTTTGTCGTATGTATGTTTTAGAAAGTTAAAGTATAAAGTTATGCTAATAACTTTTACTATAATTATATGGTGTCGCCGTTTTTGCTGATAACTAAAAGCAAGAATAAAGGAAATCTTATATATGAGTCTAGATCCGAACCCTACGCATTAAAAGCGTTGTTAATCTTAGCGTAAACAAAGGCAAACTAAGTAAGTTTGTAATATCTAATATATAATATAGCCGTGAAGATGTCACGCCCATTTTTGAAATTCTTATATGTATATATGAACAAATTTTGGGTATTCCAACAACAACCTGTCAGCAACATCGCTGAGTCAGTTTAGACTTTTACGCTTATTAATATTAAGTCTACCTACATTTCATTAATTTTCCGTCGATTATTGTTAAATACTGTCGAATATTGTTGAACATGTCGAATATGAAAAAATTAGCTTTTTCAACTAGAATTGTAAAATATTCCTAAATATTTCAAAAACATTGAAAAAAAATGGAAACAAAAAAGTCTAAGGAAATTTTCAATAAAAAATTAAACCGAAAATCAAATATTCTGGCGTTCAGTTACATTCCAATTGATACTTCAATTTAACTAAAAGATCTCTCTCATTTAACCAATGATTAGCAAAATCAATAAAATATACTAGCCGATAAAGTTAATCATACGATTTAAAAAATGAAATAAGAAAATAAGTCACAACAAATGAAAATCTTAATCACTAAGAGTAATCTAAAAATTAAGAAAATGTGCATTTGTGAAAAGCAAATAATTTAGGTTGTGGTTAAGACAGCAATTTGAATAGATATACAGATTTTAGAGAGAACAACCATGTTGAAAACGGTTTATAAGAGCTATAAAGAACTATAAAAAACCGATATTAATTTTTCAGAACATTTTATCAAAATTTTGTGGAACTATTTAAAGAAATATTGAAGACTCTCTGAAAGATTTTGGAAATAAAATTCTAAAAATTGAAGAAGTTTGCAAATATTTCAAAAGATAACTAAAATAAGATTTAGAGCAAACACAAAAATAGGGAGCCTCTTTAAAAATTTCTTAAAAATAAGAAGATTTTCATAAATTTTATTTTAAATTTCTCAAATATTTTAGACATTTTTCGAAAATATTTTAAAACATTTCTATGAAATTAAAAATAAATTTATTTTTTCGAAGGCTTGCAAGGAATTTTAGTAAAAACTTTTTAAAAACTTTTACTATTTTTTATTTTAAATGAATATTAGAAAAATTTTAAGTCCTACAAATTTTTAAAAATTAAGGAAAAATGTTTTGAATTTTTCTAAATTTTTTAAGTAAATATTTTCTTAAAATTTCCTACAAAATTTCAGATCAACATTTTTGAGAAAATAGTTTTCTAAATTTAAAAAAAAACTTGAGAAAATTTAAAAAAATGAATAAAAAAGACAAATGTTTAAATAAATTTTTGGAAATTATTTTTCCAATACATTTAAAAAAAAATATTCATTTTTTTCAAATATTCTTAATACAAAATATTTTTGATAAAATATATTTGATATAAAAATATGTAAAAAATTCGGAACATATTTTTCACAATTATAAACTCTAGAAAAATTGTGTGTGTGATTAATTTATTATAAATTTATCATAAATTTTTCAAAGATTTTATAATAATTTTAAGATAAACATTTTTTTGATAAATTTTGAAAAACGTCAACATTGTTAAAATTTCTCAAATCTTTCGAAAATAGTTTTGACAATTTTTCTGAATGTTTCCTCTCAGAGTCCCTGATATAATTCCCTAAACTTTGCAAAATTATTGTTATTTTGAATATTTTATAAACCAGCTGTTTAGTTATCGCTGGTTTTTAGCGGGATAACTTAGTTTAATGACCCAACCAATAATGTAAGATTACATACATTCATATATATATATATATATATATATATATATATTTGAGAATATGTATGAGAGAGTTTTTACAATTTTGTTTTATAAAGTTTCAGTTACATTAGTTTGCGCGCGGGCTTAGACGATACGTTTCGAGCACACTGATACCTTTGTATATATGTATGTATTTGTTAGGTTAGAGTTACAGATCTCTGATTGCTGCTCAGTTACAAAATGTATATCCAAGTTCGTACGTATTTGAAGTGCGAATAAGGGAAACGGCAGCACTGAAGAGTTGAAGAGCAAAACATTGCACATAGCTTAGCACAGCCAGTGAGAGTGACAGCATTGCGGCCATGGCACTGGGAAGTTTTTGAATTTTGTGTAATCGCTTCATATACACATATAAAATTTTTGCAATTTTATACGTATTGCTCTGATTGCTGTTGTTTTTGGTGTTATTGCTGCAATTGTTGTTGCTTTATAACTATTTTAGGATTTCTCTATTTATGTAATTGTGTATAAGTATTGGATGTATTTGTGTATGTGTGTGTTTTAGTTTTAGAATGTTTTTTATATTACACCACTCACTCACTCATGCAGTTATTCATCCCCTTTGGCCGGTTAACGGACTCGGTTTTTGCCTTTAAACCATGTTAAGGTTGAATGTAAGTATTATAAATAAGTATTTGTGTAAGTAAGTATACATGTTTGGTGGTGTGGTGGTGGTATATATATATATATATATATATATATTATATGTACGTAAGTGTTTTCGGGTATGATGTGCCAAAAAGTTTGAATTGTATTGAAATTGTATTTTGTTAAAATTGTTTAGTTAGGTTTCTATTTTGTTTTATGCGGTAGGAGTGAGATGAAGTACGTACGTTTTATACGTTTATATATAAGTTCTTTTTATTTGTATGTGTACATGCATGTCCATTTGTCTATATGCATGTATGTATGTATGTTTCATGTATGCTCGCAATTGTATAATTCAGGCCTCTGAGTATGATGTAAAACTTTATAATATTTTATATATTTTTGTATTAGAGATTTGCTCTTTACCATGTAACAGTATAAGTGAGCACACGTATGATTGTTGCTATTGTTGCCTATGGTGTGTTAGCTTTTATTATTATTTTTTTTTTCTGCCCTGATATGATGGAAAATTTCATACCGGCACTTACCACCCGATAGTAATATTATTATCATCACTATCATCATCGTTTACAACATCATTGTTTTGTTGCATGTTGATGATAATTTTGTCTGTATACATATATTTTTCTCTAAATACTAAACAAAATAAAAAGCTTAGAATTCCTATTAGGACAGCAAGTTAGAGCAAAAAAAAGAAGGCAAAGTTAGATGTTAACGGGGGTTAAAGGGAGAACAGAGCAACGGCAGAGTTCACAAATACTTGTAACGAGTTAGCAGAATTGTACATTAACAACAACAACGACACCTTCTACCATTAGAATATAAATGTTGCAAGAATATGTATGTATTCAAGCATACATACATTCATCCATATTCCATATTATTGTATCATTTTAGATTCGTTTCAATGTAGGTGAATTACTTTCTGGCTAACAAACTAACAAACTAAGAACTGTATGCGGTTTTACATCTGTACAAGCATGCGTGTGCAAGTGCATAAAAAAAAAAGAATGAAATTTTTTAAATCGGCTGAAAAGTGCTTAGATCTCTTAATAATTTACAAATATATGCATTTGTTTCGGTTTTTATTTATTTTATGTAAATGGAAATCAATGAAAATAAGAGGATGAAATAGAAATTATGTTTCTTTTTTGTAGAACTTTTACATCCAAAAATACCTTCTAACTAAATGCTCTAAGTCTGCAAAAAAGTGCATCTAAGCGAAATGTTTAACTATATTTAGTAAACAAGAGAAGTGTTGTATTCAGCTGAATTTAAATGTTTGACTACCCATTAATAATAGGCAGTATGTGCATTCGTTTGTAGGATAAAAACAAAATCCATTTTTTCTGTAAGTCGGTCTCATATTATCTCTTAAGTAATGCGGATTGTATATGTCTAACATTAGTTTTTTATACGAATTGCCAGCACTTTATCAGTATTTTTAGAACCCGTAAACTATGTGTTCATACCCTATGTGACTTTATATATAATTTTTAAATAATGATGACGAAAAGTCTTTGTTGTGAGTTGATACTTTTTTTTTGTTTTTTGATTTTTCAACTTAGTGAGAGTAATGAACTAAAATAACAAATAAAAAAACAAGTTTTCATATCAAATTTACTTTCATTCAACTCTTGATAATTTCCTACTAAAGTGAGAATATATATTTAGTTGCCTAGTTGCAGATAGACTTAATCCTTCGCTAAATAAGCCGAAATCATGTAGCCGACAAATTTGTGTAACTGCACTCAACAGTTCATAAAGAAACTTTACTTATTTAATCACTGAGACAACAAGAGTCAATAGGGGTCAAAATAAATTAGTTACTAAGTAAACTGCTTAAGAGATTTGATGCCGTTTTCAGTATCATCGTTTGGAAATTGATTACTAAAAAACAAATTGTTTAACTGACACTGTTAAGTAGAAGTTAAATTATTTGCGTTTCACTATTAAATATTGTTAGTTAGATTACCGTGATTGCATTTTTACTTATGGTGACTGCCTTTTTACATTTTGGGAAGGTTTTCTTACAATTTTTCTTATTTCAGTTCAGTTTTAGTTTATTAACTACAAGATAATCAGTTAGTTGTTAACTGAGAATGCATCTACAGTTAAGTTGAAGTATTAGAGCATAATTGAATGTCGTGGAATAGATTTTAGAATGATCCCTTAACGTTTTTTTTAAGTCGCCAGTTAGAGTAAGCTGTTAAATGCCTAGTTGCAGTCAAAAGCTAATAACGTAATTATTCAAGAGGGAATGTAATATTATAATGAAAAAATAATGCGATGCATTACGAATACCTTCCACCTAGCCAAACTGTTATGAGGCAATGTTATTTAGGTGTTATGCGTATGTCATTCACTAGAATTATGAGCAGATAACTCTTAGTTCTTACCTCGTAAAAAAGCATCTTTTTACTCTTACTTAACTCTAGAACATTTCTTCACTGTAAATTCAACATATATCTTCCATGTGCATCCTATCCGAGGGATATATTTTCGTCGGAGTTCGGGTGTTTACCGATATACTAAAAACCATCCCCAGTACATCGCTTTTACATGACTAAAGAGATAATATCGAATAGAAAAATGAATTTGTTTGGATGAAACTAATCACTGAAGATTTAATCGAAAAGTTAACGCAGTTGTCAGTTAAAGTGCTGTCATTCTTAAAAATTAATCCCTTGGATAGGTAGGAACACTTAAAGAAGTTAAATTAAACATTGAAGTAAAACTATAATCAAGGACTGAGCAAGAAAAGCTGCAGAAGAAGAAGAAGAAGAAGAAAAATATATGATATCGAGATGAGAAAATTCAAAACATGTTATTGGTACTTACGTTCAAAGCTCGAGCTCTATTATCAAATTAAAAGTTCTTCAAAGAAAAGTAATTAAAATGACTAGATGTACTTTCTTTCCTTACTTCTGTGACTTCGAGCTCGATTTTGAATAAGTTTTTTTCATCCTCTACAATGATCATCCTTGAACAATGATGAAAATATCGAGCTATGTTCAAACATCTTGAACTTTTGTGGAGTACTGTCCTGAAACGCCAATATAAATATGTCAAGAGGAGACATTTCTGAAAAATGCGGCGCAATCGGCATAAATTCCCAGCCTAAGTTTAACTTTATTTCCTGGCTTGCTTTTACTACGGACGTACAGACGTATGCCAACGTTCACTATTTTCAAGATTAGAATTTTTGGCACAACATCTCATAAACCACTTTTTAACTGCTTCATAGCTGTTTCATAGTATTTTCACAACTTAATCATTTTGATACCTCCAGCTACTTTTTTTTACATTTGAAAGTGTAGTTTAAAGCGCGGCAGTCCCGTACATGTTGCCGTTGATTTTTTTATTTTTATAATTTATTTTTATAGTTTAATATACACTGACCAACAGCTTGCAAATAACTGAAACTTACAACACAAAAACATCAAATTCTAAGCTATCTGTGCCTGAAACTCCGGAAGAAATGAACCCGTCAGATACGACTTATAAAGCAAGAAATTTCAATGAATAAAATTCAGTTGTGGATCTAATATAATCTCTTAATAAACGGTTATGAAATATAAATTACTATCGTTCACGAAAGTACATCGTACATCGAAAGATTCAAGAAAAGTTAACTTCGCTTTTTCTGGGACTTCTTCGGTCATACATTTGATTTGCAATGTTTTTACACTGAAGAAGATTTCAATGATTATATCAAATAATTTTATTAAAAACACAGACTTTTGTTTTAAAAATATTTACTTTTTAATAAACTTTAAAAAATTGACAAACGAAACTACATCGATTTGGCAACACGCCAATTTCCAAAATATCAAAACTCATGGATTTCAATGTGGTTTCATTAATTTTATGTGATTTCAGCTGAAATCACTCAAATGCCCGATATTACCAAAATCATATTTAGCGTAAATGTAATATTAAGAAAAACTTTTAAGCAAGAAATAAGACGGAAGCATGTCTTACTTACTGGAGTACTGCGAGACAGAATAGAAAAGATGTGATTTATCAGCTGATTAATGTATAAGAATCCAAGAATATTTATTTAATTTACCTAACATATAAGATATAATGTATTTTATTTCACGGCTTATCACTATGATGCTGGCATATTTTGAGTTTTCTTTAACGTGTTAATGCACAATGAATGATAATTGGAGACAAAACTATTTCTATCGCTATATTAACAATAAGAATAAAATGAATTCATTAATATCCCATAATTTTCTTTGGTTAACGTATCTTTTTGGCAAACTTTACAAAAATCAGGCCATATGCGAAGGAAATGAAACTATTAACTTAATTAAATGAATTAATATGAATCTTTCATTAGTGAGGATAAAAATACACTACAAGACTGTACGCGTGTCTTCCACGAATCAATTTCAATTGTACCACATTTGTTAGCGATCATACAACAATAATTGTTTCTTCGTTCGTTCGTATTTAAATGGAGAATAATTAATGAAGTTTACCTTAAATTCAATATTTAAATAAATTCAACAAATTTCGTATATGACTATGAAAATATTTACAATAAATTAAGTTTAGCTGGCAGTCTAATGATAAATAGACAGACTCGCATTCATCTATCTATCTATCTACCCTTGCATCGACCAACAAACGCAACGAATCAATAATGAGTACAACTTACGTGAGGGAAAATTATACAACATATGACATAGAAACCATCACATAGCCATCATCGTCATTATCATTATTTTCAACATTACTACCGCGACCATAACCAACCCACAGCTAACACCTTGTCTATAATATACAATAGGTGGGCTTGTGTGCGTGAAAGTGCATGCCTAGGTCTGTCATTGCTTGAATTATGTGCAAAATGTGCGTAATAATGAATATAATAACGTGTGTATCGTAAATGGAGCAGCGATTGTAAAACTTCTACATTATAAACCATAACAACATTCGCATGCACACCCATAACTGGCCATATGTGCTAAAGTCGTTCAATAAGTATAGAAGTATCAATAATATATTTGTAATATATTGAAATGTTTGCTCTAAACATATCAGCTACCATGTGTTGTAGAGGCACGCACCCACTCACTTCATTGCGATTATTATACACACAAGCAAAAAATATTTTATTTCTAACTTGATTGTCTCCTTTGACGGGCCGTGCGGTTTGCTTATGTGCTTTTCTAACCAAACGGTCGACCGTATATTTGATTTCTCTGATGTTAGTTTTATTGATGAAATATCCTCCAATTATTATGAATATTTAGCATATTTTTGCATGTTATCATTTTGCTATGAATAGATTGCATGTTTCTAACTATATATTAGATCCATATTATTAAAGGCTAATCTGCACTAACTTCATCATCATTGTCATTGCTTTTGCATGAGATTATCTCAAAAAATATTTATATAACGATCAGCGTAAGAGTCCGAATTGATTTAAGCGGGTCGATCAAGTCATCGTGTCCGTCCGTTCGTCTGTCTTTGACTGTGTAAGCAAAAATTACGTATATCCTAGATCAGCTGTACGATTCTCTATTCGTTCATAGATTCTTCTACTTTTTATGTGCAGATTGAACATGAAATCCATAGATCAAATATTAAAGTAACCCAGACATTTCATAAAGTTGCAGCTCAAGTTGTCTAAAAACATCAAAAAGTCTAAGAAAAGCAATTTTAAATGTCGCTCTTAATAATATAGAAATTACAGAAAAAGTCGATCTATAATATGCTACAAGCAGTTCTGATCGATCATCTGACTTGCCTACACATAACAAAGAGATGCTTTACGATTTTCTTATCACTGTTTCAGATAACGGTAAATAAAATGCGAACTAATAAAAATGAAACTTATTTATGGGTTGTACAAAAATAGCGAAATAATTTGAAAAATTCTTTCAATTAAAATTTTTCTGATCTCTCTGATCTCCTTTTTAGTAAACAGCATTGAAGCATAATGTGTACTTTTATTTAAAATTTTATTCTAAGACCTTACTTGCTTGCCACCAGCATTCAGCATTTCGATCATGTTATCGCTAGGAAGGGAACTGATCAAAACTTTGAAAGTTCTCTGGATACACAAAGCAACTTCAAAGCATTTTTTCACATAATTTGCTTTTATTTAAATGCTTTGCTTGCATCATACTGTTTGTGTCCCTGCACTTTATCTATTTAGAAGCTTCAATTAAATTCGTGGGTGTTATGTTTAAATTACTAGGGAGTGCCTTTCGTGTTTTGTTTTTGCTATTTTTATTCTAACAATTTGTGTTTTGTTTATTATTGTAATTAGAGTTTAGTTGTTGTTGCTATCATACGTCCGTAGATGTTTGAATAAAATTTAATTAGATTTTTAACAGGTTAAAAAAATTTATTTACATATAAACGTATGTATATGAAACATATATACATAGATAATATGTCTCTGTGTGCGTGTGTATGCGCGCAATAGCTGATATTTAGTTTTAATTAACTAATTATATTTTAATCAGTTTGTTTGCTTGTCAGCAAGTTTTTTTTGTTTGTGGGAATAAAAACTTATATTGTTTATGATATTTGTACAATGATTTTCGAGTTTAATTAGGCATGCAACTGTTAAGAAATATTGTTCTAAACATTTTAATTGGCCGATTGGTTTGCTTTAAGCTAACGTTACCAAATATATTTCAAGTTAAAGTTCTTTTTACGGCAAATTATGCTTTAACCACGATTGCGTTATCAGCAGTCACAATATTGCAATCTGTACTATTCTTAAAAAATCTTCTCTTTTCAATCTATATCACATCTGCAGAGTGCATTGTTGTCTAGTTTTTCCTATGCTTGCAGTCTTCTAAGGGAATCAGTTTTGAAATTTTAAATTCTTCTTAAATTCTGTCAACTATACGTGTTGGTATGGATTGTACTCATAATTTAAAACATCACTCAATAAGTTCGTAGGATCATTAATTTTTTTTTACAATTTTGGTATTTTGTTGGTGTTATATACTGCTACATACAATTATATAATGTTATATCTTGTCAGATACTGCTATATACTCGTATGCTATGTTATGCAGTTATATACTGGATTATACCGTTAAATACTGTTATCTACGGCTACATACTGTTGTGTACATTTGTATACCGTTACATTCTGTTATATACCATTAGTTACTATTCAGCCTTTGCCCTTTCCAAGACAATTAAATATTTTACCGTTCGTATCCCAGCCGAGATTTACGAACTTCTTCGGCGATGTGTTAGTTACCAGAATTAATTAAAATTGAATGCGTCTCCCTTGCAGTGAGCATTTAAGAGAAAATGGAGAAAATAGAAAACGAAGTTTGGTTTACATTTTTGACAAGTTTCCTAACACAGCTATTTTAACTTATAAAATAATATATTGAAAGAAAATCATTTATTATTTAAATATATTCAGTAAGAAGTAAAGGAGACCTTAGTACAGGAAGTAAGATGCGACATTTTACGGCCACAGTAAAAGCAAAGTAAGACGTGGATTGTTTTAATTACAAATTTAGTAAGTTCGGGAGATTATCGGCCAAATGTCTAAAGCTGTTGGCATTTTACCTCTTCAACTTCTACATCAAGTACTATTACTTGTATTTCTTTCCTCACTCAATTTGGATGTTTTGTTTGTAGATCGGTATTCTTGAGAATAGTTTCACCACTGCAAGGTATTCTTTGATTCTTTATATAATATTTTTAAATAGAAGGAAAGTAATGAGAGAGATTTCAAAAAATTTGTCCGCCTTACAGAAACGCAGTCAAGCTTAGTCATAAACCGTCACAGATAAGTGGTCGAGATAAGTTTTTGAAAATCTTGACATCCCCAACCATAAAGAATTCATAGTGAATTGTCTACCAGTATGGAAGTAGGTAGATTGTTTGTTTCAATTTAAGTCCGATTTATATATTATGGAAGACTTTTTCACAAAAATTAATTAAAATGTGTAAGTAATTACAATAAAAACTTATGACTGACAAAAACACTTTTTTTAGTCTGTTACAAACGAATGCGTATATGTTTAAAACTCGACATATATGTGCATGGGTATGTTTAACTGTGTGTGCGAAAACTTTCATTACTCATACCAAATGCAATTAGGTTTTTATTCTTCTTTTTTGGTTATGGAAATTCTCTAACACTTTAGACAAAACTACAAACACAAACGCATCAATTTTTATGTAAGCATATATACGTAAGCATATATGCAAAAAGAAAAAAAATAGATATTTATATACATATGTAAAAAATTTTATATACCAAATTGATTTGTGTCTTTATATATATAAACATACAAACCATCCATCTCTGTGTATACATAACACATAAATACATTAATGTTTTAATGTATATATATATATATATATATATATATATATATATGTCCTATGTATGCATATATATATATATATATGTATATATACATAAATCTAAATGCAATACTTGAGATTGTAATTTTCAACTTTAACTTCAAATAAAATTGCTTTTCAACGCTATAAGAAAAAAAATATATATATAAAAGGATAAGTTGTTAAGTTTAAGAATGAGTAAAAAAAAAGAAAAGAGGATGAAGTATTTGAATTTCTATGTAAATTGTGGGCTTATGCATATGAGCGCACACCTATGTATATATTTATAAATGTATTATGTACATATCTTTGTATATAAAAAAGGTATTAAATTTAAACAAAATATATTTTATTTCACTAGTTTTATATGTTTTTGTCTGCATCTATTCAGATGAATTTTATATAAATTAGAAGAACAATTGAAATATTTTAAAATAGTGTCGAATGTACATATATGACCGTAACTAGGGTGAGTAGACGCATTGATATTTTCAAATTTATACATGTGTTTTCTTGATTCCTGAAAAAAAATATAACAAAATTAAAAGAACTATCTTTACTGAATGTTAAATCCTAAATATCCATTAGCATATATCTTTTGTTAATTTTGATTACATTTATAGAAAGATCCGAAAAGTTTTATTAATTTATTTGTAATAAACATTCCAGTTAAAATTTAGTTTTGTTGCTTTTTTTTCTTACATCTTTCTATAACATATAGCGCAGTGGCAAAGGATTCTTAAGTTTACACAGATCTTTTATTATACCAAACGATTCAGAATCATTTTCTTAAACGATTTAGGCATGTCTGTCCGTCTGTCCCTCTGAGCGTTCTCCTGTTTGTCTATGTATTGTCTTTCTATTTATTTTTATGTTCAACTTACAGATCAAAATTTTATTATATACTTTTATGAAATTTGACATATTGACATGATCAGTCCATTTGTACGGCCGCTAGTCATTAAACTTTTCATTTGAAAAAATCTTGATGTAAAACGAATTGGAATTTCAAAAATTTCTTGGTAAAAATTAAATGAAAACTAAGCGTAAAAAATTCGGTTCGGATAGGACAGTTTTTTGAACAAGCTTCCATATGACCGTTTCTATGAAAATTAAGTCTTTATAAGAAAAAGTCTAATTTCTAATATTTCATGGTGAAAATTAATCCATAATTTCGCATTAAAGATGCTCAACTAATCCTTATGTTTTTTAAGTTTTTCAATAATTTGGGCTACATAAGTCTGCTCCAGGAATCGCTCTGTATAATAATGATTCTCTTAAAAGGTAAGCTTTTACATGACAAGGAAGTCTAATTTTTAGCACTTTATGACAGAAATATTTGAAGAATAAAAAGATCTTAAACAGAAAATATAAATTTGCTAAATTTGGACGACGACAGTTCGCTCTATAAACACCTTTTGCCATAAGTAGTCCCATGAGAAGGCAGGTCTTAACATGGGAACTAACTATAATTCTTGGTATTTTCTTATGAAAACAGTTAAGGAATTGTATTAGGAAAGGAAGACAGGATATTTAATATTTGGCTTTGGGAATCATGCCATATTTCCTCGCTAACGTGCCTCTGAAGAATAGTAAAATTATTTCTTGGAAATCAAGTCCACATTCAAGATATTCCACATTAATCTGAAGTTAGTAAATAAAAAGTGAGATAAGCTCTTTAGTATGAACTACTTAAGAATATCGGTATATACCAACTACATATATACCTGTCCTTTTGTCCTTCACACTTTTCTTTGTATGTTTGCATTCATATAACATTTTTTGGGATATAATCAGAAGTTTTGAACTTAAAGCAATAGTTTAATGCAAATGTGTATAAATTTTTGAACGCCAGATTCTTGAAGAGTGTAGGTAATAATAGCACTTTCAACCACTTTCGGATATGACAATAGTAAGAAAAATTCAGGCTTAAAAATTATTATATATTTATGTATATAAAGTAATTATTAGTATGTAGAGATTTTATATATTTAAGACGTTTGCCCATACATCCCGGAATGGACACCTTTTCTAATAAAAATATTCAAATTATTGGGAGAAACAACCAATCAATCCTCAAGCGACAGTTTATGTAGCATCACAACATATATGTAAATATACAAATTGTGCTATTTTTGCTTTTGTTGTTGTCTATTTGGAATAAAGAAAACCTTCTTAAACTGTTCTTGAAACAAAGTTTTTGGAGAAAGGCAATGGAGACAACTATAGAAATATGAATTAAAGAATAATTGCATTCACGTACTGATGTCATCAACTAGCTGGGGAAATTGAGTAGCACAGAACATAAATGGCCGAATCTCTACCTCTTCGTGGTCTATCAATGTCATGGTTCCTTGGTTTTCCATGACGGCTAAATGAGATTAAGGTTTTAACTACTAATTCCCGGTGACGGGTATTTTTCAGATTGTAGGAGGAAGCTCGAGGTTTGTATCTAGTTTAGATGTCTTCTCTTCCCGATAGTTCACTGCTATTTAGGTCATACTACTTTGTGGCTTGTCACTTGGTATCTATGACTGATTGAAGTATGAATTGAACTGGGTGCACATAAAACGTTTGCTGAATGTGTCGATGTCTTTCCAAGTACATAATAGTCAGAAAAATTAGTTACTGAGACATTCACATCCGAATCAGTACACATAGATTAAAGTTCGGGGATCAGATTGCCCAGATGAGGAAGCTCTTTGTACTATATTGGCAACGTCAACAAACTTAGAGAATGCCTTGTCGCCTGATCGCTGGGAATGGACCTTCGGGGATTTTTCGAGGCTGGTTGTTAGTAAATGAGCTGGATTAACCCTCTGACCAGAGGGAAACATGGTCGGTACCCAAGGTGTTTGATCTGGTACTCCAGGAGTTGAGGAGCTTGTGGGGATTGTTCCAAAGCCTGGAGGACGGTGACTAACGATCTTGGAATTAGTCTGCACTTTAATGTGCCCTGGTGCAACGCCGTCAAGGTGGTACCCAGGTAAAACAAATAAGGCGTCTGATGTCATCAAATATGTACCAAACACATGACCTTAGAACCCGTGCTATTTATATCATCAGTGGAATAAATATTAATCGACATGAAGAATGTTTGTCCTCGAAATTGAATCATATTATAGCCTTCTGTTTCGAAAGAAAAAGATAGCAATCTACCCAACTATATCAAATCTCAAGTACTTTAATTTCAAAGTAAGTCTATCCTGTTGAAATAGGTGAAGCCACAAGAAAAGAAAACATGTTTGGATCATAGCTTGATAGTCGCCACTATGTGTCAAATATCCAAAAAAATTCATTTCAAATCTTCAAGCAGCAAATATATTTTAAAAAGTTTATATATTTTTAACTTTATTTTCTCGGTTTATTAGGAATTTAAAAAAAAAATTGTATTAAAAGCTAAAAAGAAAGTTTTGATAAAAAATTTTATATGAATTTTTTTTTAAATTTTTTATAAAATATAAAAAACGAATGATTCCCCAAATTTTATAGATTTTATTTCATACTTTGAAAAAAGCGAGAAATTATTTTTAGTTTCTTAAATTTTTTAATTTTTTTTTCATGTATAATTTATACATATATTAAAATCAAATTTTTTAAAATTTCTAATGCATCTGCAGATCTATTATATATATAAAAAGAAAAAAATTATACAAAAGAATATGAATAGTTTTAACAAATGCAAATACGAAGAAACAATAGGATGTTAAGAATAAAGCAGATAAAATTTAAAATTTTATTGTGTATGAATACAGAATACATATAAGAGTGTAGTATATATATATATATATATATATATATTTGTATATATGTTAATATTAATGCATGTATGTATGAATGTACGCATAGATACACATATTATTGTTGATATCTCTTACTATTGCAAAACTATAAAATATAATTTGAATTCTTCATATACGTATAGCCAGGATTTCATTGTATTTTCAAATCATTTGAAATAAAATATATGCTTTTTTTTCACATTCACACTTATATTATACGAGTGAAGAAAACACTCTCCAGGCCAAGCAAGCATAGTTGTAAAACATTATAAAAAGTCAAAGAAAAGCTTTCTATATATATATATATATATATATATATATAAGAGAACATGGTACATGCACGCATGCAAGGCAAATTCAAGCACATCCATTGGAAAGTACATCAAGCATTAAGACAAAACCATTTTTAAAGGGAAATAGGTTATATTCCGGCAAAGTTTGAAGTATTGTTGGTTCTACTGAATAAAGGCTGGGTGGACTGCGTAACATTTGAAGGAGTATATTTATGTTTGTCTGCTTTGAGAGTATGTGTATGTTTTTAAAAATCTTATTTGCTCTAGCATCAAATTTACATAAATCCATACGAAGTAAGTAAGTAGTTATTTATATACATATATATATATTGGCAAACAGTTTTTCAATTTCTTATAATAAAAAAAAATAAATAAATAAATAAATAAAACTGTTTTTTTTAAAGTGGACCTTACTGTCACACACTCACTCTTATATTACAATTTACTCGACAATTCTCCTATGAGTAAACGGTCGGTGAAGTAGCCAAGCAACCATATGAATTCTATATCATTAAATTGTTATATAGTTACAAATTTATAAGCTTGCATTGCTTTCATTGTTTCATCCTTTGTTCGCATGAGTGTCTTCATTTTCACATACCTTCAAAGCTTCAAAGTCTATCTTATATATTGTTATGCATATTTATTGTAATGTATTTCATTTTAATACAATCTATGTGAATGTGTAAGTAAGTTAGCATTTATGTAAATAGCGTATGTGTATGTGTTTGTGCTTAGATGTGGTTCAAATAAACTTTATTTTCATTTTATTTTGTTTTTCCTAACATTTCAACAAACTTATCTTTTTTTTTCTTTTTTTTCTCTCTTTGCTCTAAACTAAACAACTAATACCATCGAGAACTCATTACAAATTACTTGTTCTCTCTCCTTTAGCTTTACTCTGAAATTCGCACATGCATGGTTACAGCTTATAATGTAATACTTCATTCCAAGTTTGTATTAATAACCTCTTTTATGGCAGCATCAAGAAAAGCAAAAACACCTTTTTCTTGCTTGACCCTGTCTTGCGTACGAATCTCATATGGCACCCATTCTTAAGTCTATATATATGTATATATACATACGTATATATGTATATATATCTACATATATATTTGTATATATATGTACATATATTATGTATGTGCATAACTACAGCTTTCTGTGTTTATTTGTGTGGCATATTTGTAATATCCCTTTTAATGGATGAGTTATTGCTTAACATTTACCCGTAATGTATGTAAGTGTGAATGTTTACCATATTAGAATTCATTTTATCTCCTTTTTTCTCCACTTGTCTTATCCTTTTTCTTTCTTTTTTTTCTTTATCGATTTTGTGTTTTCATTTTATTTACTTTCGAAAGTGTTTTTAACTAATGCGTATGCATTATGTATGTGTGTGTGTGTTTAAGCGTATGTGTATTTGTTTATATTTACTTTGACCATTTTATCGTGTGAATATGTGGAATATTACACTGTCTAATGGGCAAGAGGAGGCACCGGGCGAAGAGAAAAGGAGGACGACGTGAGCAATGTGCATTATTTTCTGATTTTAAGAAAAAAGGGCGTTGTTTAGTGTCTGAATTAGAATTTGATTATAATATAAAATATTTAGAAATTTAAGCAGCAATAAAAGCTGAAAGTGAATGAAAGTAAAAAACGCAAACGATCTTTAGATTACTATAGCGTTAAATTGAAACATACATATGTTAGGTTGGCAAGGAAGAGATTTCGTCATTCCCTTTCTGCTTTCTTCTCGCCCTCCATTCCTCTCTCTGTAACTCTCTCTCTCTCTTTCTTCTTCATGCTCTTCCTCTCATTCTCAGTGTCACATATTTTCTGCCAGCAGTTCTTTCAGTAGATATTAAATGAAGATCACAAGAAGAGTGGAAAAGGAAAAGACATACAAGGACGATGTCAAAACTTAAAAATTTCTTCCTTCTCAATCTACTCTTGGTGTATACGTATAATGTAATTATTTCTAATAATAAGCCTTCTAAACTCGAGAGATGTGTTTTTGTTCTAACTTATGGGTCTTGCCCTAAAGGCGAATTGACGGCATTTAGGTTTGTGCATCCATCACTTTATATTAAATTTGAAAAATGCCGTGACACGTACTAATGCAAAAATTATATGTGTTCTCGAATTTCAAGCAAATAATTTTTTTTTTAAATTGCCTTTTGTATTTCTCCGTCAGACAAAGTCCGTATGAATAGATCGTGAAAAGCGTAGATTTTTATTTACAATTTCTTTATTTCCAATGCTTCATCGATATCTTTAATCAACTGACCTATCTTAAGTGAGGTCTTCTGTCTTGTGGTGTACCTGGTAATATTTTGCTGCTGGATTTTTCTGGCGAAGCTTCATTAAACTTCGTGAATACCATAAACGCGGCGACCCATTCTGCGATACCAGATAATCTACTTTTCTGCTCAATTTCGCGGAGTAGCTCTATTAATCGTATTACCTGTTAAGTTTCGCGTGAATTCTTTGTCAAGCTTTGCTTTTATTAATGATGCACGTCAGCCTTTTTATGATCGCGGCAGCTAACGCATTAGAAGGAATTTCCTGTCATAGATTTTGCCAAATTTATTGCAGTCGTATTTTACCAGTTTGTGATTTTCTTTACAAAATATTTATCCTCAGGTTCCCTTTTCTGCTCTTTGAAATAAGAATAAAGTTTTTAAATATTTTTTTTTCTAACATATTAATCACTCTTTATTTAAACCTATTTTTCTTTTTGAAAAGAATTAAATGTTCCCTTGAATACGTTAGATCAGTAAAATGTTTAGAACGAATAGAAATATACGGAGGAGTTCAGCACAAGTAGGACTTAAATTTGGTAACAGCTATCTCTTTACGTTTGAAATAGACTCAAAACATTGTCCAAAATGGGAAACTTTTTCTCAAAATTTTTCTCGACGTTTACAAGCGTTTATAAGTGTTAAGCGAACCAAAATTACCAAAATTATGGCAGAGAAACCTTGGTCTTCGTTTCAAGATAATATACCTGCTTTGCCATATATTGTACTGATAATTTTTTCCGTTATATTTTTATCTAAAATCACATTAATTGAATATTGATTCATTTTACATAGATAAGGTGATGTTCCACCATCATTGCCTAGAAAACATAAGCTAAAATATATAAACAGGGATGTTAATTTGGAGAGAGTCAAAAATAGCACTAAATTGTATTCTGAAAAGTGTATCTAAAATTGTTAAATATACCACTAACTAATTAATTAATTAATTAAGTAATTCAACTTCTAATCAATTAATTAATTAATAAACTAATTCAGATTCTAATGAATTAATTAATTAGCTAATTCAGATTCTAATGAATTAATTAATTAACTAATTCAGCTTCTTCTTACTTATCATAAGGTATAATCGACAGGAACCGTGACAATATCAACTTGGTATACCACGGTTCAATATAGAGGTAAACCTTATTTTAATTACCATAGCTATAGCGAACAGTCAATCGATGGCTAAACACATTACACTTAATCTTAGGACGTACACTTTTCAGGATGCGGCTATATTTTATCCCTCTCTTCCCGTTTCTTTATTTCTGGCATTGTTTTTACACGTGGATAGGGTATATTCGATGAGCGAGGATAATAGTAAAAGAAAACAAGGCAAAAATTATCACCCAACTGTTCCTAGTATTTGCTTAAGGACTACCTCCAAATCAAGACTATCTCCGATCAACTTGGACAACATTTGCAGTCCATCTAGACCATTACTAGATACCTATTAACTAGCTAACGACTTTTGCAAACTGACACGCATATACGCAACAAATATTTATGTAATTCTTAGTTCATTAAAAAGTAACAAAGATTCACTTCAGAACCTAGAAAGCTTTCAATAGTATAAGGTTTACAATTATGGTTTGTTTGAGTTCACGTTCATACTTGTTTTTCTCTTAATACATTTCCTTAAGTAGTAAGTAGAATAGATAACTTTAATGTATTTATTTTTCATTTCTTCTTTAAGATTTCTTTTCTCTTACAATGTCAGCCATCTTTATGCAAACACATATGTTGCCTAAAGTTAAACGACATTTTGGTTAGTAAGAAAACTGTGTATGTCTTTTTCTTTTTCCCTGAATTGTAATATCAAAGGAGAATTAAAACTTACGAAAGTTTATTTGAATAAAAAAAAAGTAAGACAAGATGACGGTGGGACTATCGAAAGGAAAAGATATACAATATCCTCAAATAAGAGAACACATACATAAGCATACACGTTATGAACGTTTTAAAATTAAAATAAAAATCGAACAAATAAAAAATATATAAAAAAGAAAAAAAATTACAAAACAACAATACTCGGGTCACATATTCTTCTCATGTCTAATATTTATTTTAAGATAGATTGCGGCAAGAAGGACTCCCGTATATGTTTAAATGCATATATACGATCCTACATTAAAAAAAAGAGGGTAGGCAGACTAAGCAAACAAAATTTCTTTTAAAATAAACGTAAAAGATAAATAAAAAAAAATAAAAATAAAACAAGAAAGAAAAAACATTATTTGGCAAGTTTTATAGAGAGTTTTTTCCAACACCATTTTCCACACATGACCAGTAAGCGTGCTCTCAAACATACATACAGTGGCCTTTACAAGAGAAAAACAAGAGTAGCCCGTATGTATTTTTGTTTGTTTTTGCACTTTTTTTGACTGGATTGAACAGAAAATAAAAAAAAGAAAAGTTCAAATCTCAGAGACAACCACAACAAAGACTTATTATTTTTTCTTGTGAATACACAACAGTGGCAGCATTAGCAACAGCAGTAGCAGGGACTTCATCTTAGTAAGCAAAAGATCTTATTGCAAAGGAAAAACTTTATTTGTAAAGGCTGTCCATTTTTTTTCTTCGTATATTTACAGCAACACTCCGATCAATTTTTTTTTCATTTCTTTTTCTTTTTTTTTTTGGTTTTGTTTCAAACACTGACCACACTTATGTGCAAACACACGGTCAAGAGTAAAACAGTACTAACATTACGTTAAAGGCTCTTGGAAAACAATTTTCTCAAAAGCTGACGAGGCTGGTCAACGTAATGAAAAGTTTCATATTGCATATAAGTTGCCAACAAAACACCACCTACATCTACTACACTACGAACGTCTTCGTTACTCGTTTGCGTTATCTTTCTTAGACATTAAAGAACATTTTGCTGTAAAGTTTTTCATTTCGTATTGTAGCTCATCTAATGTTGAAGAGGGCCGTTATGGCGTCAAATTTTCTTATTGAAAATGTTGAGGTTTTTGGCCGTACAAAATTTTTGTCAGTAAGTTGACCTTTTAATTGATAAGTTGCAAATAAACAAACACATGCTGCCTTTTTTCTAGTTAATATTATCTTGAAATAATGTTTGAGACTTTGCGTCTTCTCAAGGCAGATGTGTTGTTTTGTAAAAAAAAAAAAAAATTCATATCAGCGATTTTTACTAAAATTAGTTATACATTTACTATATTAAATATGTTCAAATATATATAAATAAATGTATTTGAAGTTCTAGGCTTTCTTTGTAGATCAAAACATACGTTGCTGGGAAATTTCATTTACGTGATTTCATGAAAAGAGATTAATCACTTACTAAGCTGATAGACTTTTGTTTACTTGTTTATGTACGTATGTACTTTCATTATTCAATCTAACCTATCTTTACAGAGATTTAGAGAAATCTATGAAATTTATTAAAATTGGATGAATTTGTACTAAAACTGACTCCAATATAAACATATCTTTTTGAATTTTTCTTTCCAAATGTGAATCCTACTACTATTAGTTGAAGAATTGAAAAATTATTATTTTTAATACTCGAAAATAAATAACAAAGACATCGCATATTATAGAGCATTAGTCCGTAAATCAATAGAGTAAATCAGAAAAATACTTTTTTGTAGAAACAGATTTTATTTACAAAAAAAAGTCTCCTTCAAGAGTGAAGCAATCAATTCAATGCTTCTCGAACTTTTCGGAGCTTCTCTTTTTGGTAGAACATTTTGGCAAGATCCTCAAAATATATTATAGGTTTCGCAATGACATTATGATTTGATGTCAATCTTCTTCCCTGGAACATTCTATTAAGTATTTCAAAGTTACCTTAACATTCTTCCCACTTAATATTCCATTATCTGATGCTTTTAATTGCAAAATGGACCCATTCCCTTACCCCACAACTTATATATTCTGCAAATCGTATATATCTCTCGATATTTTTGTTCTTTTTTTACAATTTACCAGAACCTTATTATTATTAGTAGTAGTTGCAGCAGCACTTGTAGTTTCATGTCACAACTTTCTTTCTTAAATGTGAGTGAAAGCTTAGGCCAGTTGACCAAATTTTCGAACTGAACATCGAAAGGTTAAAGTTCTTAAGAAAGCTTTAAGACCATAATAATTTAGCAAAAGATTAATTTTCGAATTTTTCTTAGTTACGTGAGTCTACATGAACCGGTTCGGGCGATAAGAGTGCCATTTTTTTAGTTTAAAAAAAATTTTGAATGTTCTTGAATAGACGAAAAGTCAAAAAGGCTAAAGTGATTGTACTATTTATATGGATCAACAATACGTTTTGCGATCTTTCAAGCGCCTTTCTATGGCTTAGAAAAGTAGAAGTTTTATCTAATATATCAACACTGAGGATTATGTAAATTTATGATTTACACGCTATAGCAGATATTGATCATGCATATATCTACGAAAGGTGCGGGGTGAAAAATATCCAAATCGAATAAATTTTCTTGTTGAAGAGCGTCGAAATACGTAGAATTGTCGCGAACGAAAAACAAAGTATTTGTATACATATGTATGTTTATATTTGTATTTATAGGTAGATATATAATATGTCATTTAAAAAGTTCGCAGTATAAAAGGTAGACGTAGCTACTATTAACGAATCCATATGATTTCTAGATGAAGCCAACTTTCAAGTTAAATGTCGCAAATTTTCATGATATTCCAACCAATAGTTCGTTACAGTTACAATTGTTTTAATTTTTGAAAATAATGAAAAAATTTGAATTTCGTGTGTTGCTAAAGTAATACTTTTTATTGACAAAAATGCCATTCAAATCAAGAATCGAGTTGAGAAGCTTTGTGATAACCCTTCTTTGCTGAAAACAATAATTTTTTTATGATTTTCTAACTTTAAGCGAGATCGTAGTCAATCGAGTAGACAGTAATCGACGCAAACCATACGAAGCAACTAAAAATCCAAAAGTCGGCTAGAAACCGTCCGTGTTTTTGGAAGCGCAGGATATAATATTCATCGACTATTTCGGAAAGTGAATATTATGTAACATTCAAAAGACAAAATTTAAAAAAAACGACCCCAAGTTAAGAAGACAATGCACCGTGTCAGAAGTCAATCACAATTATGGGAAAATGGCTATAAAAAGAAATTGGTAGTCCTACGAATTTATTGAGTGATGTGGTTTTTTTCTTTTTTTAAGTTTCAAGTTTGGGACATTTTTTCTCTTTTCTAAGGCAAATATTGACCATTACATATAAACATACGATACAACAAGGATGTTTACGGAATACTAAACGCATAGAATACAAAACAGGGGCAAAAGCGTTTGATATCTACATTACTAAGCATAAAAGAACTCGATTTAATGGTTAATATGTGACCATTACAGCTCTTAATGAAACGACCCCAACATCCACATATTCTGGCTATAAATATTTTTAAAAAAGCCTAGTTATGATGACGATTATGATTACGATTATTGTTAATAAAATATACAATAAAAAAAAATGGTATAAGTATCAATAAAAATTGGTTTCCAAGCGCAAATTATCCTCTAAAACACTTGGAGGCATATTAGCACGTATTAACCGTAACTATTAATAATGTGTGATTATCAAAATATCTCTCTTAAGCAAGATTTTTTCACTTTTTTCACAGAACGTAAAACGAAAGGAAAGAAATTCTTTTTTTTAATAAATATTTCAAAATAATACTAATAATAAAATTAATTATTAAACATACAAGCATTTACGTATATATATATATTTATGAAAAATTCTATATAAATATAATGGCAAAAAAATATATTTTTTTTTCTAATTTAATTTTGTTCGTTTTTAAATAGTTTTTTTTTTTTATTTTACCTGATTTTTAGGCCAATTTTAGTCATTTCGGTTGAGCTTTCTTGGTGCTCAAATGTTTTGCCATTATTTGCTTTTTAATATTTTGTTTGCTATACATTCGTTTTTAGAAATTATTTTACATGCTACTGAGTTTTGGAAATGCAAAATAAGTTAAAAATAATCCAATTGAGTTTCTTTTTTTTTTTGATTTTTATATACGTGAAAATATATGTATAGAGATAGATTTCCAGACGAATTTTGAGAACATAACAGCAAAAGGCAAATATATCAATATTTATATATATGTATATATCAAGTAGAAGTAAATGATCTTTCAAAATAAAAGTGGATAAGTTCTTAGAAAAATTATTGAACGCATTCTGGACTTACCGAAATCGTTGGCTGCCATACCGGAAGGGCCCGGCAATAGGCCGGAAATACCTTGTAGGCCAAGAAATGCGCTGGGAAACGTATGCGAGCGTTGATTGTCCAAAGAGTCCATTGTGGTACCATCATGCGGACCATCCCCGCGATCTGATGGCTCTGTATCACTGCTATTAGAATCTTCGCCAGCACTTTGCGCATGCAACGAACTAAGATCACCATGAAGTTTCTGAATATGAAATACGTCCTTAAAAATCAATTCTTGGTAAGCATAATATTTTGTGCTTTTAATCACCTGTAATCCATTGCTATTTTCTAAAGCTTGTCCCAAAAGAGATTCACGCATTTCACGTTCACGATCGCGTGAAGTTTCACGACTGCGCGTACGTGTGAGAGGATGTTGCCCAGCAACTGGAAACTCTCTTTCTATCAGCAAACGTTCAGGACTAATTCCGTGTTGTGCCCTAAATAGGTCAGCACTTTTAATCCTTTTCTGAGGCGGAGGTGTTAAGTGATTATTGCGGTTATTTTCATTATCCGTTAAATCCCAATGATTGGCCTTTAATTAGTTGAATAAAGGAAAAGATTAATAATAACTTATTAATGTGATAACAATTTTCAAAATTTTTCATATATAATTTCTCTTTTATCTTTTCTTTTTGTTTTTTTTTTAACTAATTCTCTTTCAGTTTTTTCACTGGAACATATATTTAATACTTTACTTTAGTGTTATTGGTTTTTCTTACTGGTGACGCTGAGGATGCCTTCAATTCCTGTATGGCAGGTGTTGTTGTTGTCGTCGTTGTTGTCGATTTACCGCTATTACTACTACAGCTGTTGTTATTATTATTGTTGTTACTAATATTGCTGTTATTATTGTTGTTGCTGTTGTTGTTGTTGTTGTTGTTATTGTTAAAGTTGTTAATACCGTTGCTGCTATTGCTACTGTTATTAATCGCTAAACTATTCACCGGTAACGCCGAATTAAGCGTGGGTGTATTAAATGGTGAGGAACTGGAATTATTGAGAACTTGTGTGGCAGCTGCTAGAAAATTTAATTTGTTGCCACCGCTACTGCCCATCATACTACAGCTGGTATTGGTGCTATTGTTGATGTTGTTGTTGTTATGGCCGCTGTTACTGCCTTTGTTATTTACAACATTGCTTAAGGGTTTCGCACTTGTACTAAGGGGCATGGAAAATGTATTATTTGTGTTTTTTACGTCAGCTAAACCACGTATTTGCAGTAAATGCGCCGTTTTAAGAAATTCGGGTAAATGCTCATGTCCGATATTCACTTCACCATTATACATAAAACTGCAATATAGAAGAGAAACGGGAAGGAGAGAGAGGAACGCATTAAATAATCTTTCAAGCAAATTTTTCATATTTTATCCTATAGCAATATATAGCTGGACTTAGTTCTTAGTTTGCCCTCATCAAATTTGGTTTTAATTTAATAAATTAATGTTTGAAATCGGATGTATGACATATAGTGTCGTCTGGTTAAAATCTGTTCACGAGAATCCGACTTGCATTTATCAAATAGATGCTTTTCTCTAAACTTTGGGCATTTCTGCGTCTATCCAATATCCAATATTTTGCATGCACTCTTAAGTTTTATTATAACTTGTTGCAAAAATATTCTACTTTTGGGAAAAACATTTCATGGACAAATGGGAGTCTGACTCTCGTGTACAGTCGCACGATTGCTGTATTAAGCATAGGCCAGTCCTTTATTGGAATGGGAACATAATAAATATGTCTTCTTTAAACGATTTCTCTCTAAAACGTTCAAATATTCATCGATAGAAGCGTTAATAACACAATCACGAATTATTTCTAGGAGGGTTATTGAAATTTAAAATGTATGTTTTCCATGATTAAAAAGTATTCTTTAATAAACTGTTGCGTACGGAGAACAATCAAATCCTTTGTCGCGACATAACCTCAAAAAAGAAAAAGAAAGAGATACGTTTAGAACCTTCTTAGAAACTAAGCATGCCTCCGATAGTTTGGTGGTAAATATAAAGAAAACATATAAACCTAAAACAAAATTCTTCAAAACTCTCAAATACTAACCGCCTAGCTATAGAGTGAATAAAATTCTTCATAACTAATTAATAAAAAAAAAGTTTTTTTTTCCTTTTACCTTAACAAATTCTCAACATCATCAGCGGGTACATCACGCAATATAACAATTGGATGTTCGCATGGATTCGCTTTTAGTAATTTACGAAAATACGGACTGCAGGCGCTTAACACTACTTTGTGTGCGGTAAAAGATCTCTGATCGCAGGCCAAAGTGACATCAACGAAATCTTCTTCATCACGTAAATGACGAAACGAAGTCAGCATCGAGGTCTGATAATCGTTCCATTTTAAAGCATATTGTTGTGGTTGCTGCTGCTGCTGCTGCTGTTGTTGTTGTTGTAAGTGATGTTGTATTTGTTGCGTTGAATGTTGATGTTTTTGTTCCTGTTGCTGCTGCTGTTGCTGTTGTTGTTGCTGTTGTGTCTGTTGCTCCATGGCTGTGGAAATGGGCGACGGTGATGTTCCAGGATTTGTAACATTGGTTGTAGACGCTGAAACAGCAGGCGGTAATGGTTCCATTTTAACAATGCCTGTGTTATTATTCTCGGTTGTTTGCAGTTGTGTTGATTCAGTCATTGGCCTACTGTGTGTTGTGTATAAGTATGATGTCGGTCTTATTCAGTTATTCTCGAACTGAATAAACTTCTTAATGTTTTCAGTTCTTTTCTTTTTTGCTTCTTTTCGGTTAAGTTAATGTTTTAATTTTTATTTAATTATTTCCTCCTTTTTTTGGCTATTTAAGGAATACATGTTGTTTTAGTATAGCTATCCTTTTTTTTGTTGATTGTTTTTATTGTGTAAATATCTGCCAAAGGTTTCTATAGACTTTCAATTGAGTTCACATATAAACGTTATGAACTTGCCTTTAAATTAAAAGTGGACGGAATCTGAAATCAAAAAAAAAATGTAATATTATTATAATAAACTTCGATATAAAATATTCTTAATATGTTGATGCAGCAGCATATTATAGCCTTTTATATAGATCGCATAAACTTAAGAAAAGTACGAAAGATGGTTATTATATATTAAGTGCTGAAGATTAGCATACTTTACATTCTTGATGGCTTGTGTGCTATTTTATTGTGTTATGAATTCATAAGATGGAGAATTCAAAGCCACTTAGTTCAAGCTAAAATAAAATTTATAAACGCCAAGTCGTATACATATCGTTCTTACTATATAGTGAATTGTACTCTTGTTAAAAACTTTGTGATGAACATAACTTTTGAGTATATATTGAATTAGATTAGTTTTTCATCAGGCAGTCCTTTAAAAAATAATATTTGTTTCACTTACTGTTTGGTTGAGGTAATATATATAAAATTAGATCAAATATTTTAGCGCTCTACGCAAGCGGGCGATTCCAATATTAAAACAGGGGAAAAACCTGAAACAGCCAGAGGCGTTTTCGTGTGATCGATTTGGCAAGTCTTCAATTAAAACGCAGGTGAAAAAAGTTCCCATTTTTCTTCCAAACTTGAAGGCGATGTCTTTATTTTTGCATCTAAGTGAATGTTCACCACAAACACTACACAGATAAGCAAACAGACAGAGGGACAGACGGACAAGATCAAGTATACATACACCTGATGTGGGTTCTGAAGCGTGTTTCTTAACGTTACAGAGATTTTTACGAAAAGTGAGTCCGATTCATCGTTTATATTTTTGCATGGAGACTCCGAGATAGCTAGCGTAATATTTGCGAAAATTTTCATGGGTCTATTTGCTAAGGTTTATGAGCAATAAGCAAAAAGCAGAATTTGTTTTTGCTTTCGAAAAAAGAGCTGCTCTCAGTCTACGATCCGTACACTTTGGCCGATTTGACGTATTTTCAATGGCAACCAGCGTAGAAGAACTTCGAATGTTTCCGCTAGAGTTGAAGCCGATATTTTCATATTTGCAGGCAAGATAATGTTAACCACAAACATTACACAAACGGACGGACATGCTTAAACCAATCCTAAACTTGATGCTGATCAAGAATATATATACATTGCGGGGTCTCTGAAGTTTGCTTCTGTCCATTACGAATAAGATGACAAAATGAATATACCCCTCAACTTCGGTTGTTAAAAAACTGTATTCGAAATCGGTGTTTAACTATGTGGGCGTGTCAATTGGGCGATCGAAATCTTTTGTGTGTGCAGTGTTTAACTTTTATCTAGATTTAGTTTAATTTTTAAAATTAAAGATCGTAAGTTAAAATATTTCGCCTTTTATTCTTAATTTTGTTTACACTTTTACACTTAATCTGTGATTATCTGAAGAGTAATTTTCAGGTTCTAATCCGAATTTTTACCTCTATTAAAAACCACAAAAGAATGGATAGTCCTATAGAAAATGAAAAAGCAGTCATCGACTCGGTCTTTTTGGCTTAGAAATACATATACTTTGTGGATAGAAAGGGTCCCTAAAACGAGTTGTTAGGTGTTATAAATGATATATACAATATAAATACCATCCATTCTTCCACAGGCCATAGGCCTCCCGGCCCCTGATCATACACAACTTGGTACGTGGGCCGCAAGTTTGCAAGTCTCGGAATCCTACGAAATCTGGTACGTGGACCATAGGTCCCCCGGTCCCCATTTTCCAGATATCGTAGGATCTTTTAGAGTCCTTTAACATACATCAAAAATCTGGACGTGTATTTGATCTTGAAAATTTTTTACAACGCCGTTTGTACATTATAATTTTTTTCCAAATACTAGTGCATTGTTCACGATGACTAATAACAATAACGTTTTTTGGTTTATTTTTTATAGCATGAGCATAAGGCATGATTTAATTTTTCACGTATGTTTGCGTTTTCTATTTTTGTTTAGTTTTCGTAAACATTTTGTTTATTTTTCGATACCGTTTTACTATACCTTGCAAAGAGAGTTTTAGCAAAGACATAAACCTTAAAATATTTTGGGGGCTAACTTCACACCAGTATAATTAACTTACTTTATTGCTTTAAACCTTTTTTGTATTATTAAATAAAATGCTTCCCTTTTCTTTTGTTCTATTATATTTAATTAAGCATAAATCAAGAAGTTTCATTATTATTTTTAAAAAAATGTTAATAAATTCAATTCTTCATAAATCAACATGAAACGAATAAGAAAATTGAAAAATGCACAGAAATGTATTCATATAAACATTAAGAGAGGAGATATGAAATACTTTTGACAATATATTAAACAAAATTTTAATTATTTCTTCTAGCTTTCTTTCTTCAAAAAAAAAAAGAAAGAAAAAAAAAGAAACTAAGAGATAATCATCGAATAATTACTGTAAGGGGCGTATCACAAATAGCTCTGTATAGATTAAAATCATTTGACTACAATACCATATAACTGTATAGATATGTAAAACCCACGCTCTCACACTATGTAACAAACAGCAAGAGTAAGAGAGCAATCAAACAACCACATTTGAAAAAAAAACAAAACAAAAATGTATAAAAAAATATAATACAATGAATATATATATATATATATAGATAAAAACATCTATTATTAAAAACAAATACAGTTGAGTATAGCATATTCAAGCAATAATACAAACAGCAACAACAAAATATATTATTAACCAATGGCAACTATACGCACATTAAATAGTAAGCAAATGTACAAATACATACATAAACCTATACAATTGGCCAATAAGAGACTTTCATATGAAATGAAAAGCAAAGCAAAAAATAAAAAAGAAACAAAATTATATTTTATTTTTTATTATAGTTGCTCAAATGTATGGTTACGTGTGGAAAGAGTTAATAAACAAATGAAATAAATAATAAAAAAGAAAAGAGAGAGAGTCGAACAACTATTAACTTTGACTATGTAGTGTAAAGTGAAGATAGATCTTAGTATGCTCCGGACAAATATATGAATTTCAGTGTAGGTATATGCCCGAATTAATAAAACTATAAGACATACAAACCAGGTGCTTAGGCAATAAAAAAGAATTTTTTGTTTGAATTAAAAAAACAAAATTTGATTTTCAAACAATGTTTGAAAGAAATGAACAAATTTTATTTTTTTTATTATATGTAGGAAAAAAAGCTAAAGAAATATTACTAACTAGCATCATTGAGATCTCTGTTATGGCTATCGTAAGCTAACTTATAATATAATTATCAAAAAGATCAAATATTATGAACAAAGTTGTTATTTAGATGATAAAGATCATGATTGCAAATAATGCGGACATATACATGACACTTGAATACAACTTAGCATTATGTTAGTAAAAATTAAAAGCACTCGTTGCCAATTAAGTATATTAATTAATAGACTTAGTAGAGAAGATTTTTCAGAACAAGAAAAAAAAATTATTAAAGCCTTCCACTTTTTTAAAACCAGTTATTGATCTCGAGCCATAAATTATTTGTGAAAAAGAGAATTTTTTGTATGATTAGTTCGAGGCTAAAAGCATGCAAGCTTCATATAAAGCATATTAATTAATCGGCGCTAAAACTCTGATTTATTGCAACTTAATAACGCCAAACAAACGTTGGAGATTTTCATTCGAACACGTTTTTTTGTTTTGACGTTAGCAAACACCGCTCCCAATATGCGATCAGATTTCTTTTCATTCAATATATGATAAACACGTTCTTTGAAAAAGTTCATAGACTATGTTATCCCTCCAACCTTAAGAGTTTAGATTTTTAAGTTTGTAATTAAATAATATGTTTAGCTTTTTATTGAGTTCCGGAAAAGGTACACAGGTCTCGGTATATTCGGTAGACTTCATTAATACCATTTCTTTCGTCCTTATCAATTCGATAACGTATAAGAAGGAAAAGGAGGCCATTGTAGACTAAGATAAGGACTGAGATATTATAATGAATAAGAAGGCAAGTTATACGATCATTAAAAAAAGCTAAGCCATAAACTGAGACATTATAACGACGGAAGAACATTAAAAATATTTCTTTTTCATATGTCAAACAAAATATGTAATTAAACCTCTTAATAAATTACCTGACTATTGTCCATAAAATTTTTCTTACATTTTCCTCAATTGTTGCTGTGATTTAAATGAGTTTCTAATAATAATATTTAGACAAAAAATAATAAATAAATGAATAGCTCTTAAGCATTAAGCAAAAGTTAGTGAAAATTCTCAAGATTCGCTGTAACACGAACATACTTTTGTTACTCATTATCCTAAACATTTTTAAAGCTTAAAATGCATTTAAAAGCAATTAATCATATACAACTTAAATGTTCAACTTGCGTGATTTGTTTTTTGAACAAAACAAGATGCGCAAGCGCTAACTTCCTAAAAGAATAATGTTTTCTTTTCTGAGATTGAAAAACATGCCTTAAGGCGCCCATTTCAGACCTATGATCCCATATATGTTAATGAAACGTACAAGACCGACCAGGAGAGTATAATTACAGCGTTTACAAAAAATTTTGAAAATAATGCGTGATACGAGCTAATTGTTTTACTTTTTCTCTTTTTTTGAATTCTTTTTTTTTTCAAATTTATCATCAGACATGTTTGTAAAACAATTTGACGAAAAGTGTTTAAAAGACACATGAGTTTATAAATATTTTTATGCTTTTCCCCTGCTATGGCGGCAAGTTTGTTGCCGAGAAATGTTGAAATTGTTAAGTTTACTGACAACTATATATGCACACAGATTGTATCAAGTGTCAGAAAATGAAATGAATGAGATTATTTTAAACTTTTTATAGCGTAAAATTAATGATATGAATTTTGAAGACATGCGGTTTCAACAACGCGCTGCAGCATGTCACACGGACACAGTAAAACCATGGAATCATTGTAATAAAGCCTTTTATCTCTTAGCGATGTTGTGATCATGTGACCTGATACTTTTGCATTTTTTTTTTTGCATTTTTCTGCTGCTAATACGATATACATTAATAAGCCGCAAAAATTTCGGATTTAAGCGAAGCCGCTATTTGCCTATAAGTTATCTTACAATATTTTTGTAAAAATTGGTAAACGCAACAACATGAACATGAACAGTAAAATCGGAAGCAATAATTTGTCAAATATTTTATATATTAAATAAAACCTTTAAAAGACTTCTTATTAAAATAAAATGTTAAATTAAAATCATAAGCATTATTTTATACTTCTTATCATGAGATTTTTAGAGTCTACACTACTCGGAATATATTTTTATTCGCGCTACACTACTCAGAATATATTTTATTAGTTTCGTTGAGTTGAAAATTTGGCCATTCGAATACGTGAATACTCGACAACAACAAAGTAGTGGAAATTATTCTATTTCCGTTGACGATTGCCACGTTTTCTTTTATATCGCTATATGAACACGACTACAGTTGCAGGATGAATTTGAAGAAAATCGCTTAATCGCGGTTCTACAACTAGCAAAGTAAATTAAATAAGAAAATAAATAATCGGGAAATTTAAGCATAAAATTTTATTTGAAACCATTTCCCTTCGAAAGAGTTCGTAGCATTAGTTTTCTCTCGCTTAAGTGATCACACTTTTGTTTAGGTTTTGGTGGATAAAAAAAATAATAATTTTAAAAATATTTGTGTTTTTCTATAATAGAGTAAGATAAACGAAAAGAATTATTCCATTCAAATTATTAAACACATTAAATGACAATTTTTAATAAAAAATTTTGAAAATTCCGCTAACGAGGCATGATTTTTGAAAGACCCAATGTTTTAAGATACCTCGTGACAGCTTCATATAAAATCAAAACACCAAATTTTTTCTCCTGGCCGGTAAGTACGGTTCGTGCTTGAAAGAAGTATTTTAAAAGAAAAAATTTGAAAATTGTATTTTTGGCAGAGTTACATTGAAAATAGGTAAAATTTTCGATCAAATTTTCTCTAAGCATTGTCTTGTAAAGGAAGTTGGGATCAAAGGAAAAACACAAGCGCTAGTCCATATTATTTAAAAGAAGTGCCTAAAATTAAGAACAAAGCATCGCTGCATTCCTTTGTGACAACTTGCGTGCATCGATTTAGAAACTAAAGCTTTGAGTAAAACGCTTCTAAAGTTTGACGTCGGAATTTTTAAACGCTCTCTCTAGCTTCCTCTTAGAGTTTTATGCCGATTGGATTCAAACTTTTGGAACGATATTCTTGGGATGTTGTACTATTATAAAAGCGAATAAACATCAGTTGATTTTTTTAAATTTAAAAACCTACGCAAACTCTGAAATAGTGGCTACAAAAGAGACTTGAATGACGTGTTATCATTATTATTTTTTTGTGTGTTAATATCTTCCCTCAAGTAATTGAGATGGTTTGATATAATCATCCATAACTACATTGTTCTTTGCTTTCCCTGTTTTGTTTACAGGAAAGAATGCAACACCAAGACAATCTCGATCGTGACAATCCAGCTCCCTTACATTCTTTTCAGAAAGTCTCAATTTGATTGTTCAAAATTACGGATTGATGAAGATGATTAGTTGCTCTAGGTTCTGAATGTGACCTTAACGACAACTTTTTATAGCTTTAATAAAAGCTTTCTATCGCTATTATGGCCATACTTGTCGTTAGGCAGCTTTCCTAGTAATTCTTGCATGGAGTGGCGAAGAAAAACGTCATAATTATGGGTCGTCAATTATAGAGTCCTGATTCTCACAACAGATTTTAATGTTGAATGTGACGATCCATATCTTATGTAGAAGAAGTTGTTATAGTTTATGAAAAAAGTGCCTTAAGAAAGCCGATCACTAACGAAAATTTTTCCAAAGAATACATTGCCCTATAAAAGTACAGAAAGCATGTGAAATGCAAGGAAAACTCACAAGCGGGATTTCAAAATTCACCTAAATAATCGCTTTTGAAATCATACGCATACATATGCGTTTTTTCTTAACTTTATGTCGTCATTTACAGATCATGAGCTCAGGGTTCAGTCTTTCTTGCTTATATGTTTGCAGCACTACTTAGTTAAGAAAGTTTTTATGTTTGTTTTTTGATGATGCGTACACGTTAACATTGTATAGAAAATAAATTGTTTTCTACTTAAATGATTTGTTGGTCTTCACATTTTCTTTTTAATTCTGTTATAACATCTTCCTCTTCCAACATATATTTAAGTTGATTTCTTTGTTGTAAAAATACGTTAATAGCATGTGTGGGTATTTTTCTCTTTTTTTTTTTAAGTTTCTGATCATTACTGCATGCCGTGTTTCTCCGCTGTTTTTTTTTTATTCAATTTAATTTATGACTTATTTATGTAAATCTTAATTTTTAATTTCGTTCTTTCCCCTTAAGTTTATATCTATTTTCTCTTTAAGTATTAAGTTCTTTTTTGCCATTAAAATTGATGACAATAAATGTATGCTATAGACGGCTTATAATTAATAAAAAAAAACAAAAAAACACCATTTGCTCTCTCTTCATTTCCTCACAAGAGTTTTACGGTCTCTTTGTTTAAAGTTCATCGACTTATATTAAAAATTATTAGAATATGTTTCAAATGCTTAAGTCACTAAGAGAATTAAAGTTAAAAAATTTTGCTTTCTATAAACTATATTTTTTTAAAATTTTATTTATAAAAACTAAAATAAAACTAAAAAAAAGAAATAAATAAATAAATAATAAAATATTATTATTAATAAATTAAGATAAAAAATTATTGTGTACGCACTACTGAACCATATGCTATAGTTATGAAGCAGCAAATAGGTTTTACGACGCAAAGAGAAAGAAAGGTTCGCGAAATGTGTTAAGAACACACTGAAGAATTATAGAAAGCATTGTTTACAAGTTATTTATAGAATTTCAAAGTAAATTTTTTTCTAGTCAGTATGTATTTTTACATTTAAAATTTAATACATGTGTTAATCGTAACCTGTGGAATCTGATGTTTAAGAACAAGATAAGATATTCAATTATTGACCCAAAATCTCCGTATTGCTACTTCCGGAAAGCTTTGTTCTTCTCAGATATTAATCTGACATTTTCAAAACAAAGAACAATGAAGAAGTTTCACTAAAAAAGTCTAAGGAGTCAGCTGTCAATCCGTCGTATGAAATAATGTTATAATGGCTGCTAATAAAAAAATGAGAAGTGCTATTAATTTACAGCAAAAAACAAAAAAATTATAAAGATAATTGTTGTTCTATATGGACAAATTTTGGGAAAGAACATGATTATTATTACTATTTATTATTATTATTATTATTTCATTATTATCTTTGTTATCTCTTTCTTTACAATCTTATATCTATATATACACTTCAGACCATATACATTTAAATAACTTTCGCTGTTGATTTTTTTGCTCCAAACCACCCAGGATATATCTTATGAAAATGACACGATATTGATCTGATTATCTTTGCTCGGTTACCATTGTTAGGATGTTTTCTAATAAACTTTTGCCTCATTTTCTGTGTATTCGCCCCGTTTCCAATTCGCTCGCAAGTAGGAAATTGCACAGCTGCCTTTCAGATTGCATTTGCTGGTCAAGTTGCTGATTATTTCTTGACCGCTGGCCGCTTGTTATTATTATTATTATTTTTATTGTTATATATTATTATTATTATTACTATTATTATTATAATTATTATTATAATCATAATTGTTATTATTGCTATAAATATTATTATTATTATATTATAATTATTATTATAATCATAATTGTTATTATTACTATAAATATTATCATTATTATATTATAATTATTATTATAATCATTATTTTTATACCCACCACCGAAATGAAGGGTTTCTAACTACCTAAAGGAAACTTTGGACACCCCACAAAGTACATATATTTTTGATCAGTATCAAATTTATAATGATATAGGCGTGTCCGTCTGTCCATCTGTGTAGTATCTGTGGTAAACATTCCTCTGGCCGCAAAAATGGAGATATCGACTTCAAATCTGGCAGGAACATTGGAAGTTGTTGCACGCAGGTTGGTATTGAAAATTGGTCAAATCGATTACAGGCCACGCCTACAGTATAGGCTGAAAGCCTGTCTGTTTTTCTGGCCTTTTTTTCACGGTATTCCATAACTGGCTGTATTCCACGATATTTCGTAGAAATGGGAAAAAGTTGCCACGTACACCTATTAAAATTTAGTTTTTCCCACTTTTTTAAGATAGCGGTGGCGGGTATAAAAGATTCAGCACAGCCGAATATAATTTTCTCACTTATTGTTATTATAATTATTATTGTTGTTACAATTATTGTAATCATTATTATTATTTCTGTTACTATTATGGCTCTAATTATTATTATAATAATATATCATATATTAATATTTATTATTATATATTATTACTATTATTTTTATATATAGACTAAAGAAATAAATTCTTGTACTTTGTGACTTTATAAGTTCTAAAATCGAAAATTTGAAGAAGACTACATTTTCTAATCCAAATGATCGCTTTTAATGATAAAAAGTTCCTCTTATTTTTTGAATACATTGGACCACTTATTTCTTCCATTGCAGGCTGCTTAACTCATGTGATCTTGTTTTTCAATAAATATTCTATAAAAAGTACACGCTCACCACTTATAGTTAACGCTGAGAGTAATAATGTTATGTGAAGATCTTAAAAAAGGAATCGAAGAGATTATCTAGAGTATATACGCATTCATGCCAAAACATTTCATATATTGATGAAAACTTTAAATTCCAAAAATCGGCATAGGAAACTGAAAGTCTCATTTGCTGACCATAGATTGTGTTTCAAAATTGACGTGGTCCGTATACCTTACAATAGTCGTTACAAATAATTTTAGTTTATTGCAGTACAAAGTTTAAGGAACTTGTTTACTATTTGACAGTTCCACAGTTAAATATAGTATACCTCGTATCACAGATACTTCCCTTACCAGTGTGGTTTAAAGTATCATTTTATATCTTCTTTCTTTTTTGCTGATTCTGAATTTCTCTCGCCTTAAATTATTTCATCCTTCACATTTCCGCAAAGAAATGTATTTGCTTTGTGAACCAGGAGATGAACGTTTTTTCCTCACCACAAAAGTTACGATTTGATTTAAAGAGGTTATCATTTGATCTATACACGATGGTGGACATTTTGTAGGACAAGTTGCAGCTAACTAATGCTTTTAAGAAAAATAAAAGCCAATTTTATTTGTTTCAAAATAATTTTATAATTAATCTAAGAGCCCGCTCCCTACACTCTGCTGCAGCCATAGCTTTTTATATTAATGTCCACTTGAAAATTGAAAAAAATAATGTTGCATTTAATCAAATAAAATATTAATGAAATAAGCTTGAAAATCTATAAACATATGCTCGCATACGTACGCAATACAAATGAGATATAAAATCAATTAACCAGAAATGGCACAAGTACTCTCTGTGCTCATAATCATAATAGAATCATTAGAGAAAATGTATACATATAATAAAAATTTTTTGATTAACTTGCAAAACGAAATAAATATACCGAAAATCATGCGCCAGACTGCCGAAAAAGACATTGAAACTGAAGGGGTCGCATGTATAAAAAAACGAAAATATTATTAAATAATATGATAACAACAACAAGAATACTAACGGTAAGAAAATAAAGAGTTAAAGAACTTGAATTGCTCTTTCAATTGTCTGCATCATGCGTGTACTTGAGTTTATAATTTTGTGTTTGATTTCTTGTGTTGTTTTTTTTTTTTTTTTTTTTTTTTTTTTTTTTTTTTTTTTAGCAGAAGTATAAACAAAACGTAGCTATAAACGCGATACAAACAACAATAAATTGGCGCTGTTCTCATAATCTGTGCGGGCCTAAAATTATATCATAGATGGGAAGATATATGTCTGCGCGGGTGTGTGTATGCTTGTATTTCTGAAAAAATTAAACCGTAAATTTTATGAGAAAGTAAACAATGTGAGTAAAATATTAAGATAAACTGGCGATGACATTATTGGTTTTAGAACATGATCTTCTAAAAGGGACGTAATTCCATTTGATCTTAAGCCACTCCTTTCATAAGGAACATAAGTAAAAGTTGCTTAGTAGTTGGTTAATCGATGGCATACTGTGTCAAAACGTATAAATAATTGATATGTGTAATTATTGATGATATAGTTCATGCAAACTACCAGCTATCGTGGATTTATTTGCATCTTAGTCTTAGTGCATAAATTTACTCACTAAAATATTTTTAAATTTTTAGAAAGTTCGCAAAAAAAGAAACGGAGGAAAATGATATTAAGAAACTTAAAAAGCGAAATTAAAACTGATAAGAAAGAGATTTCGGAATAAAAATTAAAAATTAAAGTTTTTTTCTATTCACTTAGAAACTCATTGACATCAATATATTCCATTCGAACGTAAAAGCCTCTTACGCAACAAAAGACTTCATATGATTGCAATCTGAACTAAGGACTTATAGATGGTCACCTTAAATAAAATCTTAACTCATGGAATTCAGTTCGCAATCAGTTGTCGGCAAGAAAGCTCTTATCTTTTATATTTTTTCAATTTCCCTTAAATAAATATTCACTAAGATTTAATCGTTGGATTAGCTTTCGCGTCCTGACATGTCGTACACATGTGTTAAGTTTTAATTATACCCTACATTACTTGTCGTTCGGTCTATATTAACTTAGCGCGAATGCATGTAACCCTCGCAAGTTTTTCTGTCGCTGTAATGTCTCCATACTGATTTCATTTTATAGATCGCAAATTTTTTAGATATTTTGAGGAAATTTGATAAACTGATGTGTCTTAATTCAATTATTAAAAATTATTAAATATGAATTCGATTGGGCCACTCCCTATAAAACGCCTTATTTTAAAAAACTCAACCACAAATCAAAATTTTCAATTTTTCAAATTTACTGACAATAGTATATTACGGCATATCATATTAAATTGATGTGAAAAATTTAGATTGGATTGTTTGGATTTTTAATAACTGACTGCACCAAATATCGTCCATAGAAGTATATTTTTGGAGCCTTTCCTCATATAACAGTTCCCCATATAATAAGTAAGCTTTTACTTAGCAACAAGTCTAACTTTTCGTACTTTATGATTAAAGATAAAACGAATATAATAAGAAGTCAATATAAAAAGATTTGGTTAGTTCACGTATAGGGATCTCTTTACACGTAAGAGTACCCATGAAATGTATGCATTTATAGGGGAACAAAATATACATATTTGTTAGTGTTTTATTACAGAAATAAATGAAGAATTACATTAGAATTACATTTTGGTATAAGGTGTTGAATAATCAACCTTGTCTGAACATAATGTTTTTATTTGCTTCCTATCCTAAGTTTTGAAACTTTGAAAAATCTAGTAAGCGCAGGACTGGCAGTTAAATCAACGTCTACATAACTGAGAAACTCAAAGTGATTAAACGTATATAAATATCTTGGCGTGTATATGTGTATATACATGTAATTTCCAGCAACAGGAACCCACACAATTGGCCGATCTTTCTAAAATTGCCGTTTGATCGGTCATGACTTTTTACAATTTTTGCTTTAGCTTTTTGCCAAATGCCAAATACCGAGCATTGCAAGAATTTTCAGTCGATATCTGTTTAAAAGTTGCTATCAATCACATTTAAATTTTTTTCCAAACAAGTTTAGATTGTTATAACCTTATCAAGCTACCTTTCAGATGATTATCGAAGTTAAGAAGGCACGTGCTGTGATTCAGCTTTCTTTCTTAAACTTTTAAAACTTAAATATACTTGGAAAAGAAAAAAAAGGAAAACGATCTAAGATTATCTACAACACAGTGTGTTACAGTAGCTATCTATGTATGAATTCTTATATTCTTTTCAGTAAAAGTAAATTAGCGCAACTTATTAACTGCTATAGATATTTATCAAGAAAGTTGACACATTTGTTAATTAATGTGCTGCCAATCCAAGAGTTAAAAAAAATGGGAGAGTCTTACTACTTTTGAACACACTATTAAGAAACTAATTGACATTAATAATTTCTATTAAAACGATAATTTCTATTTCCATGGACAATATATTTAAAGCAAGCTTCATATTGTATTTTATAGATATTTCCAACTATTATAAGTAAAATGGTGTGTTTGATACAAAGCTAGAACGATAGCCAGCCTTGCTTTGCATAATTTTGTATGGGATAAAATGAATGACATCTACCGTTAATGAATACATATATAAATGCATGTATACATATATATGTATGTATATATATGTACGCATGTAGGTATACAATTTCCAGCATACTATTATACATATAGAAAATTACTTACAGTTAATTTCAAAAAGTAGGTTTTCTTACTGTTTAAGTTTAAGACTTAAAGAGTTTATATGGTTTCATTGTTTTTTCTTCAGTATTCTTTCAAAGGTTTAAATTGCTTTTAATTAAAAATTGACTTAATTATTTTAATAAACACATCCCGTGTAGGTACTTTAAGCTTGAAATAGAGAGGTTTTATGCGTCTTGTGTGTTTTGTTTTTTTGTAGTTTTTTTTTTTAATTTTTATTTTTTTCTATTATCGTTATTATTGATACAACAGCTACCACCCACTTGTCGCTAAATGCAAACATTTGTGCATCAGATACTGACTGAGACTCATTTCATGTCACTAATGCACTTCATTAGAAGAATTATCATATTTGTTGTTGCGTTTATGGTTTTTGCATAACAATAAATTATGCGCATATGCCCGCGAATGTGTGTATATCGTAGTGTGTATGCGTCTTAATAGACAATTGAACATTTATTAATTTTTCCGGTATATTTTCTCCTTCATTCTCTGTGAGTTTCGAAAATTTTTTTTTTTTCTCAAATATTTGTTTGTGAAGACAAATTAAAATCTTAAAAATACAAAAAAAAAAATAAATAAATAAAAAACAAATTCAATTGAATTCAACATCAATTAGCAATTCAAACAAACTCACATTGAGATCAATATTCAATAAATACGCTAATAATAAATGATAATAAAATTTAGAAAATATGATCATAAACAAACTTAAAATTGCCATGAAGGCAGAAGGAGAAAGCAAAAGATCTCATATTAAATGCGCTGTGTTGGGAAATAATCAAACTAATTTTATTCTTCGTTTTGCAACAAAACCCAATTGATTAACAAGAGAAAGCTCGCAACTCGCAATATGTAGAAATTTATCCTTTCTCTTATCCTTTATTTCATCATCTACATGAACTATGAAGTTCGTGAAAATGAACGAGCATAGATTGAATAAACTTTCTCGTGCCATTATGCTTTGGCTAATATCGAACAACAAAAGAATAGGGAAATGAGGATAGGTTCGGAGTACTTGTAGATTTCCCGGACATATGCAAAATGAATGATTTCCAAGTAACTAAAGCACTGAGCAATAACTTCTAAGAAAACATTCATGAAATACTATAATGTCATACTTTGACTTTAGGTCAATTCAAGTTTATTTCATGTAACTATTAATTTCCAATGAAATTTGTAAAAGGTATTCCCTTAATCACTAGTAGGCGAATTTGTCATAGTCGAACGCGATCTGTGTTGTTATGTAGCAACTAAAGGAAATAATATCGATCTACAAATATTTAACTATAGAGAGAGAGAGAACTATAATTAGTAGTGTAATCGTTAGCAGCAAATCAATACATAAATTCAACGGAGTTTTATTCATTCCGTGAATATTAGCAGTGTGCACCTTACAAGCCTTTGTTCGTCTCATTGAGAAAAAAATTCAGTGGAATGTAGAAAAATCTCCGAAAGCAAGTTTGCGTTTAGTTTACTTGCCTTTTCTTTTGTGGTTTGGAGTGGGGGCAGGGGGAGAGGCGCGGTTCCATTCAATGATAAACGAATAGGTGACATGTATATCTAGGGGCGCGTTGGGAAGCAAACTCAAAAGAGCCAAATCTCTTCATCGATTTTAAAAGTATCTTCAAACCAAAACTTATCAATGAAACTCAAGAAAGGAAACATAGCATGGGCAAGTGGCAAGCAAATAACAGCAAAGTTTAAAATAATCAAACGGCTTTCGCGAACAAGAACATACTCGGAAAAGATATTGCTACTCTGCATCTTTCGACAGAAGATCGAAACAATATTCCTACAATAGTCATTGAAGATTTTTTTATTAAACGGGAGCCAGAGCATATCCCTCTTTTCTTGTGATTTAAAATTTATAATGAACTGCAAAAGCATCGAAAACTTTGATTTAATAATGCCTGCGCATTGCAAAGAAACCGTAAACCTAAATATTTTACAATCAATGGCAAGGCCGACCATTTCACAAGCTACATTACATCGTCTAATACAGTAGTTGAAGTAGTCGCGAAAATAGTCCGAGATAAACCATTTTCACTAGTATTCGTTCTTGAGTGAAAATAAATCAACGCAATAATTTGCATCAAAGTACTTTACAATTTTGCTACGTGTACGTTGAACACAAGCAGATAAACAAGACAGATGGATAAGTTTAAATCAAAAAATGATTCTGTATCAATCGGTATGATAAAAGTTGGAACTGTTTAAAGGTCCTTCTGAGGGTTGCATATATGCTCAACATCTTAATATACCCCCGTCCCAAAAGTGGTGTATGATATAATGAAAGTATAACAATTGCTTTATATACTTCTGCTCAAACATCTGGAAACAACAAATATATATAAGTTCCTCGTAAATATTTTAAAATAAAAACATGAGAAAACAATAGGCAAGAAAAGAACAGAATAGATTAGAGGTATCGTTTACTTAAAGCAAAAAGAGTAAATTGTGCAATAGACTATTGGGTGATATGTTATTTCTCCGCGGTTTTTTGGTTCATTTTTGAGCTTGTTTTTGAAGTCAGCTGTTCTCAAATGAATCCAAACTGTCATACGGCTTATGTTTAGTACTTCAGGTATTGCCTTAGGTGTCGGTCTTGCTCCATCAGTTGCAAAATTTCGTCGACTTTTTCAGTGATTGGATGACCAGAGTGAGATGCATCGTTGGCATCAAAATTTTCAGAACAGAATCACGCAAAAAAAACTTAATAAAAGAATGAAATTTCGATACTTTATGATCCAACGTCATGACCCAATATCATAAAGCGCCGAAGTTTCATTTTTGTTTTTGCTTATTGCCTCGGCGGCAGTTATATAAAGGAGGCCGCCTCAGCTGAACACAATTTTCTTAGTCGTTCAAAATCTTTTTAACTTTTCATTAGTATCGAAAGTTGTCAATTGGACTTGAATCGTAAGGTATTAGCCGGGGAGATTTTAGAAGTAATTTCCTACAAAAAACTGTTATATAGTGATAGAATCTATTATGACAGCCGCGTTTTTCGTGAATGCAAATAGAAATCTTTAAGCTCTGCATTCTTTAAAGTATAGGTTGAACGACAAGTCCATGTGTTAGGAACGAATTAAAAAATTTATTTGAAAATGACCAGAACTCAACTCAGTTGAAGTAGGTAATAACTTGATAGAAACCACATGCAAGCTGAACGCTGCATACAACAGTAATGAATGTCTATCTCGCAAGACTATCTATTCAAACTGTATAAATAAACATCATTTTCCTGATTATCTTTAATTATAATAAAAAAAAGCAAATAAATGCATAAATACATCAGCAGAGAATGTTATCTAAATATTCTTGCGGTGTTAATGCTAAAATTTCGGGTAGGAAGCGTCGAAAAAATTAATTTAGCATTTTGGTTCGGAAATTCTTTAATTCTTTAATTTAAGGGCTTCACCAATACAACTGAATAACGTAAATTGAAAAAGGAAAGCTATTATTAATTTCTTTAGGAAAAAAATTGGAGAAAATAAATTGTCGTTTGCACGTTCCAGCTCACAAACATGCGTTCCAAAATTTAATTAATTTAAAACAAGCCATCGAGATAAAAAATCTAATTACATTAAAACCGTTGAACTAGCATAAAAATTTCAGTTGATAAATAGTAACATTCCATTGCCATATGGAATCCTATTCATCGAGTTTTTTTGACTAAGTAATGAATTTGCGAGTCTGATAGAAAATTCCTTTAGGACAAAACTTTCTAAAAATTGATGATTTTAATTAGTTTTGCAACTAAGTCATGTTGTTTCATCTATTATTTTTTAGGATCCTTGCATATGAACTATCAATGTCTATAAAAATTCCTTAGTGAACATCTCATAATCAAATATTCATCAATGCTAAGACAAGAGCTTCCCGCCAAATTCGTAGTTAGTTGTCCGCGAGAGAAAGTAAGGGAATTCCTAATCCACCATAAAATAATCGAAGAAAACTTACAGCAGTATGTCCGGCATCGTGAACGGTTGCTAGTCACAAAAACTTGTGACTGCATTTTCTTGTCACAGTTTTTGTGTTAAATTTGGTATAAATGAAGGAATAATAACAGTAAGAAAAAGTCTCAAATAATCAACTTTCTTATAAAGCAAGTTTGTTACGCTTCGAAAATCGCAAATGAAAAATTTTTATGACTCATATTGTGACTTTGCGATATTACTCACAATACACCTGATAGACAGTCTTATGACTTTTTTCTCATAGTAATACGATCGTTTAAAAAAGCATCTTCTTGATTCTGATGAATGATTCTGAATGAAATGAGGAAACTTACATCATTAGATGATCAATATGATATACTTCAGGCTTTCGTTCTTTGCTATTATTTGCCACAAGCCCAAATGAATTTAGTGACTAACATCTTTTCCAGAAATAATCTGTGCTGTGAAAATATTAACTTAACGAAAATAATATATTAGGCTTGGTCGTTCAATAAGAGTCATATGATTGTTGCTTAGCATTACGGTCATATTTTAAATATATATATATATACTATTAAATCATTGCATCTTTGTTCGATGTATTCAGTCAACAATTAATGTAATAATTTCTAAAAATTCCGATATCGAATGGCTTCCATATAGCGGTGGTATTATATGTGGTATTATTTGAAATCGTATTTCTCCAAAAGCAGCCGTGGTATCCATTTGAACGATGTTATATAAAGAAAATAATTTTTTCTAAATTGTAAAAAAAGATTATTTTTTCTTTCACATTTATTTTTCATATCACGCTTATTGTAAAGCTCTGTAAATATGTGACGTAACGAATTGAAAGTCCATACATTTATTTATTTTGGATTTTTATCTAGCGTTTGAGCGTATAAGTGAAGGCTATTTGGACCCTACCTCTGTTGTGTTTTTAGAACAGCAGTTTTGAAGAGTTACAATACAAACCAATTTCATTTATTATTAAACTTTCAATGCACTTGATCCCTCATCAGAAAATAGTTCATTTCTAAAGTTCGAAAACCTCTTCTTTTTGTTTTTTTTACTAGCTTTTGGTAAAATGTTATATTCTTTACTTTTTTGAAGCAAAAATTTCACTAAGTGGACTTTTAAACTGTCGTAATTTTATTACTCTCAGCAGCTATAGGTTCATAAGCATTACATAAGCAGCACTGTACTCATTGTTCACATGTGTTTATGTGCATCTACATAAACATATTTATTCAACATTATAGGTTGTTTCCATTCGAAAATTTCAAATAAAAAATAAATTTAAATCCAAAACAAAAAAGCTACGGAGCATAATTCAAGCATGAACGCTACGCCACATTACGCTTGGGTCTTTAATAATCTAAATATATTATAAATTTTATTTACATTTGAAAGAGCTGCTTGTGACATATACCCTGTTCCGCCGAAATCGTATGTCACAGTTTTAAGAATATTATTTTCACGGGTATGTTGAGTTAAAGCATTAAAAAAGGCGAATAAAACCAAAAGTAAAAGAAAGGATTATGACGTAATGTTGTTCATTCTGTGAAAAAATTTTTTGTTGTTGCAAACATACACGGATATTTTGTCAAAGCATTTTAAGTAAGTATTATAAATTAAGGTACAAAAAAAAAAGAATCTTTTAATTAAATTTTATTTTATTATTTTGTTATGCCTTTTCCATGCCCTGGCGTAATTTTCTTCCTTTAAATTGGTTTTTTTTTTAAATTACTTACTATTGCTACTAAGTTTGTTCGGACGCTTGTTTTAGTTGAGAAATATTCGATAAACCAAAGCTAATTCTTTGTACTTAAAACCGTTTTCATCTAAGCGTTTACTTTTCTCTATTTAACATATTGGCAAGAGTTCTATTGTTTAAATTTGATATATATGCTATGGATTATTGACTCTTTATAGCGAGAACATTTGGAAGAGAATGATACGACATTTGAAGATAGGAAGTGATAAATAATAATAATATATAACAATAAGTTTTGTATGATCGAACTCATCATGATTCCAATGTGTCCCCATTTCCTCTTCATAGCAAACAATCTGTTCGAAACTTCTCCTATATATATATATATATATATATATTTTAAAAAATATTAGAAAACACCGGAGACGCTTTTGAAAGACATCTTTAACCGTTTGCATTCGAATTCTTAATTTACTAGAGAAATTAAAAATCATCAGATAAGACCCCCATATAACATTATATCTTTCCTAAAAGTCAAAATTTCAGAAGTCAAAATTTGGTAAAAATTTCAAAACAAAAAAAGAGTGTTTTTGCACGCAGTCAATTTTTTCAAAACGTTCAATATATTTATTAAATAAAAAGATATTTTTGAAAAAGTTACCTTGGATTTCTACATGAATTGAACTTGTTATAAGGATAAGCAAAAGGGCAGCGTCTAATATTTGTTATTATTACAAGCATATTTAGGGCTTAAGTTTCCTAAAAAGTGATTGCATTCATTTAACATCTATTCATAAACTACGCAAAAAAAAATTTTCTAATTTCAATAAAATCGCGTTATAATAATTATGCTCATTTGATCGATCCGGCATTCGATGCGATATATAGTATAAAGAGGACTGGCCTTCGGGCAAGCTTATAATTCTAAAAACTAATTCGTTTACATTCACTTCAGCATTTCTGATTTTTAACTTCTCCAATATTATACTATTACTAGGTTTATTAAGAAGTTATTGCTTAAGTTTTTTTCTTTTTATGTTTTTTGAATCATTTTTTGTTGATTTGTATATATTATGCATTAAGCTTTTAATTGTAGCAAATATTCTCAAATAAATAAATAAATAATGCATTCACTGATTGGTCGAGAGAAGACAACATTAGTCTTGTGATGAATTCTGAACACCCAACTGTCCTAGAAATTATTGTGCATAATAATAGAAAAATTTCTTTTCATAGTAGATGCAACTTAAGCCTCCTTTTGTCAACAAATATTTTGCTTTCAACGGTTTTCCAAACCATGCATCTCTGTTAGGTTTTTTACAATTTTCAGAAGTAAACCAGAAGCGAAACCAGGAACTGGTCGAATGAGTAGAAAAAAAAGTAATGATTTCAAAACAAATAATATCTTTATGCTTTCATGTATATCTGGCTAACAGCGTGTATATTGATCTATCTATAATCATAAGTAATGTTGGCCGTAGTCTTTTGCCCAATATATTTTCTTTGTTTAATTATATTTATTATTTTATAAACTTTGCTTGACTTCAAATTTATGCCTACTTAAGTAGTTTTGTTAAATTTGAAACCATCTTTTTCAGTTGTAAATACAAATAAATCATTTGTTTAACAAAATATTATATTAATTGTTTACAATTATCATCATAATGTTTACTATTTATATGTCATTTTATTCCACATCTCTTGAGAGTAACTATTAGATTCGAAAATAAATACAAAATAAAGATAAAACGGTTCGATTTGTGTTTATTTATTAACGCATGTATATACGTGTAAATTGATATTTAGTTAATGACTCCAGAAGAAAAAAAAAAAACATTTCTTCGTCACGGGTCTAAAACAATATTATCTGCATTAAATATAAACAATAACTTTCGAACACATGCGAATGAATGTGTTGATAAATTAAAGACAAAACGTGTATTTAATATGGAGCGAATCTATTAATTTATTCATCTTATAGGGAAAGTTAGTTTTTCGTATGATACAGATACTGAGATATAAGCACCTTTGAACGATATTATAGCAACTTCTGAATCAATTTTTGATGGATTTGATGTACATATTTTGATAGACAATTTGAAAATATTTTATAAATTCAATTTAACAAATATTTATACATATACAGCAGCATGCAAGATTAGCTGTGCAACTGAGATTCTGCTTTAGACATATAAAGCTTTCTTTCCAATCTTACTTGTCTTATAACTATACCAGTGGGGTCTTCAAATTACTTCCTCAGATATTCAACTCCTTTGTAACCATTTAGCAATCTGGGAAATATAAAACGTCGTTAGGTCAACATTTAGATAAATATTTTAACATTTGGGATAAAGACTAGACCAGTCCGACTTCTCGCCAGGCTCTCCCAATCACTGAGCACACCTTTTTTTCTAATAGCTTTGGATTAACACAACGACTTTCTAACCCTTTTGGGCGAACAGCTGGATAAGTTTGAAGTTGAATCGTCTCTGTTAAGCGATAATATTGGTTTTTGATTATTTTTCGACTATTTCAATTGCCTTTTAGCACAATTTTTAATAAGTTGTTCTCTATTAGTGAACGAATTTGAAATATTGTTTTCATTTCCGACAAGAATCGTTGACAACCCTGCTTTACCTGCAATTGAATTATTACGAAAATTATTTGGAACAAGATCTCGATTAATTGAACTCTCTTCCGAAATATTTTCTGTGTTAGAAGAAACTTCCTGTTTTGTGGAAACGTCTCTTGACTTTTCACTTTTTTTTACTGCTTTTACATCCTTCAATTCTTTTTGATTTTTGGGCTCAATTGCTTCAGTCACTGTAGTGGCGGATGAAGGAACGATTGACTTATTTTTCGGTTTGCAACTCGCCTTATCCTTTGCAATTTTTAATTCTCGTGGTTTTGGTTGCTCTGAAGAAACGATCAAATTTTCTTTTGTTGAAGTTTTTAAAAACCTCTCATTTTCTGTAATGGGTATCGAAGCATTCAGGGCTGATATTTCGTTACCGTCTGTTGATTGTTGTACTCCTTTTACGTTCTCCACATCTTCTTGGGTCTTAGGCCCAATTCCTTCATTCAATATAGTGGTGGATGAAGCAACGATTGGCTTCTTTTTCGGTTTGCGACTCGCCTTACCTGCAATTTTTGTTTCTTGAAATTTTGGTTGCTTTGAAGAAACCATCATATTTTCTTTTGTTGCGGTTTTTGCGATCTTCTCGCTTTCTGTAATAGTTATTGAAGCGTTCGGGGCTGATATATCGTTACCTTCAGTATTTTGTTGTACTCCGTTTACGTCCTCCACATCTTTTTGGTCCTTAGGCTCAATTTCTTCCGTCAATGTAGTGGTGGATATAGGAAAAATTGCCATATTTCTCTTTTTGCGACCCACCTTACCCGTTGCAGATTTTGTTTCTTGATGTTTTGGTTGCTTTGAAGAAACCATTATATTTTCTTTTGTTGCGGTTTTTGCAATCCTCTCGCTTTCTGCAATAGTTATTGAAGCGTTCGGGGCTGATATTACGCTACCTTCAGTCGCTTGGTCTACTCCTTTTACGTCCTCCATATCTTTTTGGGTCTTAGGTTCAATTCCTTCATTCAATATAGTGATGGATGACGCAACGATTGGCTTCTTTTTCGGTTTGCGACTCGCCTTACCTAAGATTTTTGTTTCTTGAAATTTTAGTTGCTTTGAAGAAACCATTATATTTTCTTTTGTTGCGGTTTTTGCAATCTTCTCGCTTTCTGCAATAGTTATTGAAGCGTTCGGGGCTGATATTTCGCTACCTTCAGTCGCTTGGTCTACTCCTTTTATGTCCTCCATATCTTTTTGGGTCTTAGGTTCAATTCCTTCATTCAATGTAGTGGTGGATGAACGAACGGTTGGCTTCTTTTTCGGTTTGCGACCCACTTTACTCATTTCAACTTTCGGGTGTTGAGGTCTTCGTTTCTGTGAAGAATTCGTTAAACTTTTTTCTGTTGTACAATCTTTTTAATTTCTTTAAATTTCGTCGACTTTCGTTTCTACAATTTTTTTTAGTTTATATTTTTTTATTTTTAACTCGCAATTCATTCAGTTGACGCAATACATCTAAAATGACACTTTTTTCAATGTCAATGTGATGAACAATATTCATGCGATTTCGAATTAACTTTGCTTTCAACTTGTTCTCAACTTTGCCTTTCTACTTGTCGTCAACTTATATAATCTTCTAATAAATATGGTCCTTCTTCCATGTGATTATCTATTTATTTTTATTTGAATTTCACGTTCTTAGCAATTTTAGCACTAATTGCTTTGATTTGCAGTTCAGAGTCTATGTCATTTGATTTGCTATTCTCCGTTTCTTCTATTTATATTTCGAATTGCTTTTTTACCGCTGTTATGTTTATTTCTTCTTGTTCGCATTCAGCAGTTTTCACGATAACTGCTTGTCTTGCCATTTGCTTCTTGTATTTTTCTTACGCTCTGCTTTGAGTGAATGAACCTAATCCAAAATATTGATACCTACTTGTTTAGAGTGTAATGTACATAATTGGGGAAGTCATAGAGTCTCCGTCAAATGTGGACTGCATATTTATATTAGATTTTGCCGCATGGTGTATTGTTTTCAAATCGAAAATATTTGATGTTAACGACTTTACTATCTCATTTTTGGCTGCCAAAGTTTTTCTAGTAATTCCGGCTTATGCAAATTTCTAAAATGAGATTTTCTTGCCCTCAGTCTTTCGCATAATCCGTAAGGTTTTAGCAAAGCTTAGGTTATATTTTCTAACAGAACTCTAAGTCAAATAAGATCAAAACGTGTCCTAATTAGGGGGAAGCTCCTTTAAAACCTTCTTGTTGCTACGGTCTTAATAATTTATCTATCAGAGAATTGTAATAATCCGCCGACTTTTGAACTCAGTTGCTGACTCAAGTTCTAGAAATGATGATTTAATTTTTTAGTTTTACTAAAGGTCGTTTTTGTCTTCATTTTGTTAGTAAATATGTTGGTTTATATGGTTGTCCACGTAAATGTCGGCATTCATAGGGTTAAAAAGACAATGAAGCCGTACTTATATTCCCATGTCTGGCGAGAACATTCGCGTTCATTTTATTCGTTTAATTGCTTTTTCCATATGTTGAAATTTGCGTAACACAGATAAGGAAATCCAAAATATTCGTTCGTATTTTCTAAAGGATTTTCGAATAAATTTGGCTTATACTTATTAGCAAATACTGGCCATTGGTTCTATTAGTAAATACTTTTCATTGGACATAAGAGAATTCCTAAATATGTTCAGAAATTGTTTTCAATCTTCAACAGAACATTATCTCTCTCATAGAATTACCATTAGCAGTAGTTTTATTTGCTCCGCTTTCTCGTGAAATTTGTAAATTTGGTTTTTCAAACTGTTTATATATACATTAAGTCCCCGCAGTTTAGAAATTTAATATATGTAAACATATATTACGCTACACAAAACGTTTTCAAAATTGACTTAAAGCAACATTTGAAAAATAATCTTTCTTTTAATGAATCATAAATTAATTTCCGATTATTTTCTGAATTTAATATCGAAAATAAACTTACTTGCCGAAAATATTGCTTGGTTTTTTTTAATTTAGCCAAAATTTAGAAAAAGCAACAACAAATGTCAAAACAGTGTTTCACACCCATAGAAACTGTAAAGAAAGAAAAAAAAGAAAATTTTTCTATTAAGAAACAAGAAAGGGAGTTGTATTCTGACACCATCACTAACAAATGAATATCAACATATGAATATGAATATAAACGATGTCGGTAAACTCATGCATGTAATGTTTACATCAGGCTTTCAGACGGTTTTATTTACTATAGGTAATCAGTTATTAAACATTATTTTAAAATTATCATTTTCTTAAAGTTGCTTGTAAAGTTGTTCGTCTCTTTAATCGTTGTGCGTGTTTGTGTTTGGTGAATCAGGCCAAATTTTAAAGTTAATCTGTAAATGTAAGCCAAGAATACATAAACTTATTGCTCTGAGGTTTCACCCCAGTTTTTTGCAAAATTATATTTGGTCTATGTTTTAGTTTAATTTCTTCTATATCAATTATAAGTTATAGTTATTTATCATTGGTAAGTTTGATTGTGAGCTGCAGGTATTTATTTTCAAACTTTTCTTATAACTATCAACGGAGTTTGTACGAGTTACATTTAAAAATTTCTCTTACAATTTATATGATCGCGTGAGATTCGTTAACAAATGTTCAGATAGACAGACAGACTAGGTCAAATTGAAATTACGATTATTTAAAAAAAATAATTAGCCTATTACAAATGTGAATAAAATGTCGAAGTCCATTTTCTGAGGATGTAAATGAGAATAACGAGCAACTTTTCATTCGACGTCTCCGTTTTTTTTTTAATTTCAATGAAATGTTTTGTGCGTCCCAAGGAAATAGCGCAAATTCAAGAAGAAACTGAACTTCTTGAAAATATTATTAATACATATTTTTCATTTAATGAGCGACTGTAATTTGATGATTTCAGTTATATAGAAAAATGCACTACGAAGACAATTTAATTATCTTTTTCTATTGGTTCTATAATTTTCCTAATTTTATTTGATTTTGAAAGTGATGGTAGATTTGATAAAATGTTACTGCTGCGTGCCTTTTTCGAAACTATACATGCCTCCCTGTACAGGATACTTAAATAGTAAGGAGCTCCTTGGTACAGGCTACTTAAATATTATCCTTTAGCAGGATGTGTAAAAATTGAAATCTATAAATTTTTGATTAGATTAGATATGAAACTAAAAATATAATTATTTACTTGAAATAAAATATAAAAATATTATAATAGAAAAAGAAAAATATATCTTAAAACCTTCGGCCATTATTAATTACACCACTGATCAAACTAAAGTAAACGAACTTTCTTAAAAAAGCTGAAAAAAAAAAACAAAAAATAAACTAAAAAAGGGGTCAATGTATTGTATCTTAAACGAATTATGCAAATTTTTTGCCAAATGCTTAATTATAATAGAAACAAAAATTTAGTTAACAGTAGAATATTAATTTTTGACCATAGAAACAAATTAATATTTATAAATGTTTAAAATATATATACATACATATATATAAAATAAAATAAAATTGATTACAGTGCTTAACAAATCTAAAAATGAGTTTATGGATGTATTGGAAAACAACATTTTTTTTTATTGATTTAAAATAAAGTCACATTCTATGCAAATGGTTTTTGGTCTTTCACAATATTTATGGTTGAATTAATTAAGTGTGTATATGTTTTTCGGAAAAAATAAACATGAATTTAATTACTTGTTCAAAAATCAACTTATAATTTAAGTTTTTATAATAAAGAATTAAACAATTGGTGACAATCAGTTTATAGCGAAATCCTCTAGAGAAATAAGAGTTCGTTAGAGAAACTTACTTTACTGTAATAAAACAATAAATTTGAAATTTTTCGCTTTTATTTAAAAGAAGTAAAATAAAAAATATATAAAAATCAAAATTTTTTATGAGTTATTATACGATTTATTTTGTACAATTGAGAATGTTTTATGTTCCTTTAGCTTCGGAACTACAAAGTAGATAACCGTGTATAGCTTGTAGAAATATTTCCAAACACTTCTAATATTCGATGTCTACAGTGTTTTGTCTTTTAGCACAGAGGTTTTCCTAGATGTTTTGCATTGATCTTCTAGATTTTTTGCTATGATCTTCTAAATGTTTGGCTATGATCTTGACGGATTACGGTAATCTGTATTCTTGGAATTCTTTATTTTTTGATCTCGTGATTATCGCTAAAAAAGTTAAAATAAAATAAATCGCTATGATTTTGAATTGTTTCCATGGAACTTAGAGTTGATTTACATTTAAGCGTTTACTTTTTAAATTTGTATTTCTCTCGATACTGTCTTCATAACAATTAATAAAACTGACATTAGTTATCTGCCGTTACTGTTTGCCTACATTGTAAACACAACACTCAGCACAGTTAGAGCTCATACCCCTTTAAGTATGTAGTGAATTATTTACGTTTCTAGCTAAAAAAATATTTTATTTATAAATTACATTTACAAAGGTTTTTAATATTAAACATAAATTCATTTCTATGTAAAAATCCTTCTCAGTTTTAATACGAGATTTAAAAAAAAAACACAAAAATAAATAATTATCTTTCATACTTTAAATTTTCACTACAATATACTATGGTTTACTAATGGTCAATACATTTTTGCTTACAATACAATTTCAAAGTTGAAGCCTTCACCGCCTAAAAAAATATTAGGTGTTTGCACGAATTTTGGCCATTTTTGAGCTTGAAAAATTTATTTATTGAGAAAAAGCCCTACAAATATATATTAATCGAAATATATTCCATCATTGTTTACATCTTTTTCCTAAGATAGCGATACCGTGTTGGAAGGACTCATTATCTTTTGGTGCTTTCAATGAATCGACCCTTACCGCAGTTCTTCAATTTTTTGGAACCGGGTGGCAGCCAATCAGTTTTACCTGTAGAAGTCGTTGGCCAGAATACATGCGAACACCTAACATATAAGAAGACCGTTGTCGATCAGTAGACAGGGAAGTACTTACAGACACTTACCTTAACACTCTTAAATTATGAAAAGTCATTCACTTAAGTTCGTTAAGAAAATAACCGAAAATTAAAAATAAAAATAAACGATAATTAAATAAAAAAATATCCTTTACAAGAACAAATCGAATTCAAAAATAATAAAGAATTGTTAAGCGAAAACAATAAGAAAACTAAAGTGGTTTGAGTCGACTTTTATGAAATTTAAAATATTATGAGTTAAAAAGTTAGTTAATACCCAAGCATTTTTAACTCCACTAAATCTTTGAAATTAATATCTTGTTATCTGACAAAAAGACGGCGAAAATAAAGAGGAGGTCAAAAAGTAGAAAACGTGCAGAAATATATCGACATTTGGGAATTTTCCTTCAATATCTAACGCTATCCTAATTTTGTTATATATACACATCGAATAATTAGATCGACTTTTTTATCCATAGTAATCCATAATCGTCATTTAGGTATGCACACGCATGCATGTATCCCGGCGCTCCATGCTGTTACATCTCTTGGTCATGGTTAAAATAAAGAGCTCCATTGTTGACTTTGGGGAAAAGGTTTGTAGTAAGTTAAGTAAATATGTATGAAAATTGAACCCAAGTGACTAGATAAGAATTTTCGACGGTAAATATGTCTATAAAATCTCAACAGATACTACAGTTCGTTTAATAAAAATATTTTGAAGGGAAATCCTTTAAGTAAAAAAGAAATTGTACAGAATTTAAAAATCAATTTTAAATTTAATTTGTTAAGTTTAAAGAAGAAGTTGAGAAAAACACATGTGTCAAATTTTATATTTCGAATAGAGGACTTCACTTTTATGAACAAAATATTTACTTTAAAGAATCTTTTATGAAAATAACTTTTGAGCGCACAAATGGGTCGACAAAATAAATATACCCCTAATATATGTTCGTAATTACAAGAAGTATTAATGACTGGTTTTAATGATTTTAATCGTTTTCCTTAAAAGTAAACCTTTCTATAGACATTTAAACATGAAATGTACAATCGACCATAAGCGTTTATTGACAAAGATGCACTGTAAGTATTTAGAAAAAGGTATGATTGTGTTTGCACAGGTATCTAATAACCTAAGACTCTTGAAGATCTTACATCAGGTAGTTTTCACTTCATCTATATGTTGTTCTTCTTATACGGTTTCTTAAGTTAATAACGCGCCAGATTTTCATTTTTAAATATCAATTGGTCGTAAATTTTATATAAATCGACAGTTTTATCGTTTTTATTTATCGGTTCGCTTTTACTATTAGAAAAAAAGAAACCCAGTTATTGTAAAGGCTGAAAAATATAAAAATTTTTTTTTTTTTAATTGTTTTATTTAGTGCCCCGTGTGTGCGTACGTAATAAAAGATCAATTGCTGCTTTTCTTAAAACAAACGTTATATACGTTGATCTTTTTCTCTCCAAACGTATGTAACTAATGTATGTTAAGAAATCTTTTAGATACACGTTGAGGTGTACGTATGTCAGATCTAACGTGGGTATTAACTTTTATTTATTGTTTTTATTAATTTCAAGAAACTGGTTTTTTCTTTTTTTTTTTCTTAAGTTTGAAGAAAATTAGCACCTTTTCCGATAGCAGTCAGATGTTATAAATACTTGTTGTAATATACCATTTAGTTAGATTCAAATTTTTATACGTTCAAACAAAGTAGGTAGACTTGAGTTCCTTTATTTGAAATAGTAGTAAAAGTTTCCCTCAATTATTTGAAACAAAAGACATTTTGGGATACGTTTCATAAAATTGAAGCACTTATTGTGAACAAGTTTTAATACGGAATCATGGAGACATGGAAACTGCCGGAAAAAAGTGGTTCCAAATCTTACTTTCGCAGTAAGGACAATTTTGCGAAAGGCGATCGAGATAATTTCAATAACTAAGCAATCGTAATAGGTTCCGTCATACATATGTACATCTAATCGAAACACATGGGAAATCGGAGAATCGAACAATGCAACTTGGAACTTGGTAAATATTCGTTAATTGAAGGATTCATATTAAAAAGTTGGAAAAACCGTTTTTTTTTTTTATTACCCTAGAACAGGAATAACGAGCATTGTGGGTCGCGAAATAAAACAGTAAATTGCTCCCCATCCGAACATAGTAACTTTAAGATGAACTCAATCAATGAATCTAAAATCCGAAAAAGATAATTTTTGATTTGCTGTGGCAAAAGGCGTCCTTTGTAGAAAGGGTTACTTTACCTATTTAAAGCATAAATGATCATTTTGCAGACTACCGGAACTATTAACATCGCCAATAAAGTTTTAGAGCCATGGCAAGCTTAATGGAAAAACGGACCTTTTTTCTTCCAGCACTTGCCAATCATATAAAAACTAATATTAGGGGATATATTATTTGTAGCCTGCTTTCATTCCAAACTGTCGTGCGGTTGATGCCTCAGCTATTTCCTGACAGCTCTCGTACCAGGCTTGCTCTCCCAGTAGCAAAATTTCATCGAATCTTAGAGTGACTGGCCGATAAAAGCGAGGTGCATCTTACACATCAAAATTTTCGGAACGGAATCGAGCAAACCCCTCTTGAATCTTTCGTTCATTCACAGCGCTCTCACCGTATACTTTACAAACTTTTCATAAGTTTTTGCAGCGTTTTTACCTTTTGTATAGTAAAAAAGCATCACATAATCTATTGCTACAGATATGTCGCTCATTTCAAAATCAATATAACTCTTTATACGAGCAAAGAATTAGAAAACTATCTTTATAAAAAACGTAATCTGGAATGTCACCTTTTAATGTCCACCTTCACATGTTCGTTTGAGAGAATGAGGTGAGTGTTCTCAGATACCTAGGCATCAACACTATCTAGTAGCCAAAACTGCGGAGACTTTTTATATGATCCAATATATTTTCATAATTTCTTTCTGTGTTTCGCTAGTTAGAGTCATATAGATTTATCGACTTTTTTCTTTACATTCAAATTTGAGCTCTTTTGCTTAAATATATTTTATGAGAATAACTACAGTGTTTCTTAAATATTTCCCCCAAAGAATTTTTTTTAATACTTAGACATATGTGTAATAAGTTACTTGAATATTATTATCCTCTTCACTTTTTTCTGATAATTTTAGGCTGCTACTATGGACCTTCTATTTAGATGGCAATACAATCTGTTATTCGATCGCTAAAAATAATCTTTTAAAATAGATTGAACCCTATATTGAGATGCTCAGATCTGTTTTCAACTTCTTTGATACCTGCGATGATTTATTAGAAAAATTTTTCGAATTTCTTTGAAATTTTCTTGAGTGTTCCAAGTTAACGAACTTCTAAGGCTAAAAAAGCCTTCAATTGAATTTCACGACTATTTTTGAGAATTTTACACCAAATAGTAGCTTTCGGTTTAGTTATTAAGAATTGTTTGTTTTCCTTTAAGCCCTAAATTTTAACTAAACCATCTGCTCGAATATTTATTATTTGTATAATCTTGAGGTCGTAAGCAATAATTGCAATAAAATATCTTCATAATATAGACTTGAAAACAGAAAAGAACTTTTGCTAAAACGATCTGAACATAAAACAAAAATATTAAAAAAAAATGTTATCGATTATTTAATTAGTTAATTCAATTATTTAAAAAAAAGAGAATTTGGAAATTTTTGATATAAATTTTTCTTAGTTAACGAGCAAATTTCTAATAAGCAAGTTAAACTTTACTTTGAAAACTGTACATAGAAGTTCGCACAACGTTACATATATTTAGTTTAATGTAATGCTTTCGTAATATTTTATTAAGTAATTTTACAGCCATTTTCTTTAACGATTTCTCTTGTTTCTTAATTCAAGTTGTCATTCACCTATCAAAAGTGTTGATTGAATAATTAACAAATATTTTATTTAGTAAAAATTGATTGACATTTGACTATAAAAAAAAAAACGAATTATTATTATTATTAACTGACACGCAAAAGCAAAGTAAGTGGCAAATGAAAAATTTTTATAAAGTTGGCAACAACAACAAAGAATTGGTAATAGGCTAGAGAAAATTAGAATTGGGAGATGTCTACCTTACAGCTTTTGCGTTTAAGAGGAGAGACTTATTGAACCGTACATGTCTCGCGTTTCTATTGGAAGCAACAGTTGTTCTATATCAAAAGAAGAGAACTGTGTCGCTTAAAGGCTTGTAAGGCTTTTTCTGACTTCTGTGTCTACTATAAAATAATTTTTTTGAAAACAAAAAAAAAAAAACAAATTTACAAATATTTCCCCAAGAGCTTCGAAAAATATTTCGAGTTTTTATTTACTCTATTTTCCATATATCCACGCAAAGTTTGTGTTTCAAAAGAAAAGCTGATGAAAAATTTATTAAATTTGCTGCTCAGTTAATTAAAACTCTTGACTCTTTATTAACTATAGTGTTGCTATCCTACAAGAAGAAAACTATTGTAAGTTTATTCCAACGTTACTGTACCATTCGTTTTTATGATTATTATAAAGCTACTATTCTAGAAGAACATCCAAATTATCTATAAATTTTCTTAATTTTGTCGGAAGTTATACTTCTCAATGTTTTCATTGCAAAGCCTTCTGCTTTAAAAGCAGAGTTTTGTTATACATTCGTTCGCGATCTTTTGAAACCTTATCACATCAAAAGTTTAATGGTAAGCAATATCATATATCAACCAAACTATATTTGCTAAAGCCGCATATAAGTTTGCTTTAAGAACCCCTATTAACAATTTACCGAAATTTTCACATTTATTTATTCCTTTTTTTTCTTTTTTTTTTTAAATTTACTTCTGCTCTATTTTTTTTCTTCATTTTATATCGTTTCACTTTCTCCGTATTTTTTATTAGCCATGCATTTCGTCTTCTCTCTTTCTTACCTTTTTTACCATGAAGATTTCAAAATTTTTTATTGTTGTACAAATTTTGGAAAAGCAGTCTAATAAATCTTTGATAATCAAAACGTGAGAAAATGAAACACAGCAAAACACAAAGAAAATATCAAAATTGTACGCCTACAAAGACAAAATAATTGTTTAAAGAGAAGCATGCTAGCATATGCACAGACACACATATGCACAAGAAGAAATTCGTTATGCAATTGGAAAAAGTAATAAAAAAGATTTATGACTTTCGTATATGCTGAGAAAAATGAATGCAACAACAATGATAACAGTAGCTGCGCATTTTCAGGGCCACTAGCTTAACAATCTGCTTTTCAACGCTATGTTTAACAAAATTATCGATTAAATGGTAGGTAAGTAAACCGATCTTATCCTTGCGGAATGTACGGAAAGATTATCCAAATCGATTTAGTGAATTTACTTTATTTTTCATAAGAAAGAATAATTTAATAATCAACAAATAAGAAAATTATGTTTACTTACCTATGCATCTTATCTTATTAGCACTTTAAATAAATATGTATAGAAAGCGCTGCATTGTGTGAAGAATATTTTACGGAATTGGTATGCAAATGACAAGATTTTCTCATTCAAAAATTGACAAAAAAAATCACTCAGTTTTCTAAATTCTCTTGAAAGAAAGAAGATAAGAGCGATGTATCTTTGTTTGCCACCTTTAGTAGATATGCTTTGATGGTATTACATGAATACTTGTCCGTATAAATGGACTCTCTAAAAGACTTGAAAAGTTCGAGGATGAATTTTAATTTAACTAAGCAAGACAGTCATCATCATCATAGGAGAAAACTATCGTGGCATTTTCAAAAGAAATTCTTTTAATAGCCTCATATACGCTTCGAAGCTTCAAAAACATATGGAAGAATTTTCATTGCCGGAAAGAAATTTTGCCTTGAAATTTCGAATTTTTTCCCAAATGCTCCGAAATGACTACCAAACTTGAAGGTAGTTACAGTCTAAGGTCTTACGCATTGATTTTTAATTTTTTCATACATGTCGTACGTGCTTCGCTTTTCATCGGTCCTTCAAAATCTCTCGATTCTGTTTCGTTTCATCCATTTCACTATTGACATAATCAAGACGTTTAGTTCCGCAATAATGTTATAAGATTTTCACTGATTTTATCAAGCATTTTTCGATCAGACTAATTCGTCTTTAAAATTGCAATTTTCAGAGCGGAAACAAACCAATCACTTAAGTCATGCTCGTGCTGACAAAGTGCTTTCGTCATAAGCACCTCGAAAGCCTGCATAATGTTATCGCCGTGATTGATTTGATATTGTAAAATACGCAAATTTCTTCAGAATTATTATCGATTTTCAAAACTCGTTTACTTTCGACGAATATCACAATGTTTCTCATTTCATTTATCTATTCGGCACTATAGTATGACTTGATAGGGTTAACTCTGCCAAAATTAAGCGACTCTAACGATATCTATTGGGAAAAATGCTACGAACTTTTTTCTTTTCCACACTTTCTTTTACTAAACAAAGTTTATTTTCCGAACCTTTCTATCCGATACATGTTCTGTCAAAAAGCAAACAAAATAATTAGACTCGATCGTCTATATAACGTATTGTTTAGAAGTTATTAAAAGCTTAACTTTGGTAGAGGCGCACTTCACTTTTTTGATCCAATTTCTTAAATTCTTAAGCCTAATTAAACCTTATTCCTTAAATCTACTCATTCAAAAAGTATTTCGCATAATCTGTCCGCTAAATTATTCGCCTTAAACTCATACATCTATCTATCTATCCTTTCACTTTGTATCGTTCTATTAATTTTTGCCTGTTTTTCTCAGTCTATCTTTATCGCCATTTGGTTATCTATCACTTTAACAAACAATTAAACAATTAAAATAAAAAGCTGACATTTCATATATTCATTGATTCCTGTAGTCCTTAGCTTATAGAAGTTCGTAAAACGGCATGAACCAGGCGGATATTTTAAAAATTTTTAGTTTCGAAAAAAGAGAAAAAAAAAACGAAAATTATCACTCAAAAACTTCACTTATAATTTATGTTATGACTTCTTATCAAAAATCTACTTGAAATTATCTACAGTGAAGTCATGGGAGAATGACATTTAACAGTTTAAAGAAATGGCCACTAAATGTTTTTTATATATACTTTTATCGTAGATGATAAGTATTCAGGATTCTCTCTATGACTTTTTTATTTATCGATTTTAAGGTAATTTCAAGATACATTACATTTTCTTTACGGTCTTTTTGAGTGAATTTGTACTATTAGTGTATTTGGAAAATTCTTTAGAAATTCTTTTGCAGTTTTCTAACCTATAATTAGTAAGTTGGGAGTGGAGTAAAACAGAAACGGAAGATATCGTATAATAACGTAGTAAAATACGAAGTAAAAAATATTGTTTTCTTATAAAAAAAAGGAAGCGAAAATAAAAGGGAATAAAATCCACATCAAATATTAAAAAAAAAAAGAAAAGAAAAACGAAAGTAACAACGTAAAGAAAAAAAATTGCGCACATAAGAAAAACGTAATTGTTCGTTAATAGTTGAATGTATGCACGAGATTAAATGTTACAAACACATGTTTATGCACATAATATAACATAAGGTGCTTAGGGTTAGTTGGAAACTTGTTACTAGCGAAGTTTGCATGACAACCAGTTGTATCAATTATTATAACAAAAGCACACACATACAGCGAATGGAAAAATATGTAAGAGGAGCGACATCAACAGCGCAATAATACTTTAAGAAATGAATTGAAACATCTACAGACGAAATACATAAAATATTAAAAACAATTTAGAGAAATAATAACATACAAACTCGCTTACACTCTTATACGCGTTCATTGCACAATTAACATAAATGTATTATAGTTACGGGGTTATAAAATTCAATAGGAAAACAAAATATGAAATAAATATTCAACCACCTTTGCACTCATTATATGGTCACTAATAACTAAAAGCAAAAAAAAAAAAAGTGAGTATTAAATATATGTATGTATATATGCTTAGATATGTATGTCCAACAACCAACGCGTTGACTTATGACCTTATCACCTTTTCTATCACAATTAATACAAATTAACATATTAGCATATAATTATACTGAATAAAAAAAAACGGAAAAATGGTAAATAAATTAAAATTCATATTTTTCGTTAAGAGTGTATGGGTGTTTTTCTTTTTCTTTTTTTTGTTTTTTTGTTTTTTTTTTTGTTTAATGTTCATACATACGCGTGAACAGGCATGAACGTATTTATATGTATATGAATTTTTGAACTATTTGAACCCTTTAATTATCCATCTAATTTTCATAAATGCCAAGTATCGTAGTGTACGTGAATGAAATTTTGTTAGTGGGCGTGCTTTGTGTTTTTTATGAATTCATTACCGATGAAATTAATGGTGAATGCTATTAGATCGCATGCAAATTTTCTGTGTTATGCCTCAATTGCGGTCATAATCCGAAAACTTTCTACTATTTTACATATGAATTTAAAATTAAAAGTTTTTTTCTTTCTATTTTTTTTTTTTTTTTTTTTTTTTTTTTGTTAGCGACATTTTGACGGCAACGCAATAGTTAGCCCACTTTGCATAGACCACATTTAAGTCTTCGCTAAAATTTTTACACACGTTCTTGTCTTTGCTAAGATAATTTATAATTGAGCGACACTGAAACAACAATATGATCATTAAAAAAACTGAACAAAAATAGAAACACATAAATATAAACTGAAATCATATGTTATGTTATAAAAAATACTTAAAAAAAAAGAAATGTATTCTTATCTTCTACCATGAAGCGTTTGCATATAGTTGGAGAAAAATTACAATATACAAAGCATCTTATAAAAAACTGCGGAGAAATCAGATTCGTCTAGATTTTTAATATGCATTAAAGGATGTTAAAAGCTATCAGAAACATCAATCGCAAAAATTCGTAGGGGCCTTTTTCTTTGCAATTTTTTACAACACGGGTTGTACATTGCTTTCTATCAATAATTGTAGCCTGGGTAAATTGCCGAATCTCTTACCTCTAGGTGTAAACGTCAAGATTAATCTATAAATTGACGACTAAAACTAGCTTAAGGTTTCAAACACCGATGCCTGATCGCAGGTAATTTTCGGATTACAACAGGAAAGCTTGGTAGTTGTGCTTCTATTTAGAGGACTTCGCTTCTCAATACATGATCTGATTGTATCAGACACTTAGAAATTTTTAGGTCATAATGACACACTGCAGCCCAGTAGTTATTTATGACTACTGAAAGTATTATTTGTAATGGGTGCACTTTGCCGCAGATAGTAGTGTCGATGTCATTTCAAGTACACAATAATAATAATAATAATAATAATAATCCTTAAAATTAAGGTGTTGAAAGTTTGCTTCCGAGAATTATAGATAACCTAAAGCGAATAATCAGAAATCCAAGGAGGTGCACTTGCCCAAATGAGGAAGCTCTTTGTACTATGTTGACTGCGTCAATAAACTTAAAGAATGCCTTGTTAAATGACCGATGGTGCGGTCCTTTAATACCACAGAGGAGCTCTGTACTATACCCAGTGAATGTTTGTTCTAGATCCGCAGGACCAGTGAAACACCCTCTTAAGGGGACTGTTCCAACTCCTAAGGGGTGCAGACTATCGTCCATCGCTTTAGTGTGCTGTGAGCTTATGCTTTCTTAGACAGGTGCTTATGTAAAACCAGTTAGGGAGATATGTCAGTAACTATGTACACACACCCCGCAATGATTTATAGCAGTAGCTTGGCTTTTTAGGTTTGCGATGATAACATAATATTTATAATTAGTTTGGCCGCTTTTTTTATCCAGCATTAAATCATAAAACTTAGCAAAGGCTCAAGGTTATGATTTTTAGCAAAAACACAAAACTCAAAATATTGAACTATTTTGGTGAGTTGCCTTCATTTCCGCCGTAAAACAATTTTTTGTATGATTAAGAAATGAAATATTTTCCATACATTGTCTGTAGTTTCGATACATTTTTGAAGTTACTTTGTAATGATGAAGTCTCATAGATTGCAAATTAAATATGTAGTCATAACAATAATAATAAAATTCTACATTTTTCTAAAGTTCAGTTAATTAAAGTAAAAATACTGATTTTTGTCTGTTTCATTAAAGATAAACAAAACAACTTTTTATCGATGTCTCTAATAATATATGGATGAACGAACTTCCAAATAGACAGACCAGACAACCAAGATTCTTGCTTTAATCTTAATCAGTCATATATAGAATGCAAATGGAATAATAAAGTTAAAATATTTTTGAATAAATTTAATAAATAAAAAATCATTAATATATTTCATGAAAATAATGTTACGGCAGAGAAAGAAAGAGAGAGAGAGAAAGCGAGTATTTTATGCACTAAACAGCATGCAAAATTCATTGTAGTCAACTCTATATTATTTGAATTTTTAAGTTAAATATGCGTTAAGTTGATCATGCGTATCTGTTTACATATATCTGCATGCCAAAGTAATTTGTTACCATCATACATATTTTTATTTTTTTCAATTTCTCTTCTGTGCCAAAGTAAGAAATATATCATTAAGTTTTTAAAAGCAAAAATAAATCTGCAACTTGTTAAGGTGTAGTTTTACATTGACCGTAGAATGCGCGTGATGGACAAAGGGTTAAGCGGTGAAACGGAATAAAAGGAGAATATGTGTGGAATGTGTGTGCATTCAATTGAATTGAATATATGAAGGCTATGAAATGATATGCTGAGTACAGAGAGTAAAGAATGTACAAGAGGATGAACAACACACCACAGGATTATCACGCAAATAAACTAAATATATATATACACATACATAACTAAATATATATATATATACTTAAATATAATATATGTATGTGCATAAAACAAAGACCAGGGCGTATAAATCCATTTTGGCGACACTGCGATGAATTGAAGTCACTTAAGGTGACACAACAACAACTATAACATTATAACAATAACAGCAAGAATAATGATATTAAATAAACGAGTACACCACTAACAAGCCAAACCAAACCATCAGTAATCAGAGGCCATTAACCATTAATAACAACAACAATAAAAATCAACAAGAAGGAATAAAGAAAAGTAAGGTTAAAAGCATATATACTCACTCAGTCACTATATTTAAATTAAAAAAAAAGGAAAAACAAACTAAAAAAAATTAAGTAAAGGTGTGTCATTGCAATAAGTGTTTCATGCATATAACTAAGTGTAAGATGTACACACACACACACACATATATATATATATATATATATATATATATATATATATATATATATATATATATATATATATATAAATGTGTGTGCGTGTGTGTGTATGTGGACCTGTATATAAGTATATACGTACACATGAATGTTTGTATGTGCATACATGCGAATGAACTTATAGTGCTAAAGGATTTATAAATATAAAAATTAACAAGAAAAACAATAACAACAACAATAACGGCAAGCATGACTGTGTCGTATACTCTGTATAAGAGATCATAAGAATTAAAATCATTGTTTTTTTTTCTTTTTCTTTTATTTCATTTTTGGTATTTTTTTCCTGTTAAGATGATTTTATGGTTCTTGCTTTACTTACGATTCTTTCGTTATTGTTGTCGTTGTTGTAATTAATGGCAAACAATTACACAAAAAAATCCAGGTAAAGATAAAAAATCTGTACGCGAAAGACCTGTATACGATATATGCCCATACTATACATATGTATTTGCACGTAGCTTTTGTTTTCGTGTTAAACAAATGAAAAATAATCACAAAAAGTCAAATGGACTAAACTGAATTTAAAATCGCTTGTTGTTTAACGACAACAGCCACTATAGTACTTTACATTAAGTGTTAATACAATAAAGACTGTCTTATGCATTAAGGATGTCCAGTATGAAGCTAATGCATGCATCAACTAATAGCAGTGCAGTAAGAGAAACTGAGAGCTTAAACAAAAAAAAAAAGAAAACAAGAAGAGAGAAATACAAGAATACCCGTAAAGAGTTGAAGTTGCTTGAATTTTATATTCTTTTCTTTTTCTTTTTTTTTTTTTTTTTTACAAAGTGAAGGAAGAAGTTATTGTGGTAAAAATTGAGAAATAATAATAAAATCTTGATTCATTGGCAGATTTGCTGGAAAAAAAAGCTTTCAGTATACTGTCCATTGGTGTGGCTTATTAATATATGTAATAAGGTTAAAGTTGATGATACAATCTGTGTACTGTAGGAATTTAATTTTCTTAATTTCCAATGCTTAACTAATAAATGACGCATTTCATTGTTGTTAATTGAAGAAAAAAAAAAGAAATAAAAAAGGAAAAAATATTGCGAAAGTGTGAGTCAACACGTACGTACAATAGCGTTTACTTGCATTTATTTTCATGATATAAACAAATCTCTTAATTTTTTCACTTCTCTTTTTCTTACGCTCTTCTACTGATTACCGCTCGATTCTCGCTTGGCTTCGTTTCTTTGATAACATTTGCAAAAAATCAATGTTTTCTTATGAATGCGTTGAAGATTTATTACTAACGGTTAACAGTGCATATAACATAATAAATATTCTTAGAAATAAAGAAAGAATTTCTTGAAAAACAAGAAGATAAATTAACAAATAAGTTAAGGGGAAGCTTAACACTAATTCCACGATGACATATTACGAACATGAAAATTCTGAATTTTGATTCTATGATGAAAATTCTGAATTTAATCAGCTAGAAGTCTGAGTGTGAGGAATAAGAACGTGAAAATGAAAGGTTTAATGATTTGTAGTATAATAACAGACTTTTACAATTTTTCACATTTGAACGTTGATTTTATCGAAATTCAAGAAAAAGCAAGAGAGCAAACAAATAAGATCGAAAACTAACAGTTCAGAGACATATACATAGAAATATGTTTCCGATGGTTCCATTAAAAATCCTTTAAAAATAAAAATTTAATTTAATATAAAGGTAGTAAGCTTACTTCTTTTTGAAAATGAAATAAAACAATCTCTACCATTAGCTTGTACATTGTATTTGTTTGCAAAGTCTAGATACATAGTTTGTCGGACTTATCGTAAATCGTACATCGTCTGTCGTATATCATATATTCATATATCATATTTATTTCAAATCACATTTTTATACAAATTGAAAGAATTTTTGTTACTGCCTTTATACACATTAAGAACGCATTTGTTTGCTGTAACTGTTTTTTTAGAAATTGTAGATAATTTCCCACCCCGATTTGATTTGATTTGTTCGAGCATTTTATTAATGCGAATTGATTGAAACCACGTTGCCTAATACAGTTGCTCGTTCATCTTCATAAGAACACACCAAACATTATACCTTCTTTCTATTTTAAAATATATTTTTTATGAGACCCTTTATATGAAAGTGGGCTCATAACATGAGCTGGTGTGATCCATATCTATCAAATTTAATTTACTTGTTGAAGTTTTTGTTATTCTGCACTCATTTTCGTCATGAAAAACACTTTTCATGCGAACTTTTATATACTTTGTCATCCAAAAAATACACTTATGTCATCTAAATTTGTTACAATTAATTTTTATATACTATTATGGACTAATTGTAATTATAAAATATTAAAAAGTAGTCTTTTTTACTACACAATAGCTCTTTTTTTATAAGAAGCTTATAATATACAAGTTTATATGGTCCAAAAAGATTTATGTGGCCCAAACTTGTTGCAGTCAACTTTTGTGTCCAATTACTATGGACCAATTTTGACTATGGAATGTTGAAAGTTAGTCTTCTTTTTCACATGAAAGGTTACTTTTCTGTAGGAGTGGTTACACGGCTCCATCCTATCCAAATTTTTGACTGTAATTTATTATGTGGAAACAATATTCAGTAATTTTTGCTGAGAAAATTTTTTAATTTGATATTTTTTCATATAAAGTCTTTTTTAGAATAAGGCGCTGTATGGGTACTGATTTGATCATAAATTTTCGATTTGGAGTTTAAACACAAAAATGCAGACATCAGACAGACAGATAACCAGGCGCACAAATGGACACTTAGACAGACGAGCTTAAATCAATTAAGAAAATGACTCTATACCGCATATTGCGCAGGGTATAAAAATTAACCAGCTTTGATAGCATAGTTTCGTAGAAAGGAATAAGTCATTACTTCTTTCAATAATCGTGAACAATCCCGCACAATCCACGAGTGCATTTTTTTTTGGAATTTTATTTGACGAGAGCAATAAAAAACACTTTAGGCCGAAGTATATTTTTTAAAATAAATTTTAAGGAAAATAAAAAACGGGACATTTCACACTGGTCGAGAGCGTGTGCGCATTACAGAGTCTCTGATATGTTAGTGCATGGAAACTAACTGACAAATCGGAAATGCTTGCTTTAGTGCAAGGTTCTCTCTCTCTCTCTCTTCTCGATCGAAAAAAAAACTCAAATTAATCTGTTTATCCACGTTAGCATCTTGGAGCTATATAATTCTAAATATTTAACATAATAAACCATCAATTTTATTTCTATTAAGTTCTTGCTATTGGTAATTCAAAATATTTTATTAAGGATTTAAATGTAAAGATTCATTAGATCGACTATTATTATTATGTATTGTTGATAATAGAGTCGTAAGACTTGTTCTTCTATCAAGCCAAGAAGTTCTTCAGGTATATTTTTGATATTTTGATTTTAGGACTTTGCCTATTACTAGTAATATTAAGAATACAATCAGCGTAAGGCCATACGTTCTAAAGTAATACGCATCGATTAATTCGGATTCTAATTCATTTTCCATTATGAAGAAACACACATGTTTCTAAGGCAAACGTTAGAGAAAATCCACAACCTCTTTCTTCTTTTCGAATTATGAGTACAAAAGTATGTTTATATTATCAAGGAAGTTAAGAACATGAACAAATATTGGTTACTAAATTCATTTACTGTGTTTTTCTTTCTCTCTCATTCTTTTTATATCGGTTCATTTTCTTTCATGTCTTTCTATTCATGCTAAAGTATAAACGTTCTTTTGGAAATTGATTACCTTCCTCTTGGCAGTATGTATGATTTCATAAATCGATGGTTGATGTCCTGCTTTTCTCATTCCCTTACAATTCTTTTGTGCAGTGTTTACAGCACGTCGCAAATGTATTAACAAACTTGATATACCTCGCGATTCTCATGCTAATAGCAGCAGTTTGTATTTGGTAGAAAAATGCAAGTCATGAGGAAAAAAGTCTTTTTACGCTCTTCGTTCAATGAGTGTGCAACCGCTTGGGAGGAATTAATACCTACTTAAGTTCAACTGGACATACATATAATTTTCACACTCTCTCATCGTTGTGTTCGTATATTGGTGGCGTTTTTCATCTTGCTATTAACCTTTTCTTAAGTGTTGATTTGTAGTTGTTGCAATTATGTGAAAGTGATTCACCAAGATTACTGCATATAGCTCGAGCATCCCTTTATGTTGTTTATTTATTCATTCTGGTTTTTTTTATTCATTTCGGTCTAAGTAACGTATTCTTCTTTATCCTGTAATAAATTTAATATATACATACATATATAACCTTTATGAGTATGTATGTACGAATGCGTATTGCTGTGGATTTGCGGTCAGTTTTGTTTACTTGTGCTTTGGCTGTTATTATTAATGCGAATTTTTTTCTTTTTAATTATATTTCTTGGAATTTTTATTTAAGAAACTCTCATATAGTGTTTATAAGCAAAAAGTGAGTGCGCTTTTATTTGTTTTGTTAAAGCAAAAATGTCAGATATTACCGTTATTTTCTGAATTTTTTTACTGTCACGTCAAAGAAAAAAAAGAATTGAGCTAAAGGAAAACAAAATAAAAAAATAATATAAATGTTGATGTTGATCTTGAATACTCAGGACTTCAAGCCTGCATCTCTTAATTGCACACATGAGATGTAGCGATTAAATTGATTTTTGAATTGAATATTTAGACGGGTCTTATAAAAAATTAACACTGAAACCTATTTCAAGTTGGAAATTAATAATAGCAATATATCACTGATCTTACGTTCTATTATGCCAATCGATGCCGATTCATTTCCTGAACCTATTTAAGTAAGTCTGTTCAGTTGTCCACTTGTTTGTGTTAAGATTACTTATCCAATTTTTTGTTTAATCTGCAGGTGGAAATTTTAGACACCGAACATGCTAAGATCCCTAGATTATGCATAATTTTCAAAGTCTTCAGCCTTTTTGTTATAAAATAGTATGATTAAAAAAAAATTGTTGTTCTTTTTTTTCAATTTTCTAATTCTTCATTTTTAAAATAATATTTCAAATGAACTTTCTTTTAACCTTTTATAATAACTGCCGAATATATAAAAGTATCGCTTATTCATTTCAATTGCTGAAGCATTCATTTAAAAGAATCGTTAAGTAAACTTTAAAATAAATAGACTTATGCTCTTTTCAAAATATATCGGTAGTCTTACACAAATAAAGGCAAAGAATTAAATAAATTAAGTGAATGAGAGGAATATATACAATTTTGCTTCTCTTTAAACCTCAAAAGTTCTAGACAACATGATTTAATTTGTTTTTTTTTTTTTTAATTTTAAAAAGTATTCAGAAGCCTAACTTCAAATTGATTAATGAAAAAATGTAAACGTATTGGGTTTATTTGTTTTTTTTTGTTTACGTAAATAATAAATAAATGCTTTAAATTGAATATATAAAAGAGGACAAAAGTTTAAGTGATAGTTCGTAACTACAATTTCTGGAATCAAAGCACAAATACAGAAACTTTTCTTACATTAACTCCATTTTAGCGCAAACAACACTCACACGTGAATTTCCGGTTCCGGTTAAAATATCATTTAATTGATATGTGTGTACGTTTACACAAACATACACCCACGCACGCATATATATATATACATATATATATATATATACATATATATATATATATATATATATATATATATATATATATATATATATATATATATATATATTATATATATAGCACACCAACACAGTTGCTAAATGGAATATGAATTACTCTTATATTTTGAATTGTCAGAGTAAATGGGAATAAAAATTCGTAACATCATAAGCAACTTTAAAGCCAACATGTTGGTACAAACGTATAAAGCATGTTCGATTGAAAGAGCAAACTTAAGAGCGCCGTCATAAAGGCAAGAAGAAATATTTAATTAATATATTTACACAATTTTATCGAAATCGTAAAGAGAGTCATACATTTTTCGAGAGAGAAGGACATAAGAAGGATATCTTTAGTACAAGCAGACATGTAATTAAGTAGATTAAGTAATTTAAAAAAAAATGATTTTAATAAAAGTATATGAAATCTGCCCGTCTTCAGAAGGTAACATAAAAATTAAATTAAAGATTTCATTTAAATCACTACAGACAGACTATGGTTATATCATCAACTTTATTATTTTATTAGAATGATTAATAAAGAAGCTAATCAATAAACTCGTTGCATGTACTATTAAGTATATGACGTTTTATATCGTATATAAATTATATATATATATATATATACATATATATATATATGCATACATGCAAACACACACTTATATATGTATATGTAAGTTGTTGCGAGGGGATTTTCCCAATTAATTTTGTCTGCCAAAACACATCCATAGACAAATATATATATGTATTCGTGTGTCGAGAAATCTATATTTTAGTCATACATATATATGTGGATTTTACTATAGTTCTTCTAGACGTTGCTTGCAATAGATGTTTGTACATAAATACATTGAGGCCAACAACCAGAGCCAAAAAATGACGAAAAATCTATATATATATATAATATGGTTATATATATATATATATATATATATATATTGTATGTATGAAGTAAAAATGCCGTTAGCTGTAACGTATTAGTAACAACAACAACTAACGCATTAGGTGACACGTGCTTTTTTCAGCTGTTTTTCTGTGGAACAACACCAACAACAATAACAACAACAACAACGAACGCAACAAAAACTTACTCACAAAGTAAAACGAGAGTAATATTGAAAAGCGCAAACTTGGTTACGAATACGCTAAAAACAACAAAAAACGTAAGAAAGAAAAAAATAAAAATTCAACAAAACATGGGAAAAAAACACAATTACAGAAAAACTGCACAACCACAGCAACAATCACGGAACGAAGGCATTCAAACACATGCTAGCATGCACAAACAAACACACGAACAAATGCATACACATGTATACATACGTAAATGCATACATACTTACAAACATACACACAGAACAGAAAATCCATATCAAAACAAAAACAAAATTCAAATAAAATGCAGTCACAATTTGAACCGTTATAAAATGCATTCAAGGGTTTGAGTAGCTTAGAGAGCAACAGCGAGAGTAACGATAACAGAGAGAAAGCAAAAACTTTGAGAGTGGGTAAGAGAGGAAGAGAACAAAAACTTACTGTTTTATGTGCATTTATATATTTATATACATATCTATATTTATATAATATATATGTATATGTAAATAAATATATATATGTAAGATAATAATGCATAGATTTATATATATAAAATTATAGACGTATAAAATCAACCGTCTCCATGGAGACTTACTGGCAAGTTGTTAATGGTGTTTTTCAGTTTTAGAAGGACTTGAAAGAGAGGGTGATTTTCCTCATACGGCGATATTTCGGCGTGTCTGATTGCACCCTCTCTTATTGCTTATATATGTGTGTGCAAATACAAGTATGCGTGTGCCTATGCATGTACTCAAGTCAAACAACAATAACACACACAAGCCTGGCTGGCTGGTTGGCTGGCTGTTTGGCTGACTGGTTGGTTGGATGGTTGGCTGGCTGGTTGATTCTCTGGTAGTCAGGCAGGCACGGTTGTTGTCATCGTTTGGCGATGGTATGATTAAGTTTGCCTGAGCAAAGCCAGAGGTTTTGGCAAATTGCATTATTATGCGAATGACTGCAATGCAATAACAACTACAATTACTACAATAACAACAATGCCCACCATCATAATCAGTAAGGAAAAATAGACGATGACAACCAACACCAACAACAGCAATAGTGATGGCAACAATAGCAATCATAATAAAGCAAGTAAGCCGCGCAAAATTATTTTGCAATTTCTCTTCTTCGCTTTAACTCTTACTCTGCTCTTGCGTCTAAGGGGTTAAACGCGAAGAAGGAAAATATATTTTAGGGGGCTGCAGTACCGATGGGCTCAGGCACATTGTTTTATTAACCGTTTTGTTTTTTCTTTTGTTTCGTTTTTTTTTTTTTTTTTTGCTTTTTTAATGTCTAGCTAGTAACTGATGATGGCGATGATGATGATGGTGACTGGGTAAATGAATGAATAAATGGTTGGGTGGCTGGGTGCTTAGATAAGTTTTAGTTAAAACAAAAGAGGTTGTTTTTTTAGGGTTACTAAGGGGTTTTCTTACACTTCTTTCTAACTTAGTTGCTGGCATTCTCACTTGATGCCAGCTGTTTTAGCAGATTTTTTGACGTTTTGTATGGCTGTGCGATTTGTTGTGTTGTTTTGAATGAATGCATTATTAAATTGGGTGTTGGTGTTTATTCAAAAATTAATAGAATTTCACTCTACTGCCATTTCAACAACTTATTCATGTTGTTGCTGTTGCTACTATTGCTACTGAAGCAAAGCTTTATGTTGCTTTTGCTAGTTTTCAGGGACTTTTCAGTTACGAATGTTAATTTGAATTTTATTAGTTTTTAGGCACTCTAGCTGATTGTTGTTGTTGCTGCTTTTATGATACACTTTGTTGAAATCATCCTTTTTACGAATAGACACTCATGCATCTACGTATACACACACGTACATGCATACATATATATATATATATATATATTGGATGTTATATATAATAATATACAGCAATATTTGAAATGCAAAATTAGGAAAAAAACAAATATATTTTATGGAAGTGCGACTGCGTTAGAAAATCTGCTACAAAATAAAAAAAATAAAATAAAATAAAAAGAACACCAACAGCCACAACAACATTTTGGTCATGTTGCTATCATCAGCAGAAGCATTGTTGTTATTATTATTTTATATTTTGTTAGCGTTTGAATAATATTAGAGATGTTTTATGTATACTCGTCCCTAGCCTTTCCTGTTTCCACCCACGCATAGAGTTCGTTCCACTAACCATGAAGCTTAACATTATGCGCCATCTATACATAAGCCGGCAGATGTATCTGCTAATGTGTTTGTTTATACATGCAGGGAGAAGCGAAATAGTTAGAGTCATCGTTCCCCCTCTCTACATTTCAGGTGCCTAGATGCACGCACAAACACACATTGTTAATAGACATTTCTATACATATTTTTACCAATAATGATGTGTTATTATTAGAAATAATTATATACGAGATAATTGGAATTTTTTTTTTCTATGATTTTTAATAAAATTTTATATTATTGTATTTTCGTTGTTGTTATTTTTATTTTAAGTTGTTGTCATTATTGAATTGGCAGTAATTAGAAATGAAATTGATTAGAAATAATGAAAATTTTGCAACATTTATTATAACACCGTAATTCATTAACATATTCACTTAGTAGGCATAGATAAACTTTTTTCTTTCTCTAAATGTGTCTAAAATATAGTTTTAATGGTTTAATACTTTCATAATGGAGATAATTAGAATTATATACATATATATATAAATATATATTTATATAAATGTACGCAAACGTATACACACACACCTCCCCATACACTAACCCAGCCAACGGCACACACACACACACACACACATTTCCCCACAACAACTCAGCCACCATAAAAGGTGGGCTGAAAAGTTCATGGGCTGACACATAAATGGCGCTACTAATATTAAATTCATATGATTTTTAGTTAGCGCTAACCTTCAAAAGACACATGTATAAATTTGACAGCCGTTGCACTATTAGTATGTTATAGCATTCTTAGTGAAGCAACTTTTATTGGTTTCAAAAAATGGATGAAAATGAATTTCGTGTGTTAATAAAGCTTTGCTTTTTGGCGAAAAAAATACTATTGATGCCAAGACTTGGCTTGATATACATTATTCGGATTTTGCACCAGGAAAATCAATCGTAGAGAAGAGTTTGCTATATTTAAACGAGGCGAAATGAGCACCGAGGACGAAGCACGCAGTGGACTCCCCAAAGAGGCTGTTACCGATGAAAACATCAAAAAAATCCACAAAATAGTTTCGGATAACTGTAAAGTGAAGTTGATTAAGATAGCTGAGACTCTAAAGATATAAAAGAAACGTGTTGGACATACCGTGAATGAATATTTGGATATGCGAAAGCTCTGTTCAAAGTGGCTGCCGCGCGAGATCACAATTGAACCAAAAACAACAACGAATTGATGATTCTAAGCAGTGTTTGCAGTTTTTCAATCGTAATAAACCCGAATGTTTGCTTCGATATGTGACAATAGATGAAACATGGCTCCATCATTTCACATCGGAGTCCAATCGTTAGTCAGCCGAGTGGAACTGAAGCCTATTTTGAGGCTAAAGACAAATCGTACTATAAAAATGGTATCGAAAAATTATATGACCATTATAATCGTTGCATCGCCCGTAAAGGCACCTATATTGAATAATAAAATCAAATTTTGTCAAAAAAAAGTGTTTTTCTATGTTAGCCTTTGAACTTTTCAGCCCACCTGGTATATATATAACTTTTTATATGTGATGATGAATGAAAAATTAAAAATTAAAATTAACTTTTTGTCAATTATATATTATTATATATTATAGGTTGGATAGTTAAGCGATTCCTTCACTTTAGTAGTTAAAAGAAAGGTTGAAAGGTATAGCGACTTTTAGCCTGCTAACCAAAATTTTCGATGAAATGCTTCTTCCTCTTGTGCATCTTATAAATGAAAACAAGAAAAAAATTGTATACGTCTTCCTTTATTATAAATAAAAATAAGAAGAAAGTTGTATATGTCTTCAGTCATTTTTCATTCTATTGTTTTGAAAGTTACAGATTAAATGTGAATCAAACTACTTGACAAGAGACATCAATTTGAAGTCAACATTCATGTTTCTTAACAAAGTGTTATATATTTTCTCTCGTCGTTATGGTTGTATGGTTTGATAACTTTAAGTAGATTGATTTTGAAATGAAATAAAAATATGTTTTTTACGAATCAAATCAACTCACAAATGAATGAATGGTTACAATGGCGAAATTGCATGAACTAAAGTTCGAACTGGAGCCTCACCTCCTGTAGTGATTTCGCAAATTATAATAAATAAGAATATTTTGCCTGCTTTAACACGAATCATATCAACCCACAACCCAAAGGCTACAATGGCGAAATTGCGTGAACTGAGTCCTAGCTCCCGTATTTTCGAAATCTGATCTTCATTGGTCATTATCTATTTGCAAATCTCGAAAGAATGCTCCAGAGGAAAAGATTTGCGTCAAACGATGAGATCATTGCGGAAGCTGAAGCATATTTTGTGATGGTTACGAGTATGGATGCTAAAGTTCGATTAAAACAAAAAAGAAAATGTTTTTGTTTTCTTTTAGTTCCGGGAATTATTGACCAATATATTAATTCATCACTTAAGCTTTCGCTACCCCATTGATAAAGGGATTCCCAAAGTTAGGGTCTTTTAAAATGAAATCAATTATTTTTGAATCTGACAATCTGCAATTCTTGACGAGAAAACCTACTGGTTTTCTTCGCAAACTTCACAAGCAGTTAAATGTCATTTTGACTGATAACAAAAACATGTGAACTTCTTTTATAATGCTTTCCATAGTAGTTACTTTAGCTTTATTTTGTTTACTAAAGAAACCTCTTTCAAATGAAAATAATAATAATTTATTACCTATTCCATCTATGGTTCCGTTCTATGGATGTTTAACAAAATGTTTTGCCCCAAGAGAACAAAGAATTCATTCATAATTTCAATAAAGTGGAAACTAATCAATATATTTAAAGAAAACAAATTATAAAATTTAAATCATATAAATTTCCTTATTAATAGGTAATTGCACTTAAACTATGTTTAAATTGAGTTTTGCTGCTTCCTTATCATATCTGATACGAGACAATGTTTGCCTTTTATTGTTCCTTTTTTTCTATATAAAGTCATTCAAGTGTTTTAGATCAAGGATGTAAAGAGTGACAAATTAATTGCTTACAAATCGCATATTGTGTTAGATATTGTTATTGTTGTTGTCGCTGCTGCTTCGTTGGTAAAACATTACATGAGTTATAAGGCGCCATTGAGTTCTTTAGCTAAATGCAAACATACACATTTATGGAGAGTATACTACTAGCATTAGCCCAACAAAAAAAGGACATTATGGTAATATATTAAAATAAAACCTAACAAAAATACTATTATGTGTTATGAGTAAAAAATGGGCAAAAAATAAAAAATAAATAAATAAAATAAAATTTTTATTATTGTAAAATTAAACTAAACTAAATCTGTACTGAAAAGCAAAAATATTTTTCAATGCAATAGGATGCACTAATGAGAACAAGAGAAATTCTTAGATACCTACGACATCATTTGATTCTTTATTAAAATTAGGTGTGCACTTCTAAATGAAGTCAATTAAAATTGAAATTGTAATCAATTTTTCCGATCAATTTACAGACAGGGCACCGATAAAACCTTTATAAATCTAGAAAATTGCTAATGCTAATGCTAATGTAAACGAAGATGAGTTAAGTAGAAACGAAAGTAAAACAAAAAACGAATATAAAAATTTTAATTTCAAAAAGGGAGTAATACTTTTCGGCCCATCTATGACATTTAAACTTTCACTTTTTGTCTTTAGTTTTTGTTGTTGTTTTTTTGTTGTGTCTATTTTTAAAGCCAAAATATAAGATAATAATTTTCCAAATCAAATCTTGCGACTTTCAGAGGCCGAAAAGCAAGTTGACGGATGGGCAGAGGGACTTGTCTGAACCTATTCGGAATCCTAAGTTTAACTATTTCAAAATTTTCTAGACTCAAAAATCATTCTTTTATCGAAATTTTTGCTCAAATGTTAAAGAAAGAAGAGCGAAGAAGGACATATCTAGTATTTTTATATCGAATTTCCATTTTCCCTATTTGAGCAAAATATTTAAATAAATTTATAACAAGAGTTCAAAGGTTAAAGGAAAGCCGTTGGCTGTTACGCAATAAAGGCAGTTAAACTTTTTTTTTCTTTTTAAATCTGAAAACATACTTATTATAATTATTTTTATTATTTTACAAAAAAAAAAAATTGCCCGTTACCAGTAAATGGAAAAAAAATTTGACAATACGTACGTTAGGTATTTTATTTACTTTCGCGTTTTATCCTCTTTTTCTTTTATTGATATTATTTTTTTTATTTATTTAAAATTTTTTTTTATGACATCGCAATGCAGAAACCGAAATCAAAATGAAATCAGTATAAAAAAAAGGATAATTAAGAATCTGCTTATTTAGTTAGAAAGGCGACATTGGGACGGCTTTTTTTCTTCTGCTTTCACTTACACACGCACACACATACATACACACGCTCGTTGTAGATACATTAGTGTTTTTTTATTGTTGTTGTTGTTGTCAAGTTTTCTCTCTGCTTTGCTTCCTCCAAATAGAAATCATTGCACATTAGTAAATGTGTTCAACCAACAATGCATAAAAAATATAAAATAAATGAAAAAAGGGTTTTCATAATTTAAATGACATTGCCACGCAGATACGCATATACATTACATACGTACGTAAGCATACAGATACATTTAATAATAATTATAATACAAGAAAAGAAAATGAAAAGAAAGCCATAACTTTGTCTTGTTATTATTGTTTGATAAATGGCTGAAATGAATTGGCTTTTTTATAACCACTACCACTACCGAAGAACAGGATATAAGTGCAGTCATTTTGTCATATTATTTGATATAAAAAAAAAATCAAAAATCGATTTATCCACGTTCATCCGCCCATCCTTATATTTTCCTATTATCAGCTGAGTTTGGCGTTTACCAAGTATTTATAAAAATCATATGTTTTTACCCGAAAACATTTCGATCAGGACATTAATTTAAACGAAGGCTGGAGCCGAATAGTACAGTTTAGAGGCCTCAACTTATAAAATCTCTTCAAACATTTTGAATTTTTAAAAACGATTGCTATGAATAATTATAAAAGTGATTTAAGTACATCTTTGATGAAAAAGTTGATTAAACCACTCATTAATGCTTAAAAAGGAGAAAAAAGAAAAAAGACTACAAGTGATTGGATATAAAAATAATAAAATTCAAAGTGAATATGTAAACTCTTCGTAAAAATTTTATGAAAATAGTTGTAGAAAACAGTCCAGACTAAGTCGCAGATACAATTAAAAGCGATTAACATGAATATTCATAAAATCAGTATAAAATGTTTCAAATAAAACTTTCGTCTACACTGTATACGAATACAGAAAATAGTTGAGAACTTAGGAGCACTTATCGTAATTCGTGGAGATTAGAAATTTGCTTTACTTGCACATATAAAGTTTTTTAACTTATCATTTAATTAAAGAAATCTTCATTAATCATTCTTTGGATATCAAAATTCAAATGTAACATCATTTTTTGGACAACACAACGTTTATATGAGTTTTACCTGGCGTTAGTGTCTAAGCGCAACTAATTAATAAAAAGTTGCTTGATTATGTTTTTTGATTTTTAAATTACGATTCAGAATCGTTAATAAAAATGTCTTAAAAACTTTTGAAAGCCGATGTTTTCTTGTTCTGATCTAGAAATTAGTTTTATTTCTTTTGATATCTGGGATCCAAAGGACGGTATTTTGGAAACGAATGCCTAGAATATCAAGTGTACTTCACATTGGAAAAACTAAGGGAAAGAAAGTGGTCATCAATTTTCTTTTATTTTATTGGCTTCGACATTGATCCTGTTCACCCAACTCTGCTCCTTAATACTTCTCAATTATAGAATAACTGTTTAACGTAACCAAGCTAATGAAGTTGCTTAAGGCTATAGATGTTACAATCTTGTTCCATTATTATGTGCTACCTTGTGTGTAATGAGTATACAATTAGTATGAAGAAAGAAAGAAATAGAAGATATTTCACGACTTTTCTTTTGGTATTCCCACCGGTAATATGGTAGTCTCTTAATATTGTCTAATATGTCTTTGTAAATTGAACTTGAGCTTATTTTTTCCGAACCGAAAACATAGAATTTTGTTCATAGATTTGTTTTTACAGGTCAAGCATCTGAAAGCAAGATAAGGTTAAATTATTCGAGTTGTGGGTACAATTTAGGAGCAGACAGTTTCATAACATATAAATTCGTAGAGATGGAAGTTGACCTGGAATTAATTCATGATTTATTCCTCCATACGTAAATATTTGAATGAAAATATATGATATAATGGAGAAGAGGCCAAAAATCTTCGTTAATATGTATTTAGAAAGCGATATAATGATTTAAAAATAACAAAAAATGTAATCTTTTAGGTTAATTACGGGCCTAAAGAATTTTAATTTCAAAAATTTAATTCATAACTTTTCGTATCCTTTAAAAATAGTTCAGTGAACTTTTTTCTAAAATTGAAATGTATTTCTTCAATGTGCACAAGCATTTGACATAGAGCGGCCTAAACATGAAGAGCAGTGCACTCACTGTCGACTTTTGCTTATGTTTCATATAAGTAAAAACAAAATATTGGCCTGGTTAATTAAGTATTTTTTCTAGTCTATTTTCCTTTTTCTCTTCGTTACTACTTTAGATACAATGGCCCTGAACGCGTGTATATTTCTGTTTGATGAAATCAACTGATGGCTAATTAAACTCATCTTTATTACGTACGTAGTTAAAAGTATTTTTTGTTTTTTTTTTTTGTTTTTAAACTGACGTTTAACATATCCAATATTCCACTATTGTATTTATTGGTTTCTTGTTAAAACGATACGAACATAATTATATCTAATTCAAGTTTTTCGAGGAACTGATATGTTTTGTTATAATGAGCAATTGTATTGAAGACCAAAAACCAATTTAAGATAAAGAAAATTTCGTAAATTATCTTTGGAGTTTTTCGTTTCTAACTTTACGAAGGGAATATTAGTGTTATTTACATACATATTTATATACATATATATACATGTATGTATAAAAATATATTTGTATACAAATATTTACTGTAGAGACATAAAATATTATATTATGAGGCTTTAATATTAAAAGCTTTTATTAAAATTTACATATTCTTACAATGACTAACGATGGCCATCTTCATATCATTCTTAGCAAGGTCAGCAAGTATGGCCAATAATAATCATAATGTTAATATTGAAAAAATTATGCTAAACATTATATTATCAAGATTTATATCAAAAAAAAAAAAGCAAGAGATTGTCTTGAAGGCTAAACAACTGGTTCGATAGGGAGTTCATTATAAAAAAAAAATAGGGAACTTTATCTATCTATATAAGTCTTTCAAATTTCAAAATGATGTTTTCAAAATGTTTTCTACATTCGACGTACTTGCAAGTATTTAGATCTACGTGCATGTGGGTGAATCTTAAATATCTACCATTGATATTGAGTCAGAATCTAATTTGCTTGGGTTTTATGTATTTTTCATACAGATGTATGCATCAAGTTTAGCTAATGGAGCTTTTTGCAATATTATTAATAAAAACTATTTAAAATTTTTTCTTTTATAGAATAATACTATAAATGCTATAAGCAAACTGTAAAGTGTATTTTTTGCATCTACTATTGCATTCATGTACCTGTTCACTCGTACTTCACTATGCTCGTTAAAAACTGATTTGAAACTGGCCTTTTAAGAAAGCATTCTTTAAGATCGTTAATTTCTGGGAGGTATAATTATACTTTAGACCTTGAGGTGAAACATGTTAAGTATTTCCTGCACTTTGGTTTGCTTTTCTGAATGGCAAAAACGCAGTGCTACAAACTGTTCGAACTGGTAGAGGTTTGGAAAATTTTCATCGATTAGTCATTAGTGATGTCGGCCTTGATTGACGAAAGGCAACAATCAGATTTAAATCAGATTTGACCTCAATTCTTCACAGATTCACCTTTTCGAAACATTTGCGACGGCTTAGGATAGTAAAAATTTCACTTTTTCTCCCGAATACAATCTAAATAAACTTTATAAAGATCTGAAATAAATGTGCTTTTATATTAAAAAAAAATTGATTTAGTGATGTAGTTTTAAAAAGTGATTGAAAATTAAACCGACGACAACAAGGATGCATGGTTTTAGACGTAGTTTACGAATTTATACAAGCACAATAATAGATTTGATTCTAAACAATTAAAATACTCCTGGTATGCCAAATAAATTTCATATAATAGTGTGTTCAAAACTTAGTAAAAGTAAAGTCAGACAAAACTAAAGTGGTGGTTGAGTAATTTCCGATGAAAAAGCCTTGAACAATTAATATAGTATAAGAGAGTGCGTTGTTGTAACACAATTCTAATGCACATACATGATAATGAAAGAAAAATTAATTTAACAAATTTGTGATCATGGGAAGATCCATCAATAGAGAAGTCTAGATGCTGACATAGATTTTCTCCTTGTCTAAAATTGGCGAATAATGTGTGAAACCGCGTTATTTCACTAAAAAAGCCAAGAATTGATTGTTCAAAATTCTAATGCAAGTCCATGATGATGAAAGAAAAATTAATCTTTCTAATTTGTGATCATGAAAAGTTTCTCGATCAATACAGAAGTTTAGAAGCGAATATAAATTTTCTAGCTCTCTAAAGTTAGCGAATTCCTAATTTCGAGCTTTAGAAAGTTAAGATATAGTTTCGTTTGATTTGTAATCTTATCTAAAGACAAAGAAAAAGTAAAATTCTCCACTGCCTAATTTTACGTGACAACAAAAGTTGCCTAGGCTAGCACCTTGGTATAAAAATTGATTTGCAAAAGCAACTGAGTATTGTTCAAGTAAAGGGAAAGATCCATGACAGACTGCCGACCTGATGTTTTAGAGTAAGAGTTTACTCAAAAATTTAAACTTCTAAACATTCGAAATTTTAAAAGCGGACATTAAAATGTAAGTTTTCGAGAACATGGCCGCACTTCATTGACAGATTAGGATCGATAGACAATACGGCGCTTGTTTCCCCTATAATCGAGCTACAATTCATTTTCGCGAAAGATACGAATGAAAAAATTAATTCTTTTCCTTAAATGTTTTAAGATAGAGAAATTCACAAATTATGAATAAATTTTATCTCGTAAAATGTAGAAGTGAATCCTAGCTGTTTATTGGAGCATTACTTTCGGACTTAAGTAAGAATTTTTGCATATGTTATTAATTCAAAGCCAATTATGCTTATGTAATACCTTAAATCGAGCATTCATGTAAGGCGCGAAGACTTTTACATTTAGCAAATTTTTTTTATATGACAACTGCGGAATACTTGCACTTCTCCTACTTACCTTGAATATAATCTGCATATATACTAGTTGTGTTCGCCGCCATATATATTTACTCCATTTTCAATTATTGATATTTCATTGAGAGATTACTTCGCCAAGATTTTCAATTTTATCGTACATGTAAGTGAGTATTTGTTTTTCAACTTTAACTTTCTTATTTTTCATTTATTGGAATTTATACGATTAATTTTTTATTTCTGCTTTAATTCATTTCTTATAAGATTGATTTCTGTTAATGACTGAAGAGAGAAAAAAAATTGCACATATACGCTTATATTTATATGTATTTGTATTTGCGCTTAAATAATTTGGTTCAAACGATGTGCTAGAGACGAAAACTATTTCACTATAAACCGTGTTTTAAACAAAATCAATATCATAAGTAATCTGAAATGTTTGAAAAAAGTAAAGAAAAACAAAAAAAATAAATAAATAAATAAAAGTCTTAGAATAAGTTTTGTAAATTTAACTTCCAAAATGGAATCTTCTTCTTTTTACCGAATTTCATGTACTACACCATGCTGACGACTGCTTATTAACAAAAATTCACTGTATATAGCTAGCGAGAGCAATATAATAACGGATAGCTTTTGAACGGGTTGAGCGGAAAAAATGAAAAAATATTAACAACGCGGTCAGCTAAAATAGCTGAATGCAAACTATTGAGTGGAAAGAATTGTGATTATGGGCCAAAAGTGCAGTTAAAAAGGAAACAATATGTTAACCTACAACTGTATAATTGAATAATAACAACTTGCATATTGCAGCGAACAAAAAGGTGTTTAGTAAAATTGAATTTTATATGATTCAATAATTAAGTTTACTGTAGGTAGGTAGACGAAGGTTGTAGTAGCGCTGAGTTGGAAAATTGCTAAGCTAGTAAAAGTAGGTCTCAGAATAGGAAAAATTTAATGTTGGTTTACAGATATACGCTTAATCAATATACTGTGAATTATAAAGATGAATATAGTTGCTAGTCAAAGAGGGAATATTGCAGTTTAAAAAACTACACCTTAGAATATGCTTTCCGAACTGTATTTAGTACACTGTCCTTATTATACAAGCGTTCAACTATTAGTGACTAACTAATAAGATGTACGGCTAACTGAGGGTAAACAGAAGTACTATTGAGTTACAACTTGAGGGTAAATTAACAGGCCTCAAAAGTAGCCAATTATGTGCTAAATAACTGCATATTGATTTCCTATTCATAGAAAGAATTAAATAAAATAAAAAAATTTTTGCGATTATGTTCCATTTGAATTAAATGAAGTTTTTGTAGTTTTGTCGTAAAATGCCAAAAATTACACTAAGTAGATGATGCTTTGACTGAAAATTCTGGTTTACATATGATACTAAAACAAGTTTAACAAATCCGATTTTATAAAGCGTATCTTAGTCTAATTTCATTTGTTTTTCTAATTTGTCAAACGACATTTTCAAGCTTAATTTTGGAAATGTACAGAATTTAACAACGTTTTCAAATTATCTAGAAATTATTTAAAAAGATTCATATTTAGCTATAACAGAGTTATCTGCGTTAGCGTCGGTCTATAGTGAATATTACCAGATAATTGAATTAAATCTTGGAAAAAAGAATTGAGCGACCATTCGAAATTCATTCGCTGCAAAGAAGTTGGAACGTTGAAATCAAAAGTGAAATCAAATGGCGTTGATGATAATCCATTTTTGTTGGCTTGTTGACTTTCTTGCAGCACGTCCAACAGACGGTACTCGGCAAATGGCACCTTTGATATTAAGGGATAACGCCCTTCTACATTTCTCAAAAATTTAAATTCTGTTCTAAATGGTCCATTGAATAGTCGAAAATGATTCAAAACGCTGATTAATTGATTAAAAAATTTGATTTTCCTAAAATAGTTGCATATCAGCATTAGAAGCAATGTGTGTAATTCTGGAAATACGGTTTTTTAAAAAAATATTGGCTTTAAAAAATATTTTCTATAGAAGAAGGGAGTAATTGTGATAAGTTCATTTAGCAATTTCAAATGTCTGCCTGCCACAAAAATTCGACACTTTCAGAAACCTTCTCGTACTTCTCTACGAAGACGTAAATTAACTGATTCGTTTAGACTCAAATATGTACTCGTTCTTTCAAATTAAAGCTGTCTGGTGGTAGTTGCTCCATACATACTGTTTTTTAAATACTTTTCAAAAATAATTTATTTTTTTTACTGCCTAAATAAATGTGTTTTTACTTTCAAGAGTGAATAACAAATATGAAAATTTTAATAACCGAAAAATAATGAATAAATTTATTGGGTTTAAAACGAAAAAAAGGAGATCGATTTTCTGCATTTTTGTAAAGAGATATTCGACACGATTTGCATTTTTCCAAAGTAAGATTTAATAAAATTATATTCCTCTTAATAAGAAAGTAAAAAGCATAATTTTGTTTACATTATCAAATTTTTATAACTGTACTTAGTACGCATACTTTCATAAGTTGAAGTGAAAATCTTTGATACTTTGAAAAATAGAAATTTAGATAGCAAGGCAATGAGTCGGAACTTAGCTAAAGAACCTTTTAATGACTTGAAATAGAATCCTTACTACTATCGTCAATTTGAAACGAAGACGATACCTCTCGGCTCCAAGAGATTTGTGAAGGTTCTTATGAACAAGAGAAGTAATAAGGGAGCTGAGAGCAGAGCATTGCTATTATTATGTTATTATTTGACAATTGAAAATTTATTGAGAAAAAAGATGGGATAACACTATAGGGGGATACGTATAATACGAATGCAAGAGTAGGTTTAAACCATGTAATGAGAAACAATTCTGGACAAATCTATCGGAAACAACGGGTGTCAGGTAACCGAGGGAGAATTATAGAATAGCTGCGCGATGTCTGCTTAGATTATGTGTCCTTCCTAATTTCTGGAAGAATTCCTTCTAAATTATTCGTGAGAGCCACGGTTACTCCAAAATCGCGGGTACGTTAAGTTCAATTGAGGCTTTAACTAGGTCAGAGGGAAGGCTAGTTTTTCAATTCAAGCATATTAGGGATTCTGAAAGCACTTAATTGATAGGGATTGTCCTGCTCTTAGCCGCTGTTTATCGTTTCTTAATTAATCCGTGTATAATCGTGTAACGCGGAATTAAGAAATCATTACTCTAAGGGTCCAACTATGATCACTAGAGACAATTGTCAAGAAAATGCGATCTACAAGATCCAACTGACTAATACTCGATAACGAAAATGTATAAACTTTAAATACATCCTTGTATGATCTAACTTAAGTTACTATAAAATTAGTTATTAATGCAAAGAATAATTATTGCTATCGTTATGAATTTTTCATTGTTGAATCTAGATTTCGTACTCTTTAACGGTATGATATGTTGAAACAAATGCTTAAGAAAAGTTTGAATAAATATTTACGTTTTTCTGTCTAACTTTCTATTCAATTTTGTGTTTATTCTTGAAAGTAAGCGTAAGTATGCTTGATCTTTTAATTTGACTGAATATAAAATTTATTATTGGCACAGAGAACATGGAAAAGCAAAATGTTGAGAGAGTTTCATTTGTACCATAAGCCTAAATGAGGGGTTAATCAAATTGGGAATAAATTTGAGAATATATATGTGAGAAATAAAACGTCTTTTATTTCCTTTTTTGTGCGGACGGACTTGTATCAATTTTAGGCAAAATTCGATGTCTATTTCAAAGTATATAATTACATTCCTGCCATCGGCAGCATGTAATTTTACTTGAATATAAAAAAAATCAACGAAAATTACAAAACATTTAGATGAAAACATACACACGTAAGCACAAAATCAGAATTTCTGTTAAATCTCATAGATGAAAATATCAGAAGCGAAAAACAATAATAAAAAAAAATTATAATAATAATTTGCCCATGCATGCTAATAAAAAGAAAAACAGTCACTTCTGTTTGTAGTCGCTGTTGATGTTCTTGTTGTTCTTACTGTTTTTATTATTGTTGTTGTGATTGTTTGTCACAGCTTGATTAATAAAATGCACAACTTCCGTTTATTAATAATTTTTTGCACTATTTCTCTGATTTGTTGTAGTATTTTTTCTTTCTCCGTAATATTTTATCATAATAATAATTTATTTTTATTAGTTTTTCTTTGAGGGATTTAGCGGTAGTCAGTGTAGGTATGAATGTCGATAAAAATGTGTATGTATTACAAATGTGCATATATGTGTGTATGTATGTGCATATATGAGGACGGGTAAGCGCAGTGCAGGTTTCATTCTATGCACAAGTATTTTAAGTATTGTTTTGTTGTTATGGCAGCTGATGTTGTTGGAAAAATTTTGTATTAGTGAATGAGTTTGTTGTTGTTGTAATATATTATTTTTTCGGTGTTTTCTGTTTTCTTCTTTTTTCTTGTTTTTTTTTGTTCTGTTTGTCATACTTTTTCAGTGCGAAATGTGACACGATTATAAAAATGCATTTTATATAAATCAGTGCTGTTTGTGCCATATGCTTATATATATATATGTATATATATATGCATGTGTGTGCGTAAGTATGTTATTCTTTGAATGTTCGTTTGAATGTCTATATTGTTGTTTGTACGTATATAGCTCTTACGTTAAGTTTACTTATTTTACGTTAGTGTGTATGCAATTCATTTATAATGTGAGTCAAGTGCCGGCTTGTATGTCGTGCATTCATTGCAACGAAAATTCACGATAATCATAATAATGAAAACGATGATCATTATGATGATGACGTTTGTTTACTGTCAGTAGTAGTTTCCATCTAAGAGGTTTAAGCGTAGAATCATTTTGTTGTTGTATGTGAGAGTTTGTTTGTTTCTGTTTCTGTTTATGTATTTTTTTTATTTTTCTTTTTTTCTTTTTTGCTAATTTTTCGAAAAACAGGACAGACGGAAAAGATTAATTTTAATAATTTCTTCACATTATTCCACTAGGCCGGGGAAAAGCAAAAAATAAATTAAGAATTAATTGAAGATTTCAGCAAAATAATAAAAATAATAGTAATAATAATAATAATAATGAGAAAAATAATGACGAGAGTAGCTTTAATCTTTCACTTATGTATGCACTTAGTGTTTCGAGATTTGTTTAATTTCTTAATATTCACAAAATTCATTAATAAAATGAAAGGCTTACGCTTTTATTTTAAGTCACTTAAAAAAAAAGAACATAGAAATTTTTAGTTTTATTTTTTTAAGAACATTTTTCCTTTTTTTTTTTTTTTAATAATTATTGTTATTGTTTTGTTTAGAATATTTTTTTTCAAAACGTTTTTCTTTCTTTTCTTGCTTTTTTTTGGGAAACTGCACAAACATATATATAGGAGAAGTAATGAAATAATTATTATTATTGAAATTCGCTTGTATGTATGTATTCGTGTATAACCGTAACAAAAATTGTACTTGTTACCCGCCTGATTGCTAAAAGCGTACTGACTGTGATTATTATTACGGCGTAACAAGAGCCGGAGTAAGTTAAGTTAAATCGTACATGTCTGTACATGTGCTGTATATGTGTGTCTTGTACTCGCACTCAACAACAACTAAAAGGAAAAAGTAACCAAAAAATCATAATAACTACACACACGGAATAAGCAAAAAAAAAAAAACAAAAAACAAAAATAAAAAACAAAAAAGATACACAAATACCATTACACAAGCAGGCAACACATATGTACTTGCAATCTATATCTTTGTAGGAACACTAACTCAAACAGTGAGCACACCGAACGAACACACAGTGAATAGAACAAATAAGATACAAGAGTTGTACTCGAACTCGTGGATACGTTTTTGTTCATGTGAACATTTCGGTTTGTATGGATGTTTGTTTGCGCATACAGATGATGTCCACCGAAAAGAAAAACAAAAAAAAGCATTCTTATATACGTTCGTTCATACATATACTTTTACGTGTACACTTACTAAACACATCATACCGAATAAAATTAAATTGATACACACTTACAAACAAATGTACATATATTAACACATATAACTTATTTTGTAGTTAGTTGTTGTTCTTCATATTGTATAAATACATACATGTCGATTTTTTGTCCTCCCATACGCTTTCTGTGTATGTCATTCAAATATAAAACAGTAATAATAATAATAATAATAATAGCAACAACAGCTACATGAACACAAACAAAATTTAAATGGGCAAACAAACGTATAAACGACAGACAGAAAAATAAGTAAGACAACCAACATACCAGTCTAGTCATCATTAACTTAATCATCGTCATTATCATCTTCAGACACATGTGATGAGTGGCATTGTTATTGTTATTGCTCTCGGCAGTGATATGAATAAAATGCTCTCTTAATTCTCGAAATTGTATAGTTTTGTTGTTTCATTCTTAAGGTGAACTATTACTCATCACTATTACTCATTACTCTTTCTTGATTATGAATATGCTCTCTCTCTCTCTCTCTGTCTTTGTCTCTCTCTTTTTCTTATTTATATTTCACCCACCTTACTTATTTCAAACCTATTTGCTTCATGTTTGTTGATTCTGTAAACAAATCGCTTACGACTGGCAATTTATTTTCTCTTTTAATTGAACCATGAACAATTGTATTTCGATTCTCTTAGTTTTGTACATCATTTACGCAATCATTTTCTGTATTTGCTTCATTATTATGATTTTCTAGTTTTTTGTTTTGTTTCTTTGTTTCGTTGCTCTTACATTTAGCTGAGAGTTGCTCTTTAGATAAAAATTTTACTTATGTATAAGTAATTCGTAGATATTTTTGCTTTACTTCCTTTCTGTTGCAAGTAATTTGTTCTGATTGTGTTCGATGCAAACATGTGGTTGATTTTGTGTGTTTGATTGTGTGTGATAGTAAATATATATATATATATACTCATACGTATATAAATACTTCTTTTTTTTTTTGATACTGTAATCCTTTTTCAAATAGATTTTTTATAGTTTTCACGTTACGCGATGAACAGTATATTAAACTCTTTATTACAAATGTTTGCATTAAAGAAATTTAATTGTAGTAAATCGCTTTAAGTAACGAGGAAACATCAGCACAGCGTCTCATTTTTCTTTACTGATTAGCACAGAGTGTCACCTTCCATTTCCGGTTCACGCGTAGGCCGATGCATATAAAATTCGGAACATTCCTTTCCTTTGCTCTATTATATTTCTTATTCTTATCAAGACTAAGTTATTAAAGTTTTTGAAATAATGACTTTAGGAAATAAAAGCGAAGATGAATGAAAGACGTATATCAGACGGTTGCCTTACCTCGCCTCAAAAATATTCTCACGTAAATCACATATTTGGTTAAAGAAGTCCATATGAAAATTGACTGATTCTGAATGGCTCAAAAACTTGGGAAGATACTGAAAACAAATAAAGATTTTCAATGCTTATCCATCGGCGTCTTAAATTAAAGGCGCATTACGGGGTATTAACAAAACTTTAATTTTAGCGAATAAAATCGGAAAACAAGAAAATAAGAGGATTAGTAAATACGTCAGAACAAAATATGGTTATATATATACATATGTCATGTTTGATAAGGTTTATACGCGAAGAAATTGCTGAAGCCGACTTAGTTAAATTGTAATATAAGAAGCGAAGAATTTAACTTTTTAGAAAAAAAATATGATTGAAAATAAGTTCTTGTAAATCTGTAAAGCTGACACACCTACGTTGCATAAACCGAATAGAAAAGAAATGATCGGGGATCACTAGTGAGAATAAAAAAGTCTGCGGGGTTATCTGCACTAGATCGTTTTGATACCTATATATCTGACAACACTCATCTGATTGTCCGCAGCAAACATGCACGTAAAAGATGACGTTTCAACTTACTTTTTTTTAAAAAAACAGTTCTCTAATTCTTTGCGCGTGTAGAATTTCTATTGATTTAAAAACGAGTGGAATATCTGAAGAAATACGCTATGTGATGCTTTTTAAATATAAAAAAAAAATTGCGGAGTGCACGGTGAAAATGCTGTGAGTGAACAAAGGACCCAGAAACGGTTAGAAATTTTGGTTGGAAATTTTGATGTCAAAGATGCACCTCGCTCTGGCCCGACAGTCACTGAAAAAGTTGATGAAATTTTGCAACTCGTGGAAGAGGACTGGTACGCAAGCTGTCAGAAAACAGCGGAGGTATTAAGCGTCAACCATATGACAGTCTGGAATCATTTGAAAAAAGTAGGCTACAGAAAGAAACCCAAAAAACCGCGGAGAAATAACATATCATTCAATATTATTTTTCTCGTTGCTAGTTTTCAGAGCAGCCAGAAAGAATTGCACGGAAAGTAAATATAAGCAGTGTGTGGTCATTGGTACATAGGAGTCTTCAACATTTAACCTGAACACATACACTTATAGGGAATAGTACATATGGAGACGTTTGACTATGATGGCCCCTATTTAGGATGAAAAGTTCTTTAACATATATCAGAAAACTGGAGGTCTATTATTTCTTTAATCTTTTTATAACGCGTAATGAATAGTAATAATTTTTTTTAATATTTTTTATAACATAAGGCATGATTTAGTTTTTCATTTACGTTTACATTTTCTATATTTGTTTAGTTTTTATAAGCATTTTCTTCATTTTTCCATGCCGTTTTATTATCAATTACCTTAGCAAAGGTACGTACCAATTGCGAAATTAGCCCATAGTTTAGCAAAGACAAAAATGTGGGCCAGGCAAGTATGGGCTAACTTCACACCAGTGAACGTACCTATCCAATAATAAAGCATTCACATGCTTAGCCACACTTGTAACCTTAATCTTAAGTAAAACAAAATCTTTAGCAAATTATAGATGCATTTGTTATACAATAATTATCCTGAACTCGTCGCAACTAGCAATAAGTAGAAGGGGTCTTCTATTGAAAATCATGCTACGCAACGTTAGCTTTAGGAATCAATTCGCTCCTTTACCGTTTCTTTCCCTATAGCAAGCACAAGCAAAACAAAACAAAAATACAAAAGAGTCAATAAATTCCAGGATATCTCGGTAAAAAAAAACTGCACGCTTTCTGTTTCCCTAATATTTTTAATTATTTATTTATTTGGAACTTCGTATACATGTAAATAAATTAAGAGCGTATGATTGAAGGCACGCGGTAACTAAGACCATAAGCTCGTCTGTTAGCACCGTATCGCAATACGATTTGAATTCACGTATGCTGACCTATTACTGGCACTTAATATTTTTAATATTTTAACTGCTCAGTAAGATTCTTAAATTAAGGCAGATATTAATAAGGATCAAATTCGAAAGACAAAAGTCTAAGAAAAAGGTTAATGAAACGAGTTGTTAATTCTGGACATTGTAATGTCGTTCGTTGAAATCTGATAGTAATCATCCCGGAAATAAATTTTAATTTCTCTCGATAGAAATTTATACAGGTAGAGCTAATACAAATAATATTTCAAAATATTGTATATTTCTTCTATAAATAGAAATCGATGCTTCAAAATTCCCTCAAAAAATTGATAAGAATAAGCAAATAAATTTTTCAATTACATTTGGAAACCTTAAGTAATTTTGTGTCCGAAATCGCGTTAGGAACATCTAAAGCATATTAAATCTAGAGTAGATCACTATTAGTATTTTCATTAAAAGAATTTACGTCGCATTAACTAAATATTTTTGATTCGCTTAGTAAATCTAAAAGAATCTTGCAAACTTTTCGAGAAATTTAATTTTTAAAAAGTAATAATAACAAATTAAATATGAGCAGCGTAAATAAGTTAAGTTAATTTATATCACAGAGAAATATCGTAACTTTTTCTCTAGGTTGCTTCTCTTGCGTATCTTTCTGCTGGATAAACGCTTTTTTTGAAAAAAGAAAACCAAAAAAAAAAAAGAAACATTTTTAATAAAATTGCTTTTCTTTTTGATTAATAAAATTAAAAAAATATATTTTTATCAAAGATATTTCAAATGTCTGTGTTAAAACGAAACAAAATACATTTCATTAAAATGAAAATATATTTAAGTGGAATTTAAAAGTATTAACAGTTACTACTAAAGTATGAGATTATAGTACTTTTGCATTACGTTTGCAAGGTGCGGGATATCGAGGATAAATCATTACATCAACGAAAAAAAAATAAGAGTGCATTTTCTAAACTTGTTTAATTTTTTTTCATGCAAGTGGCGACTCTGAGATTCGATAGCTGGTAATTCTGAATGTTTCCATTATTAAAAATGGAGCGCTACACAAAAGTAGAATGCGTTATAATTGTGAAATTCCTGCGTAATAGATTCGCGGAATTTTCCGTCAAGGATAGTCGATATAGTCGATCATAGACAGTAAGTTTCCGTCTTGTGTTGACGTATCGGTCGATATCTTGAAAATATTGCTGATATAAATGCGACTGTCACCGATAACCCCAAAACATCAATTCGGCATTGTACTCAATAACATCAAAGTTCACGAGACACTACGCGGCCGTACAAAATTCGAATTACTTAGGAGCTCAAATCGTCAGACCATGAAATAAAGCACGTCAAAAATGCAGGCAAAGCAAAGTATTAAAAGTAATCCGGGGAATAATGATCGAGCTACTTATTTTTCATGGATCAACGAATGCTATGATAAAAGTACTCCGTTCAGTGACGAAGTGATTGATACCTTCTTCTGACAATGGACAACGACAAGTTCGGCTTTTGGTTTTTCGTGGATACCTACTCATAGAACTTAACCCCACGGTACACCTAAGCATTAGACTACTTTAGCTGTACAACAATTCCCATTGAAGGGCTCCGTTGTTCTCGAGGTCCCAATATAAATTATCGCTGGGCATAGTACATTGTCCTCTGGTTTGGGAATGTTCCTCTCTATAATCGCACAACAACAAGACCTTGGTGATAAAACTAGCGTTTCGTTGAAAATGTTTTGAGTTTCTTCATTAGCTGAAAAAAAATCGAAACCATATCATAATCAGCCTCTGTACAGTTGTTCCGAATTTGGATAAGGGCTTTAGAAATAATTTTTAGAAATTTTGATGAATATTTTTTATTATTTTATATTTTTAAACGGTCAAGTTTTTTCTGTCGATTTGGCTTTAAACGATTGTCATTCCTACTTAATTTGAATTTATTGTTGTGCAAAATGCAGATAGAAAACAGAGAGTTTCAAGGCTTATCTTTAATTCAAAATCGTGCTTCAATGATTCACGTAAACTAAAAATAAAATAATTGGTAAACAATCGAAATTGTAATGAACAGATCATAATATCGAAAATATTTTCTGAGATTTATTTTTAATTATGATAGAGTTTTAAAAATTCATTACATAGTTTAGTGCAAAATTTACGTTTAATAGAAAGAAGTCAAAAATTATCAAATTTTTTCTAAGATTCACGGATGACGGGTACATATTATGCTTGTCGTTCGAATAAATTCGCAAAATAGAAGAACCCAGTGAAGTAGGTACCTTCGCGTAAAACTAATACAAATTTCTTTAGCGAAAATAAAGAAATCGACTGAGTAGCTTTAATCCAGCTCAAATGAAATCTGAAACATGGTTTATATATATTCTTTTAGGATCTATTAAATCTATTAGGAGAGCAGAGATTAAATTTAAAAATCTATACGACTCACTTTTAAATACTGTAATTCAATATTTTATTCAATTAACTATAAGAAAAGAATGCATTTACCACCAAAGTTCACAAGATATAATCGAGTTGTAATATCAAATTCTGGATCCATGTATAGGATATGATTGTTTAGAAGACAATGTGAAAAGATTGGAAGAAATTAAATTGCAACAAGTATTATTTCGTTTCGTCATTTCGCAGATAAATTTTTTTTTCTTTATTCTTAAGTTAAGTTGAAATTTTTTCTTATGGCAACTTAATGAATGCTCCACTTATGTTTCTATTAGAGTTCAGATGACATTCGAAATTCGAATGCGATTACTTGATTTACGCTATACTTCAACTATTTCATAAAAAATTAGATAGTCATTTAGATCATTATTGAGGTAAGACCTCAAATTAATCAATAATACAAGTATTCCTCCGTAATGTTGCTATTGCATTATGGTACAAATGGAGAAAACACTTTCATTTGAGGATAGTGGACTGACTTTAAACTTAAGAAGTTTTAAAAATTAAAAGTAGTAACGAATCGAAAATGTTTCATATTTTTATTAAAATATAACACCTATTGACAATAGATTGACTTGTTCTGCATTTTGGCTTTTTTATGCATTTTTCAAGCAAAAAGTTTTTAAATAAAAACCTTCGAAAGCATTTAAATGTTAGTGAAAAAATTTTATGCAAGACAAATAAATTCTATCAATAATAAATTCATTCATGCGCAAATATCATTTTAAAAAAAATAAAAAAAAACAAAATATTATCAATTATTTATGAAGAAAGCAATGCTACTGTGTGGGGTATTAAATGGTCACAGCTCGCTGTTTGGCATATTTCGATACACTAATCTTTTAATTAATTTTCCAAAATTAAACTTAAGAAAAATATGATTTTTTTGTTATTTAGGTTAAATCTAAATATAAGTATCTTGACGATCAGCACGACATAAAATTGTCTATAAAATTGACTGAATCGTATAATATTTTCATAAACAAACACCTACAGTTTCTACGTGGTACTGTACTTTATAGATATAATAACTACAACGACAAAAAAAACAGAACAACAACAACAACAATAAAATATAAAAATAATTTTAAATGACAAAAGTTAAAAATAACAAAATTTGATTACTATGAACTACAATAAATACCCAACAAGAGAAACTAACGTATAACATACCATACCATACATGCTTGGATGTACAATAAAATTGTATAGAGATCACCCACATTATAAAAAAGAAAGATGAGTAAACTAATTTATAAATTTTTGTGCGTGCGTGTGTGTCCTAACTAAAACTAAAGAGAATTTGAGATTTTATTTAAAAACGCCTAATAAACGCAAGACAATGAAAAAGTTTTATGTATGAAATTAACATACGTACCTATGTAAGAATTTATATGAAATTTTTCTAGTATCGAACAGAGGAATAAAAAATCCATACACAATATCATTAGGGAAACATATATCAAATACCAATCGGGTACTGCATGACGGCGTCAAAAGCCTATATAAGGTTTGAAAGCTTTTTCGTAAAGCGATGCATTGGCACAAAATGCATATCATAATAATGATTTGAATCTCATAACACGATACTTGGCGTTTGTCATTAACATAAATTATGCGTGTATGCTTAAGAGAAACCGTAACACTGCAATGCTTAGAAGAAGAATAAAAAAATAAATTATTTCATGCACCAAAGGAAAGAAAGAAATGAAATAAGAAACCAACGACAACAATATTCATCGTTCGTAGACGTAGAAATTCCGGAATTTTAAGAAATTGAAATAAAATTGGAAATGATTGTGTTGGATTATTATGTAAAAGTGTAAAAAGCAGCGTCAAAGTTTTGAATACATTTCGCTTTAAACAAACGTATGAAACTTTTTTTTTTGCCCTTTAAAGACATGTCAGTAAGATAAACAGAATTATTTTCGGTTCTCAAAAATAATTTATTTCAAATTTTGCGAGTATAAATTAGTTTGGGCCCTTTTTTGTGTAGAAAAAAATACAGTTATTTCAGAACACATTAATCAAAGTGTTGTCCATTGTTGGCTACTATTTTGTCCCAATTTTATGTATGGGGTCGAATTTCTTTGTGTTGAAAACTTACAATATCATGATTTTTGATATATTCTACCAGTTTCTCATTCCAATTTCATCAGTTATTGTTTCTAGCTTTCTCTAAGAATGGTTCCATTATTTGGTTAGAATCCATAATACAACCACACTGCCAACTGACCTTCCCAAATGAGATGCGGATCATGGATATTCAACTTTTTCGTCCATGTTAATGGTTGGACAGTCCTGCATCATGGTTTTCTGTGATTTGCAATCATTGCTTATCGTTCGTCAAGATTTTACAGGACAATGTTTCGAATTAAGCAGGGAAAGTAAATTTGCCCACAAATGACGAGAATCTGTCCCGTAAAACGACATTTTCAATAGATAGCAACTTTATGAAGCTGGCGGAAAACGATTAATGTTTCGATGGGTCTATATTGCCAAATATCTGAACTTATGACATCTGCATCTGTTTATTTCCACCACCACCACATATCGCTTAATGCATTGATTGATAAATGGACCGAAACAACATTTACTCGCAATAATAAATTGTAGATCAAAGTTTGGCAGCAACTGTCCTTAGACTAATGATTTAGAGAAGTGTAGTGAAGAAAAAATGGTTCTTTACTATGCTTCAATTGCTGTGATCATAAAAGACAGCATTTGCAGTCGACGATGAACGTCAAAATTGATGAGACTTCCAGCCGTGAGGAATTAGCAAGCGCAGCAGGACGAGACGTAGTAATAGTGATATTCGTCATGGTTATAAGCAGTGAAGAGAAGTTAAGAGTTAAGTTAAGTTAATTGTATATTGAGAGTGTAAACAAACAAGCATTAAAGAAATAAGTTCCTTTAAATAATTGTAAAAATCATTGAAATACTAAATAAAATCTATGCTATTCAGGATTTAGCGATACGGACTTTATTTGAAAAAACTACAAAAAGCCACTTGTGTAACGATATTACATCACATCTTTTAAAAAAGGTCTTCTTGTGTTTATAAAGAAATTTTAACGAATTTATGTCACACATTTGCAGTTGTGGAAAGAAAATTGTAAAAATTAAGTTTTCTTATGAGAAAGTCACTAACCTTGACACCTCAAGACCGTTAAACTAAATGTATCTCTCATATTTCCATAGATAAATTTATTTATTTAAGCTTTCCTTTCAGCCACTAAATTTCTAAATAACCAGCTGTGGACATATAATGTCCTTTATTTCTCATAAGGCTTTTAAGCGATATTAATTTTAATCCAAAGGCTTAAATTAACTTTAACCTTAGTTTAAAAAACCTTAACTTTAGTTCCAAATTTGTTTTATGGCTAAGAGCTAAGCTTATATTCAATTTTCTATTCTAATTTTTGCATTCGAGTGAGTTTTAACAAACAGATAACAGGCTAACAAAGAAAAGCAAATGTAAATACACGTCCAATTCCACCGGAAAACTTGCACTAATCAAGATTATAGAATTTCTGAAGCATATTAAATAGCTGCATTTTTTTAGTTTGATTGTATAGGAAGGCTTAAGTGCACAATGTTCGTGGCAATTACAAACATCTGCAGAATGCAAACAATGAACCTTGCACTTGCATTTTTTCTCTCAAGACAAAGTACAGACAGGACCCGTTTTTATTTTTATTTATGTATTTAGAATTTTATTTCATTTTTCTCAAGTAACTTAACATTTAACTTAAAAAAATGTAATTTTTACTTTAACTACTATAACTGTTCCTTTCTACTATAAATTATTTCAATATTCCCATGAAGGATAACCTTACTCTCTTACATATCTTACATATCTTGCATATCTTAAGAAACGTCCATCAATTAAAGATCTTGATAAGTAATTCGAAAAAAGAAGATATTTCTCTCGGATACACATGAACATGCAAAACACTCTTTGTCTTGTCACACGTCCCGCTTATGACACTCTAAAGACTCTTAAAACAATAGTTATGACAAATATGTCCTCTTCAGCAATACCAAAGTGTAAAAGCAATGCGCAAATTTTTGTAAACGAAACAATTTTAGACAAAAGGAAAATCTAACAAAAAATGTTGCGGATTTTGAACAGAACCATTGTAAATAGTTTGTATGTATATCCAAAAAAATAAAAATTAAAAAAAAAAACATATATCGACATTATGTATAATGCGACATATTTGGGAATTGATTATATTGAGTGTGTTTTGTCGTTTCCTATTGTTTAGTTCTTTAATATGAACACATTAACGTAAGAAGAAAAGTGTTACGATTTTGTGTGCGTGTTTGATAAAAGATTATAACACATATGAATAGAAATCTCTAGCTGTGCATTGAATGGGTTAATGTGGATTTTGGTAGTTAAAAATAGATATATAAAGTGAATAAAATATTTTGCTAAATGACAAATATTTATTAATGTTTGCAAAAAATGTTTCAATATATATTTAGATATAAATCCTTTTAATGCTGACTAAAAAAAGTATATTGACTTAAACCTAACGATTATGAAAATTTGCTGAATATTTAATTTTAAAGAGCACGTTAAGGTTTAATTTTCCATGATACATTTAAATAAAATCCTCTTAAATTCTTAGAAAATAGATAAACAATAAATTTTAATTAAAGGCAATAGTAGACAACAGTAGAGAAATCATATTTAGCTTAAATTGCATATCGCTTGCTGTGGTTAGCTACTAATAGTTTTTGAAAACAAACAATACGTTTTCGATCCAATACATATATGTAAATAATCATATGTGAGGTGAGGTAAGATGTTTTTAATCAAATACATATGAAAGTATTCTATGGATAACATGCTCTTTAAATATACCCTGATATATATATATATATATACATACATATATATATATATATATATATATATGTATATATATATATATATACATACCATGATATATATATATATATATATATATGCAAGCGTAACGTGATAGATAAGCATTACGGTATACTAATGTTCGATCTTATAATCCTAACAGCTTCAGCTTGTATGGCAATGCCCAAGTAAATTAATAACTTATTAATATAACACGAAATATTTAAATATTGAGAACGGAAACTACAGTCTTAACAGCTTTGAAAAAAGCGTTTCTTTCTTTTGATGGAAGGAATTATTATGCGATAATAATATTGATGGAGATTATTAAACCTACCTTCAAGCACGAGAAAAAATATTTTTGAAAAATAAAAAGAAAATATTTTTGAACATTAAAAAATGGCAACACCGGAGCCATTCTCACGAAATATGTTCAATTTAAAGGACACCAATTTATGGACACAATCTTATTGTAAAGAAAAAAAAGAAAAAAATGCTGCTACCTTTCTATATTTAACGAAATACTGGGCGAATTTTGAAAATATTCATTTTTGTATTATTATTTGTGACCATTTGAATCAAAATGTTCGATTTTTGAACCAAGAAACGACTCTCGTATATAAATAAAAAATATTTAAATTAACTTATCGATAATCAGCCCGTCTTTCATTAAAGGTTTTCGAGCAAAACATCTTATTTATATCCATCACCAAAGGATGGGGTATATTCATATTCAAAATGTTTTCAGAAGGAAGCTTCAAAGATCCTACCAATCTTAACTTGTAGCAAATTCCCACCCATCCCTATCCGATGTTATAGATAATCGAAATTTCATTCGTTTCTCAAAGTGTTACCAACACACAGAAAGAAGCCTCAGAGATATGGGTCGAAAATTTAAGATACCGGTTTGAAATTTGGGAATATGGTCGCAGAGTGGTCTTCAAAATAAGCGGAATTGGCAAAAGTCACACTCACAACACAACAAGAAGTGCGAATGCTTCTGTTTTCAAAACCAAAAAATGTGCTTCTTCGCTAACATTCATATAGCTCTAGTTCTAAAGTGGAAAAATCGACTACATTCGCTCAAAGTATCAAAATCTAATTTGTTTTTATGATGAATTATGAGTTTCTTTAAAAAAAACGAAAGAAAACGATGCACCCGGTCTTGCGATCGTTACGGCGGTGGCCAAAATCAAAGAGCTAAAGTTAAGCTATTCACCCAATCCGAACTTAATGAATTGGTGGTAAAAGACTTTCCGTCAATAGCAGAAAAATTTTGAAATATTTTTTTTGTCCTTCAGATTGTATACGAGATTTGAAAGTGGCCTTGTACATGTCCTATAAGTTGAATACTTTCAACTCGTTTAAATCAAAATATATTTTAAAGACGTGATTTCGATCAAATTGTAGCACCTTGAAAATTTTCTAAAGACTTTTCATAATTCAATTTTTCATTGTAAATTTGAAATCTGGTTGAAAAAATGCAAGAAACTACGAAAAATTAAAAAAAAACTTGTTTCTAAATAATTGTTAGCTAAATGAAGACATTAACTTTCATGTAAATTGTTATGGAGTTTTTTATTTCGAATTTTCTTAAAGTTTTATTGAAGCTATTTATAGAAATAAAAGCTTTCTACGAGGGAGGTTTACGTTAACGTTGAATAATAGTAACTAATTCATTAATTGTTCAGGAGGTAATTGTATGACCTATAAACCTATTTTAAAATGAAGGCAAATTTGAAAACCCCACTAATATAACAGAAACGCCTTAATAAGATTCAAAAACAAACGATGCAAAAACCAAAATAAAAAGAACGAATACAAGAGAAAGAAAACAAATGAAAAAATACGCAAAACAGAGCATTTATCCTTACAATAACAATTAACACGTATGTAAACAAGCAGTACAAAAAAAAAACGCAACAACAGCAACCACAAAGGACAAAGGACGAAAAAGAAAACAAAAAATCAAGCCATTTACCCATTTAGTTATAGCAATAAAATGCTTGGCTGTGTTGTGGTAGTGATGATAATCAAATAGAACCCGTAGCAAGTTAAGGGGAAAAAAAAGTGAGGTCGGTTACTTTCTTTCAAGTAAGTAGATCTCACTTAGCAATGACGTCGGTTTTTGTTTTATTTTAGTCCTCTGCTAAATAATTCACAGCAATTGACTTTGTCAGAAGCTGGGACAATGAATGAAATAATAAAACTTTGTTAGCACAACTACCACAACAGCAACAAAATATCACACTAAAGCTTAACCGCTACCGTGGCGATAGAAACCCAATACGTCTTTAAAGCGCTATCATTATTTAAGGTTTGAGCACGTTTTTCTTGATTGTTTTTCTGTTGTTGTGCTATTATTATTATTGCATTTTTTTTCTTTTGCTTGATTTTCATGTCTGCACGCATCAAACATTAAAGGTTTTGTGTTAGTAAATTCCTTTAAAAAAGCTGTTAAACCACACTATGGAAATTAGAAAGAAACAAGAGAAAAATAATTGCTTGGTGCGAGAAGGAAGAGATTTCCAGTGCGACGTCAACATGCTGTCATTCAGTGAATGTGCTGGCGATGGTGGTTGGCGATGATATGAAAAAAAGTTGCAAAGTGCGCAAAATCACCTCTGATAACTGCCTGGAATAGCAGTAAATTAGATGCGGCAAACAAGTTTTTTTTTCATTCTCTTATTTTACCATAACTGTTGGTGATATTATTATTAGTAGAGTTCTGCATACGTATGTTGGGATAGGTCGTCGTTATCGTATTATCAGCTGTTTAGTATGTTATAAAGATGGTGATAATGATAATAAATATAACGATACTTATAGAATTTAAAATAATTTAAAGCTTTTTTTTATACATTTAAGTTAATATGTATGCTTCTCATTGCAACTGCATAAGACCTAAGAGTAAATTTTAATGACTCTATTAATGATGTAAATATCTAATAAGTCGTGTAAGTAAGTGACTTCTGAGCGGTGAGCTATAATTGTTTATTTCTTCTTCTTCTTAATTCGAAATCTCGATCTTAGTGTATACAGCGTCTAACAATCAAAATGAAATGAAAAATTCATATAATAGGTGATTGCAAGTATTTTGACCAGCGACTTCTGCAGATGAAAATATTTGGTTATTTTGATTTTTCTTTCCATTTAATATTATTGAGTTGTTTAAAGTATAAAGGCGCTAATCGTGGAACACTTTATTGCTTTTCTCATCGAACACTTTTAGAAAATTATAGTAATAATGCTCCATCATATCGCAATTGTCGGTTTAGGTTTCAACAGTTTAGAATGAGTGATTTCGACGTTAATGACAAAGAACGGCCTAGAGAGCTAAAAAAGTTCGAAGCCAATGAACTGCAAGACTTATTGAATTAAAGCCCAGCGCAAACTCTTAAGGAACTTTCGAAAAGTTTAGCTTAGACCAATAACAGCGACTTACGGAAGCAAAAACATCCTCTTCTATGACACCGCTCGCCCACCCCCTTGCAAGAATTGTCAAGAATGCATCGTTGCATTTCGAGTGGAAAGCTGTGCCGCATCCAGCATACTAACCAGACGTAGCGCCTTTTGATTGCCATAGCATGGCTGTCACGAGGTTTCGCAATGCTGAAGAAGAGCGAAAACGGGTCAATGATTGGATCGTTGCCAAATCAAAGTTGTTCTATCGACGCCATATCGCCATGTTGCGAGAAAAGCTGTACAAAAAAGTTGTACAAAATGATGGAAATCTTATTAATATATATTGTATTAAATTGTTCTGTAAGAACACACAATCTTTTAAGGCTGTCCATAAATCGACCCTTTTTTGCAGTTCTACAACTTTGTGGAACCGCGTGCCAGCCAAGCCATGATGCATCGATCTAAACAGATAGTAATTAGAAGGTGGTATGTCTGGAGAGCACGCTGAGTGCGGCAGAATTTTCCTTTGAGTCAAATATAATGCAAATAAAGCTGATGGTTTCCCATCAGGTAAACACGCTGCACATAGTTGTCCGTGAGTGAGAAATGATTTTTCTCGATTTAATTTGGAAACTTAAAACGACTGACCTTGAGTCTTGATTATTTTCATTAAACATACGAGAGGAATTGTACTCTTTTTTTCGAACATCACATCTGTTGGCGTCGTTGGAACGCCTGGAAGTAAACATTTCTTCTTTTGAATCGTATTTGGCCGCTCAAATGGCTATTGTATGCTAATCGGAGTCCATGTCATTGATTAATCTTTGGAACAATTTAAACAATTCATTATTTTTTTTCAATTCGATGGTAATTGTTCGTTGTAATCCTTTACCGATGCTTATACGTTAATTAATTTCAAAAACTGACGATCGGCATCTGATAAGGGTACCATAGAAACAAATAAAATTGTAAATTTATCCTTGAATTTTGAATTTCACGTATGATTACATATGCACCGAAAGATGTCATTTGAAAATATGAAAATATAAAGCGTTTTGACTCAGCCGAAATGCCTATATTCTGTAATAAAAGTTTGTGAAAAATAGCATAGAAAAACTTTGTATTAAAAAAAAAGATTCAAAAAATCTTCTAATAATTAAGCTAAAGGTTCTGAAGATTCAAGGATTCAATGCCGGCAATTTGCTTTTGATTAGAATTTTAATGCATAAGAATATTCAACTTCACTATCCATTTCATCAGTATTAACACAATTATGTGATTTATATTCAGTTACTAGAATGTCATGTTATTAAACGTTATGTTATTAAAAATTAATATATTTGTTGAACCGACCCCTTACATTCTATTTTGTTGACGTTGTAAAACGAAGTTTCTATTTGCACAATCTGCGTCTGCTCTGTTATGTAACACTTGCAAATCGTTCTTGATGATGATTTTCAAATTTATATGTACTTTTTTAATTTAATTGATACATTTTGTTCTGTACAAATCAATTGTTGTGGTAAATCAATTAAGCTCCAATCTTATTTTAAATAAACATTTTTTTATTCAGGAGGGTGTGATTAAAAAAATTTCTTCATTATGTTTTAGCAATAAATCAACATCACATCTATATTTTAAGATAATGGAACGATGTGATATATTTTGCAGAACAACTTTACAATATATTGCTTAAGGGGCTTTCTGATTTTTTTGTTGAATTCTTATACCCATCACTGAAGGACAGAGCATATATATTTTGGCATTTTCTTTGTAATGGCCAGATCCCACAAAGTGTGTATACTCTTGATCAACACCTAATTTAGATACGATTTAACCATGTACATCTGCCCGTGCGTAATGGTTAAGATAAAGCCTCGTCAGTGGGCATGTCTTTGTGTAATGTCTTTGGAAACGTTCTCCTGGCTTCAAATTTAGTAGAAACGTTAGAGGTTCTTGCACGCAGATTGGTATTAAAAATGGGCCAAATTGGTCGAAGTGTAGCATAAGTTGAGAAGGAAAAACAGTTGGGTCTTTTTTATTACTCATAAACCAAAGCAGACAGAATAAAATATTAGACTTTTGTTGAGCTACGTGTCCTATAATATTGATACAAAAGCGGAAAGGATCGCTCATGTCCGCTCAATATAATAAGGTATTAGAATATAATTTTTTGTAGAAAATGTTTGTAACATCAAGAAGGAATCTTCAGATACCTATATCGTTGATCGGTATCAAATTCAGAATCCAAGTAGACATATCCGTTCGTCCATCTGCTCTTAAGTCTGTCTCCGTATTTGTGTGAAGTCCGCGATAACTGCTTTCCAGCCCGCAAGCATTAAGATATCGAGATCAAATAAAAATGGAATAATCAAATTTATATGATTCATTTATTCAGTAGCCTTGTAGTTGAATTACATTAAACTTGTATTATAACCTCTATTGTACGTGATGCTTACATATCTTGTAACTATGTGGTTTGACATATGGCTTTATAGTGACAAATAAAAATAAAAAATCATGTTCGTTCACTATTGCCTGCTTAGGATTTCTTTTTTCAAATGTAATCGACAGAATTAAAATTAAGTGACAAGTTTCACTTTAAGCGATGTAGTAACAACGGAGCAAACGATTATTTGGGAACACGTACAAGTACTCAAAGACGTATAGTTAATAAAATGTGACTTATTTAAATCAGATATCAGTTAAATAACCTATAAGCCGTTGGAGTTAGACTGATAGGGACATATAAATGCAACAAAAAACTATAAAATTCCAAACGCTTAAGCACTTAGTTTTTTGATGCCATTCATTCAGGTAGAATAACTAAGAGATAGTCCAAAAAAAGTTATTTTCTCTAAATACTGTAACTGCACCTCCTTTAAAATGCAATGTCAACGGAGCTTTAGTAAACTTACGGTTCTCGTCTCAGCTGTAAAGTTCTAAGGCTCAACTTTATTGATAAGCTTGAATCGAACAGAAATTAGTTACCGGCAACTGTTATTAATATAACGTTGGAATGTTTAACAGTGTGGTGAATTCGCTGAAAATCGGTTTTTTTCTTGGTTATATTCCCTTTGGAACTTCCAAACGTACATATGTTAGATTGTTTTATTTTTCCTTCTTAATAAGACCTCTCGATTGGTATGTAAAAGGAAAAGAGGAAAACCTCGTCGTCAGCGCACGCATTGACAACTGTGACGAACGTACAAAAATCCATAAGTCAGTTGTTAGTTTAAAGCGTATATAAACGCAACCAAGCGGTTCAAGCGGTGTTATTAGCAGAAAAGAAAAGAAAATAAAATAAAAACAAAAACAAATCGTTTTAATATTCAATAAAAGAGAAAAAAAAAGAAGTGAATCAATTGCAATCAAAGAACAACAACAACGACTTGAGAAATAATATAAAATTTTGCATACACGCATGCACGCACTCGTTAACAACAACACCAATTGCAAGATATGCCTACAAGAGCGTGTGTATGCATGTGTGTACGTGAGTATACTTAGTACAAAAGATTATCAAGTTAGAAAAAAAACTTATACAAATTAAATTTTATAAAAAAAAACACGAAATATATAAAGAAAACCTAACATGAGAGAGTGAATGGAAGCGAGTACGTGTAAGGAAACAAACAGCATAACATTACCAACAAATAGTTATTAACCTGGTTAAATGGTGTCATTTCCGTTAAAATGTGTGTTTGATATTCGTTAAGTGTATTCTATTATTTATGAAAGATATATGTAACAAAAAAAAAAAGAAGTAATAAAGAAAGAAACGATTACAAAAAGAAAAAAAATGTGAAAATTGTGTGACCACCCACTGTATTGCAAAGTGTTTAAATCCCCAGGGAAATTATCAGCGAAAACATTGCCTCAAAGCAACTGAAGAGGAAAAGCGAAATTGAATTACAACAAGGATACCTACTTACCGCAAGAAAGGAGGTGCTGAACGTATTAGTACCTTGATGAATGACACAAAACTAGTAATAAAACTTACATTTGATAGAATAATAAATTCTTTAAATAAATAATCGCTTAAATTGTTTGTGGGTGCGTGTATACATTTGCTTAGGTAATATACTAACATTTTCCTTTCATAACATTAAATTTTGTTCTTTTCAAACCCATAACATTATACACAAACTATCATTACTTAAATTTATAAATAGAAAAAGCAAAACCTATTAAAAGAACGGAAGAAGAACCATTTAGTTTGTTATAGAAGAAGAAACTTCTTTTTGCATTTGTATTTATTCTCTGTATCATCGACATAATAATTCAATATTTATTCATTCATTGAATCTTTCCATATAAATTTATGTCGATAAATGATTTATTATTTACTTATTTGTATTGCTGTTTAACAAATATCCTAAGGATAGTTTACATTAGCAGCAGAAAGTTTTTTCAATATTTATTTATTATACCGTTTATTTTCAAAGCGACCTAAGTTGTTTTCTTTGAAATTAGGTTTTTCAAAATGAATCCATTGGTTTTGCACTTAACAAATGTATTTGCGAAGCAAAATAACAAAAAATCTCAGCGAATATCTTCTGTTACGTAGACTTTCACTACAATTAAGTATTCAGGTATTAGTAAGTAAAGTTGAAGATTTTTTGTCTTTTTGGGGCAACACGAAATTAAAAGAATAAGCCCTTCTTCGAGCCTGACTGCTAATAAATCGAACCTATTTTGATGTCATTATAGAAAGCAAAACTTTAGGTAAATAAAACATAATACTTCAATTGAAAAAATGGAGCAGTCAGAAGGACCAATACTTTAATATATAATATATAGTAAGTGTTGTTGTCGAGTTCCTATGACCAAGTACTTGAGACCTTGTAGAATATCGAAATATTCTTCCTAAGCTTTTCTTAGATTTCCGAAAATGGAATATAAGTATATTCCACTTTGCCATCAATCAATCTTCGGTAAGGTCTCAATTTGTCATAATTAACTACCAAAGAGCTGAAGATGCTTTTTTTTCCCATCTTGGAAGCAATTACTAATTTTTAGAATCTAGATTTAAATATATTAAAAATTTATAAATCATTTCATACCACTTTGTTGTCTAAATAAAACATAACGCAAAAAGGGAATCAGAAAGAGAAGCATGTGCTTGATATACATAAATATACGAAAGACATTCTATTTTTAATTATACGCCGGTTAGGAAGTCACCCATAGCAAGTTTAAGCTTAAACAGTTAAACTGGTGCCATTAATATTTAAGTTAAGTAACTTAGTTATTTTTTATTATTGTTATAATATATTTGAAATCAAGACATAAATTCATGGACTAATGTGAGTGTGGAATGAGCACTTCCAGCAATGGTTGTCATCTCTACGGGGTTACTTTGCCCGTATAAATAAAGTTAAATATTTTAGTATTATTATCTCCTACCGGTTCTCTCAAGGGTTTGATGCTTTTCGATATAACGATCGTAAGTTTCCTTTTTAATCATATCTGGGCAATTAAACAGTCTTTCATTCTCTCAGAATGATTATGAATTCAAATACAAAAATGCTTCTGTTTTCTTTTCCAATGCGGGACGAATGATATAATAAATGTTTGAAAGGCTTTAGTAAACATTTGTGAAGCCAGATACCAAATCGATATCAGTTTCAAATTTTAGGTTACATATGAAAATACTATAAAAGAAATCTTCAACGTTTTGACTGCTTTAAATTTCATATTTGTTAGTTTATGTCCAAATATTTAATAATTGATTAATACATGTAACGAAAAAAATTTCATTTATCTATTGAAGTTTCACAAAATTTGCAAATTAATTGCTGAAGGCAATGCTAAACTGCATCTACAGCGACTGTAGAATATAATCATATATCTTGTGAAGGGCGGTTTCTAATGCCTGCTTAAGTTTGTCGGAAATATAATATATTTCATATTAAAAAAAAAGTCGACGCTCTCATTTTTCTCACTTTTATTTCTAGCAATTTTGACAGCTGAAAGGAGAACGTCTACTTCGTCTTCTCAAGTATTTAATCTTTTAATGCATACCGAGAAAAAACTTTAGTGACAAACATATCGGTCTTACAGTCATCTATGCTAACTGATTTCTGTCCATTTTTATGTCCATCATGAAAAGACTAATAAATAACAATTATGATATCGCTATTCCAAAACAACTTTTCTAAATACTCAAACATCTGAAAGCACGTTCAATTTGCGTAAAATTTCGAAAATTCTGAAAACTTGAAAATTATTGCTTAAGGAAAGACTACAAGATCTAAGAAGTAAGAAAATTATATTCGGATGTGCAGAATCTTTCACACCCACCACCTTTGTCTTAAAAAGAAGGGAAAGAATGAAATTTCAATGGACGGGCGTGGAAGATTTTTTCTATTTTTATGAAATATTGTGGAGGTTTTTAATGAGCACTGAGCGAAACATCCATGAAACAGGCGTATCAAATATAAAATAAGCTACTGTAGGCGTGGCCTGTGATCGACTTGGACCGTCTTCAACAGCATTGTATACGAAAGAACTTCCAATGTTTCTGCCAATGTTGTAGACGGCCAAGCGACCATAAAAATTACGTAGATAAGCAGATATGCAGATGAACAAAGGGACGGACGGACGAATGAACGCCACTAGGTGGATTCCGAATTTCATACTGATCCAGAATATATACACTTTGTGTAGTTTCTGAAGCATCTTTTTTAATGTTACAAATATTTTCACAAAAAAATTAAATTTCAATATTTTATTGTATCGGGTGGGCGTGGTTAGACTCAAAAACCCAATTATTTTTGCTTTGGAAAACGGAGATGTTCTCAGTCTGCATTACACTGTGGGAGTATCCTTTGATCGATATGGCTCATTATTAATACCAACCTGCGTGCAAGAGCTTTCAATGTTTTCGCTGAAGCCGATATCTTTATTTTAGCGGCCAGGAAAATATGTACCACAGACCCTACGCATGCTTAAATCGACTCTAAATTTGATGCTGATCAAGCATATATATATACCTTGTGGGTTCTGCGAAGTATCCTTCTAGAAGTTATAAGCCAAATGGCAAGATGAAATATATCCCTCACATTCGATGGTCGGTATAAAAATTGGTTTCATCTGATTAGCAATACATTCACTATATAGAAAAGAAAATTTTGAATATTATAAAAAATTTCGAAATGGAATTTTGCCTTTCGATTCACATAAATAATAAATTTATGTATATACATTACTTATAAAAATATATTATAAAAAAATTTATATACGAGGTGTGTTCAAAAAAGAGAGTTTTTTCTCCCAAAATATTTGTTTACTCATGAATATCGTTTCTGTTTCCTTCAAAGTAACACCTTTTAGATATAATACACTTGTGCTAAAATTTTTCCAATCCTCGAAGCACTTTTGATATTGGGATTTCTGGTGAGCCTTTAAGCGTTTCCAGCAGGGCAGTTTTTATCTCCAAAAGTTTCCTCCTTTCATGCGATTTTTCAGTTTTGGGTGCAGGAAAAAATTGCATCCGCCCAAGTCTGGCGAATACGGTGGCTGTGGCACTGTTGCTTTTGGTCAAAAAGTCTCGAGCAAGCAGTTACGATATTTAGCAATTCCCGAACAAACTTCGCTCGTTTCATGATCAAAACATCCGAAAAAATTGCATGGATTGGGGCAACCGGTAGGCCAACATATTCTCTAATAGGGATTCAATGATTCTACATAAGAATATTTCTTCATTGCTTCAACATTGTCACGGGCGCTGGCATTGCCATTAACATCTTCTCGCCGTTCTGCGAAGAGCTTATAAACATTTTTTTTTATCAAAGTAGAGTCGCTAAATGCCATAGTCAACATTTTAAGAGTGTTGTAGCACTTTTTCACATAAAACTTAATGCAGGTTCTTTGATCTATATTTTTGATAGCTAAAAATCGCTAAGCATGCTAAAACACGTCTAACCTTTATATCTCTCAAAAAAAAAAAACTGAAAAATGCAAAATGGCTGATATAATGTCAACATATTTTGGGGACATACGTAAGAACATAATCACAAAAAAAGGCCGGAGAGCGAATTTACGTAGCCCACGAAAGTTGCAAAGTCAACTTTTTTTAACACAACTCGTATGTACACATAATAAAGTGAATAAACAATAAACAGCGGCGGGAACCTTATCACTTAATACCGCATGTAATCAATTTATTATTTATGTAAGAAATTATAATAACAATGATAGATAGTAATTAAATTTTCCATAAAATCACATAAAATGAAAATATGATGCTATAACAATGAAGCAAACATAGGAGGGTAGGCGAAGGTAATGACAATGAAATGACCACCAAACCAATTATGTTACAAATTATTGGTTCATTATCAAATTAGACTAAATTATAATAACTGTACAATTGTTTTCACTAAAACTAATGGTTTTTCATAAACGTGGTCTGTTGTAAATGCATGTCTGCGAGGACAGAAAAACAAAAATTAAAATATAATTGAAAGTTTATTATTGTTTTTGTAAAATATAACAAAAAAATCAATAGTGAGAAAATAATAGAAGAAAGTCAATACATATCTATAGCCATTACTATGAAATTGTAGAGAAAAAAAGAACGAAATTTCATTGTACGTCTACAATGCTTTTGTGGCGGAAAGAATAAGAAAACTCAATTAGTTTTTTCTTCTTTCTCTTAGTTACGGAAAATCACCAACCAACAGCCTTCTAGTTAACTACACACTGATACCTTTATTCACGCGGTAAAATTGTTGCTCAAATTAGTTACACTAAAAGCGAAAAATAAAAGTAGATAAAATATTGATAGAAAATGGAAGCTCAGCTAATCTCTAAGTCACATAAATTAATGCACTCCTTCTAGTTTATTAGAACATTTTAAAAGGAATTTTTTTATATTTTATATTTATATACTTTCATTATTATTTATTTATTATTCGTTCAGTTATTATTATTTTATATTATCTTATTTTATCATTTATTTATTATTTATTTATATATTTATTATTTTATATTATTTTATTATCATTTATTTATTTACTTATTTATTTATCTATTTATTATTTGTTACCATATTATATTATTTTACAATATTTCATTAATACAAACGAGGGACAACAAATTTTTGGATCAACTTTGTGTATTCTATAATTTTAATTTCTTCATTCACAATGTTAAAAGCAATCGAAATCTGTCCGAGTTCAAATTTATCTAAAGAAAATAAGCCGAAAGCTTGATTATCGCTTCCAGAGGATTACACTTACTCGTGTAATGCAGCTCTCTGTTTTATAATCTTTTTATAACATAATCGAGCAAATTTCCTCAGCGAATCCGTAGAAGATCTACTAAACAACCTAAACTAATCGTTGACTTTATTAACGCTCAGACAAAGCATTTCATGTTTTTTTTTTTTCTACGAAAACACAGTAAATTATTTGTTATTATTTGCTGAACACAGTTTAAGAAGAAGTCGAATCTTAAGCTTATTTTATTATTATTATTCTTTTTTAAATATATTTTAAGTTGAGGATTTTGAAAATATTGTTCAAAAACCAGGAAAATTAAGCAAATACGCCGATATCGATGGAGAATAAGCAACTGCTTCCCATGTCATGCAAATCAAGGGATAAGTGTATGTATATCTACACACTTCTCTCTCGCCAGCTCTGGCAGGGTAATCGATGACGTTTCCTCTCTTATGAAATACCAACAATCTATTATTTACATAGATCCCCGTAAAAGTGCACATAAAATTCTGTGTACAAGTAGAGAGGCAAATAAATTTGTATTTTGAGAAAATGAAATTTAAGTAAAAAGAAGAAGAAAAAGACAAAAAGATGAAAATAACGGAAAATTAGGAAGAAAAAGAGAAAATCAATCGGAATTTTATAATTTGACCACGTATTGAAATCGAAATAAATGTGCGTGTTGCACCGCACAGCAGTAACATACTCAACACAATAACAATTGAAGTTATGTTTAGAGGAATAAATTGCAAAAAACTTACTACAGAAAAATAGAAATTTGTTTTTTGTTTTTTTTCTTTTCTTTGTTGTTGTTGTTTTTTTTTTAATAAAAAGAGGTATATTTGGTTTAAAACAAATCCGGCGATATTTATTATTTTTGCTCGTTTTCAACTATTTTGGGAATAAAGACAATACGTTTCATTAGAAACTTTATGACAGTTTCACAAATGTCATATGTCAAATTAAAATAGCGACATAAATACTTTACTAAAAATACTGAAATTTTAAAGAAAATGTTTCATTAAAAACTTAAGATAATAGTGCATACGTGACTACTAAGGATAGATTATTACGTCAACAGCATGTGGCTCTCGTTTTTATACACATTTACACTCTCCAAGAAGAGTATAATGTACAGTTAGTATGACTAGTTTAGTTATTACATTGGTAACGTACAATCTTCATAGGAAATTTATCAAAGCGTACTTAGCCGTAATCAGCGCTATATTATAAGTTCCTACAACGCAATTTTTACTGTTTACAAAATAAGTCAATAAACTGCAAACAAGGTAAGAAGAAACTTATACTTCGAAATCTATAACGTATAACAGAAATCGAAATAAAATTTCATAGAAATATTAATCATAGCTATGTAAAGTTCGACTGGATATTTACCAGTCCATAATGATCATAAATATCCCTAAAACTGTTCGTTTGTTCGTTTGCTGGATTTATATCGCGGGGTTTGTAAAATTCATTTTTATTTCTAATTACGTAACTTTCATACTTAAAAAATGAAAAAGAAACGAAAAAATTTATAACTTTACTAGAGCAAAGAGCCGGTTCTTCTAATTGACGATGATGTGTCCCATAAAGAAGTTACTAATCAAGAATAGATAGCTCCACTGTAGTTCCAGTAGGTAAGATGTTACACTGCAAAATTTTTAAAAATATTTTTACTTTTTATTTTTCTATAATGTGCATAATGATTTTTCTGCTGATTTTTCATTGCAATATCAGCTTTCCACACAAAGCTTCCAACTTGTCGTTCTTCTGCGTCCTCTTCTAACTAAATCGTCAGCCCCTTCAGTACTTTCATAGCCGATTGCGGGCGTTGACCTCATTGTACTTTGCCAGCTTATTCAGAGTATCCAGCTATATCTATTCCCTTTTACGGCCTTTAAGACGGCTTGTTTATCGAACTGAAGGCATATAAGCTTTCTTCTGCATTTGCTTTCTCAAGCATTTAGAAGCAGATGCAAAAATCGTCCAACCTTCTGGTTGAAGTGTACTCCGTTGGTATAGGTATTTGAATTCGCAGCTCGCATATGCCGTCCTCAACTTCGTCATTTTTCACTTTTGAGTGGTAGCACTGTTGTAGCATTTTTACATTGCTGTCTAAGGTTCTAAAACTAGTTTTTTGCGGTATAGTTGTTGTGAACTTATACTTTAGCCTGAGAGAGCAGAGGTTTGGTTTCACTATTAACTTTTTGTACCGGTTTTAGCTTCTCACAAGTAAGAAAATTATATTCGGAATCCGCTGTCACTTTTACAGCCACACAAATGTTTACCACAGACATTACAGGCAGACGGACAGACGGATAGACGCACAGACGGACACGCTTAAATTTAATTCTGATCGAGAATATATACATTTTGCCGGGTGTTCGAAGCTTCCTTCTGCGCATTACAAACAAAATCACAAAACAAATATATCCCTCACCTTCGGTGATGAGTTTAAAAATAATAGTAACATAGGACCAGTTGAAGGTGTAGACAATGTAGTTTATTGTAATAAAAAAACGAATATATGTTTCCGAGCTTCTGAATTTACAATTACAATGAAGAAGGAGAAACTTTTTCCATGAGAATGTAACGGCTACGAAAATGGAAACTTATTTAATAAAAATTTTTATAAATTCAAACTGAATTTTGCAGAAAATTCACAATTTTCTAATTTCTTATTCCGCTTAAAGAAACTTTGCATTTGAAAATAAATTTTCTTTTAAAATGGGAAAATTGACTTGAAATGTAAAAATGTTTATCTAGCTACAGATGACTCGCAGTTTTACCCCCATTTTTTCTTATGTTAACTTTTCCCTTAGGGTCTACTTAAACTTACGCTATATCTTATATTGTAAAAGATGTCCCAATAGAGATTTAATGCTTTGCATATTAATGGAATGAAATGCTAGTCGCATTCGTGTGCACTGAGATGTGAGCTTTTTTTTTTTTGATGTGAAAACGTTTGTTTTTAATTTTTTTTAAAAGCCATTGAGTTTCTTATTGTGGTAATAGTAAGATCATACCCTTTTTGTAAGATAACTGATTTGTTTAAGAAAAACTGCAGTGCGAATTTGTGTTTTCAAATTAATATTTAATACTATAGCACTAGAATATTATTCATTAAATTTTATGCGAACAGAAGGGTATTCATCAAGAACGCTTCGCATTTTATTTAGCCGCCATTTTGATACACATATATTTTGTCAGTTTATGCCATTTGGTTGTCAGAAGAAGAGACGTTGCAAGTTCATTGCGTGGAAACTAATAGTTGTGAAAGTATTTCACTAAAATCGATTAATTAAGAAATTTTCGATGGGAATAATATGCCAATAAAATCGTTTTCAAAAACGTTTAGAGAAACAACTTCAGATAGTACTGAACGTTTGTAGAAAATTTGGAAAAAATTTCTTTAATCTGACTTTAGTATTATATTAAAAAATTTGTAATTAAAACGAAATATTTCAAAGTTTTTTTTCATTTAAAAATTAGTTTTCAGCGGAATTTCTTCTCCATAAGTAATTTCGACTCCTAAACTCGCAACACATCACAGGTAACTCATTAAAAATTGTATCACTTGATATATTCACAATTTATAATTACCACGAAATTTTTATACTGCTGAATACGACTGTCAGTTTTGCTTTCCCAACAAAAATTCATTACATTTGTTTATCTATCTTGAACTGTTCATTATTGTGTTATATCACAAGTACTAAAGTGAATGCCCTGAATCTCAGCCTCAAAAAAAAACACTCAGAAAAGAAAAAATGTAATTTTTCTTCAGATGGCCATGATGCAAACAAAAGATAGTTATAATGTTATTTGGAAATTCAAGAGTTTTTTTTAATTTACAAGCTTAATTGGGAAATTACAGCTCGGCTGGCGCAAAGGTTTCATTTTGTAATGATAGAAAATCTTTGCCATGCTGATTACCTAACATGGCATTTCCTATAATACGCAGTATTATTGCCTCTAAAGCATCTAAGTATCAAGATCATGTTACTGCCTTACTACTGAAGATCAAGTACCTTTGAGTAACACATGACTTGATAGAATATAAAAGAATTCAAATGTAATTATATTTGCTTTAGTAAATGTTTTTAATCTAAAAAAAAAAATTGTATAGCTATTTCTTTCTTTTTTCTGTCGACGAAAGCTTACTAATTTTGGTCCAAACATCATGTCAGCTTAGACCAAAGAAGAGAAAAAGAAGTTATATAAGCATGTATACAGAAAGTACCAATAAGTGAATGTGTATATAAAAGTGCTATGAATGCCAATTAAAAGTGACAATTTTTATTAAATTACGTACATGTCTACAAACATAGAAAATGATTTAAAAGACAACGAACCAAACAGACAGACAGTCAGTATGTATCCAGAATGCACACAAATATATCACATAACTTACGTTCCTCTTCAAATAACATCATTATTGTATGTGCGTATACAGCATTACATGGCTGTTACTAAGTAACTGTATTACATGAGTGCGATGCTATAAGTACATCATGTTCTTCATCTCACGTGTCATAAATGACGTGTTGTGCTGCTAGAAAGTCTGCGGTTGTTCTACTTTTGTCACTGTCACTAACTAACTAACTGATTGACTGACTGACTAACTGACTGACAGACAGTTACTTTACATGACTATCTAAACACTTGGATAACGATGAAGATTTTGAATTTAACAGTTATGTTCATGTATCTATTTGCGTGTGTTTGATAAAGGAAATGGAATTTGCCTAAGATTTCCCTTTTTTTTTCTTCTAATAAGTACTTTTCGCTGTTTAGATTTACTATGTTTAGCTATAAAAAAAAATAAAGCCAGGAAATATGGAGATATATTTGAATTTACATAAGGCTGGCACGTTAAAAAGTATTAAATTGGTCACTAATGCTGATATACATAAGCGAGAATTGTTGGAATAAAAGGGAAGCAGAACTTTCTTTTAAATTTAAAAAATTCATAGTGTTTTTTCCACGAAAATTCAAACAAAATTCAAACTCTTTTAAAACATATGAAAGATTAACTTTTTGTGCTTTTTTTTTGTAAAATCGTAGTTGTGGATCTTCTAAGGTTTGTGGGCGAAAAACTGACCCAACTAATTTTCATAGCTTCCTTTTGTATCATGAATAGAGCTTGGCAGAAAGCCCAACAAATGTTAGGCGGACGGGATAAGTTTCGTGATGTATGGGGGAGCCACGAAAACAGCCCGTCCTAGCTCTCTTAATTTTTGCCGAGTCATTAAAACAGTTTTTTTAGTATAGCATTGCCGTGATGCAGAACGACGTTTTTTCTATTGATTAAGTTTGGACGAGTTCTTTAGTCACATTAACTGTTGACAGAAGATACCATAGTCAGTCATTTGACTATGTTGGAACGGATCGCTTTATGCGTGATTCCTTTCCAATTGCATAAAAACAAAGCATTATCTCACATAAGGACAATTCAGTTTTCACTGACTACCTTTGATTTAATAGAGTCCGTCGCATCTTTAACATCAAAATTTCAAAAGCAACAACGAATAAACATTTTCCAGCTGATGATTTTCATGAAACATTTTCACCACAAACGCCTTGAATTTTTTCACTAGCCTTCGTAGTGTTATCACCTTGATCGAAACATATAAACAACGAATTCCTATATTCACTTTCAAAACTTTCAATTGTGAGTGAAATTTACAATTAAATATTAAGTATCTTTGTAGTATCACCTTTCATACGCACTGTAGAACGACTTAAGAGAGTAGTGTTAGAGTAAACTGAAGCTCTTATGAAAGCATCTCTTTTGAGAGAAACGCTATGAATCTTTTGCTTGGTCTACATGTAATGATTAGATAACAAAAGAAAATAATTTAAATATTTAAATATTTTCATGCAATGTTAAGCTAAGTGCTAAACAGAATTTTTTCTTGCAACACCTGGGAGGTTCGCATTTGAGGCGCCACAAAGCACGTGTATTCTTCAAAAAGCAATATTCTAGAAGAATGTAACCTTGCAAACCTTCCCGTTTATGCTTATGTTGCTTAGAAAATGCATATAAAGTCAGAAAATGGAAGTGTACGGTGGGCAACTACTTCTGCACATTAGCTTGCAGGAGGTAGAGAGAGAGAGAGAGGGAGAGATAAACAAATGTTTCTGACTGTCAGTTAGACCATATTTTAGAAAAAAAAAAACTTTAATGTTATCATTTCTAGGTTCACTTTAAAAAGAATATAACTTTTTTTAGTTACTTAGAAGAAAAAGAAAAAGAAGAATGAGAGAAAAACTAGAAAACGAACAACATTCTCTCCATTCAGTACGTATGCATAACTTAGTAACATTTTCTTCGGAATTATTAATGAAGAGATTGTTATAGAGAGTCACGCAGCATCTATTGTGCAAGCTCTTTAACATATTAAAATATAAAGCAATGTTACGTGAGTCTTCACATCCAGTTCCTTTCGCTTACTGTTGCTTAAATCTATCTGCGATGTTTCTCTATCTGTTAAATGTAACTTTTTAACCCACGCGATGTCATGGAAATTACGTTCGTTTCTTCTATAATATGTCAACTTGATGTGTGCAAATATTTAGCGTAAAAGTTCACAACATACACGTGCACACACACACACATTACGCATATTTACATACATGTGTATAAAACGAAGTCTTTACATACGCATACATATAATGTTTAAACTGTTAATGAGTTGATGAGTTTTTTTCTCAAAAGTATTTAGATTTGAAATTACGAAACATTTTTTGTGTACTTCCTACCTTTGAAAACAATGGCGGAAAATACATTTTTTTTTCTTATTATTAATATACATATTTTTTTTAATTTATTAGTATTTGTTATTTATTATTATATTATGAATTAAGTTTTTTTTTAAAAAAAATTTTAGAAACTGTTCCTACAAAATTTATATAAAAAATTTAATGAAAAATGTTTAAAATTCATGATATTTTCTGAGGTTTATTTCCACATAAAATTGATAATTAAAGGCAATATCGTCTTTAGATATTGAATTTTCGTAGACAAAATGTCTATAAATAACGCGTTAAGCTTTGAGATTGTGCAATAAAAGCTGGTCAATCCATATAAGCAATTAGAAGCATGAAATAAAATCAATCAAATTGGAGCGAAGATGCTGGTAATTAATAACTAAGAAGAAAATGAAAACGGGTTCATTAATGTAACAACTTAGTAACGACTAAGATGATGAAAATGCAATCATTTGAAAATCATATCATATATATATATATGTATATACAGCCTATCTTTTTGTAAGTGCGGGAGTGTAACTTTTCTAATCAAACACGATATGTGTTCAAGGTTCATCCAAAGATGAATATTTTACTATCAGAACTTTTCAACCAATTGTTTGTAATGCCTAGAAGACGTCAGAAGTATATTTTATGTTAGAGGAGACTTTAAAAAGTATCTTTGCATTAGATCTATGCTTGCTTGGCAAAAAACATAAAATGACCTAGTCCTGCCCATCTACCTGTTTATTAAGATCATTATTGCAATCTCCAGAGTTTTATCTCGATCTCATGATAATTTCAATAAGAAAAATAAATCTCTGTATACTTGCTTACGTTTTTAATAAAATATTAAGTTATTTCTTTATTGAGGTCATTCCAAAGAGACACTTTGATCAGTGCCACTTTCGAATTTCATTGAGGCATTTGATTGAAAGCCTTAATACACTGCTAATGAGTTTGACGATTCGACAAAATATCTCCATAAAATGTAACATTTAAAGCATTATTTCGTTGCGTTTCTAATAGGATTTTGTGATTAACTAATTAAAAAAAATTGAGATTTTGCTGCGAACGGGTATTAAGACCATTAAGGTAACATGACTGCAGATTGTTCAAAAATTTTTTTTATTAGCTTAGTAGCACTTTGGACCTTCTAGAATACGTGGAAAAAAATTATTACGTGAAACAAATTTTTTGCCATAAAATTTCGGACGTAAACGCTTCAACAAGACTGCCTGCGTTAAATAAGGCCTTGTTGGATAATTCAAACAAATTGTCGAAAAGCCTCTGTTTTTTAGACTATTACAATGCTGTTCTTAATTAAGATAGGCGTTGCTAACGAGCTAACGAGCTAAAGTATTTCGATCTATTGCTATATCAAATATCATTCAATTGATTTCTTGAACATTTATTTGATTAAATGAGTTGAAAGAGCTAAAAGAAACGATTTGATGGCATTCGAATAAGGAAACGACATCTTTCTTATATATTGCGATTACACCTCTGTCGTATAAGAGTATATTAGGTTGTTCGGAAAATCATTTCTTGCGATCGCAACGCAAGACAATTTTTTTGTAAAAATTTAAGCGATTTTACGAAATGTTACTCAACACTCCTCATCAATTAATGACTTGATTTTCTTGTCATTAGTGTCGATTCGCCTTCCAAAGCCCAATGCATCGTCAACGTTAAAATTGCCGAATTGAAATTTTGCAAATCGATTTTGGCACTGGCGTTCTGTCAATAGATCTTCTCCATACATACTTGCTTGAACAGGTTTGTTGTCTTATCGTCAGTAAAAAACTAAAATACCGAAAGTTTTCTTTTAACTTACTGCGTAGAATCAACTGAATTTTTCCACAAGTAAGCCTTGCCATATCGACTGGCAAAATATATAATGACTTTACGGCTTAGACTGTGAAAAAATACAACGAAGCCATCTTTTTCGGAAAAAACAAAATTGCTTTCCGAAAAACTTAATATAAGAATATTTTCAAATGAAAATTTTTCATTAAAAATAGAAAAACAGAGTATGTCGCGGATATTAAATGATTCTGCCTGTGTTTAATAAAATTTCTATTTTACTTTCTCTAAAGATGCACGAAGCTTATGCAAGTGATGATAAAACTAATTAAGTGAATATTACATTATGTAATGGGAAGTTGAGAACGAAGAAAAACTACTTAAAAGCATTTATTGCAAAATAATTCGTTTTACTGCTTTTGTCTGAGGCGAAAAAAAATGAAAAGAATCTATAAAACAGAAGACCGTCTATACGCCAAATTTAATTTTCTTTTATTAAAAAGCATGAAAAAAAAACGAAAATAAAATATAAAAACTTATACAAGCAAACGAACGAACGAAACTGTGAAAGGGCCAAATGGGTCAAGTTTTGTGCAAAGTACATAAGCATAGACCAGTAAAGGAAAAGAAACAATAAAATGCAAAAAAGCTACCCTTGACAATATTCTTTTTCGTTTTTCTTACAAACATATTGGACATACGTACGTACGTACGTACATGTATATATCGTATTTATTTTAATATTTCTGTTTATTCAAGCGGTTTATTTACAAGCACTAACAAAAACCGAGTGCTGACGACGAAGGAAGACTTTTAATATTTATAGCTCTTTTACAACCAAAAAAATTGCCTTAAATTACTCCGCGGCATCGTTGAATGCGAGCAAATATTGTGAGAATCGGAATAAATTATGGAAGTTTATAAAAGTTTCGTTGTTCTATGTTTTCTTTACATTTCTTACATTTTTATGTAATTTTCTGTGTGGATTGTATTGACACTTTTTAAGCTTTCGTTTTTATTTATTTATTTATTTATTTATTTTTGCTTTTTTTATTATTTAAAATTTTATCATAATTTAGATGATATTAAGCAAAAAAGGAAAAACTGTAAGCTATTTTAAGTATATCCTGTGTTTTGTGCTCTATTTATATTGCTTTTGTAGGTTTTAATATATGCAGTTTGAGACCCATTACGGTTATTGCAGTAGCTATTTTGTAAAAAAAAACGCTCGAGAGAAAGAGAGAGAGAGAGAGAGAGAGGGAATGATGTACACAAAAGAAATTTAAATAATAATCATCATTATAAGTAATAATATTATAAGAAAGCACGCGAAAGCACTCACTGCAACCAAGTCTGTATCCGGATAAAATGTCTTACAATTACTCACACAGAGGCCGGTGTTTCGCACTCACTCTCGTGTATTCTTAGCAAAGTGCAAAAATGCCCATATCGTATGCGTTTACACTCATCCCTTAATGTACAAAGCAAATCATTTCTTCAGAAAATTGTGGAAAAACCAAATAGAATTCAAAGAAACGAATTACAGTAGTCGATTAAAAAATAAATCTTTGAACATAATTTAGGGCACAAAAAAATTGATAGATAAGTAGATATTTTTATTCTTATTATAGAAAATGAGAAAGGTTTACAATAGAGACAGATTCATTTATTAATGCATTTATTTGTTTCATTTTAAATTTTTCTTCTCTTTTTTTTTGTTGAAAAATCTAAGACTTAGGAGGAAATTATAAAATTTTGTCTCTACGTTGTTCTTTCTTAATATAATTACTATAGGAAGGACATTAGATTAAATTATTTTCCGCACCGTAGTACACATGAGTGACAATTTCACATTTTTACTGACTCTGCTTGCGTTCTTGATGACCTCTGCAGAGATCGTTACATCCATTTATTTTATATAACTACTCAGGGGATTTGTTCTGTACGTGCGGGCACGATGGTGATCAGGAAGCGGTTTAGGTAGAGAAGAAGGAAAAAAGTGATTAGTGTTTGCATCCCGTTTGACTTGAAAGTGGAAATATCTGAAAGGATGAGTAACAGCATTGCTGACTGGTCGGAGTACAGTCTTTCAGTACTATGGTGTAGATGCCACCTGGCCCCAGAGATTTGCGGGTGTTGCGATTGTGTTTAGGTTTGCCTTTCAATGAAAACATGCGACCCTGCCTCACAACCTATTGTTCGCAATTTCGATAGTAGATTCTCCCATTAAGTGATAGTATGAGGTCAACGATAGGCTTTGATCGTGAGAAATCGATTTCTCACTCTTACTACTACTATTCAATAATTTCGTCTAATTTATTTAAATGGAATTTACGGAAATGTTATTGACGCTTAACTATAACATAATGGGTGTAGAGATTAACGATTTTTCTAAGAGACGAGATTTTCTACAAGCAACTGGAATTTGTTACCGCTGCTGCGGTATTTGTCAGAAATTTTTCTCTTTGAGTAACAGCTCTTCTAACGAATAAGATGTTGTCGGCTTGAGCAGCTTACGATCTTACAACGATATCCATCTTGTTTCATAAAAAGAAATCGGAATCGAGATTAATATTGATCTCTAGTAGACATCGCTGTGCGCTTACGAAGGAGGTAGCTTGGAGCATATTGTAACTTTTCAGTGTATTGCATCTATGTAGACCAGGCTTTTCCGGAGGTTAAGTTAATTGCGCAAAATAAACGAGAAAATATTAGTTTTCTGAAAATAGATATCGAAATATTTATAGAATATCGTAAAGGCCAAAATTAGTTTTGTCGTTTGCTTCTTAACATTGCGAGTAAAATATTAAAACTTTCTTTTCGCTTAAGGGTAAATTCTTAAAAACAAGTTAAATCAATTGATATGTGTCTACTTATTTATCAAATATTTTCATAAAAACCGAGAAGACAAATCAAGTACTGCGCAAATCAAGGGAGAAGTGTGTATACGGTGTAGTGTTTGAAGGAATAATTCAGCTACACTCCATAGCACTTATTCTGCTACAAAAATTATATGTTTTAAAGGCAAATAAACAACATCATAATGAATGTTTGGAATATGAAAATAAATAAAGAGGAACCGGGAAAAAGAGAAATGGAAACTGTAACGACGAGCATTCTTTGCGCGTGTACATGTATTCAACTTTATTAACTCTAAGAACATCATGATGGCGGTCTAACTATATCTACAATGTATGGATTAGAACGGTTAGTTTTTCTTCTCACGCTAAGCAAAATAATTCTAACTTTTTCACTCTTACTCATGAGGATAGCGTTATAAAAGAGTTAAGTAAGTTAACAAAAATTTCTAAAAAAAAACACTTAAAAATTATATAAGAACTGTTGAAAATATATTTTAACAACATTTTTTTGTTCACGCTAACAAGTGTATTTATACAACGCTATTAAATTAATATGTTTAGGCTAAGAGTTAGTTTCGTATGTTCGCCAAATACCGTGAATATTTCAAGCATTTTAACTAAATCGCTTAAAAGATGCGTATAACATTGTATAAGATGTAAATTTTTATGTTATTTCATGAATAGTTTGTATTCTACCTGTTAATGCAAGATGTACTAACAGGATGCTCGAATTACGACAAAAAATATTACTACACAAGGCGTGTTTTCTGCACGAATAGGCACGATAATAATTGGGAGCGTAAGGGAGTGTCTTGGGAATCTTACAATGGCACAAGTTGAAAGGAAACTTTGCACGTATGTTATATCCCCTCATTGAATAATTTTTTTTTAATAAGCAACAACTACAGGTCACATTGATTTGTTACTTAGCCGATCATTTCCCACATTTCTCAAGGCCACTCAAAATTTCGTGGCGAGCGATTTAAATCGATGAACGACCAGAAACAAAAATTAATAAACTATAGCGTACAACGTACAATTTTGATTTTGTGTGAGTGAAAACATTTGATATTCGGCAAAAAAAGTCATCCCCTCGTTAGTAAACAATGCTTACATCTACTATCGAAAACTTTCTATCTTTCTCTTTGAAATGTCATCTCAAATATATTTTCAACAATTCGAATGCAAAGAATGCAAATCCTTAAAAGTTATGCTAACTGCTTTTTTTAGATCACGTTTTCCGACGAAAGGTTCAAGTATCCATAACGCTTCTATACAATTATATCCGGAAAATCGAATTTTTCGAATCAATTAAAAAATCATAATATTCTGTTTACAACGTATTTGAATAATTAAGAGATTAGTTAAAGCAAAAGAAAAAATTAATTTCTGAAAAATTTGCAAGCTTTAATGGAATGCTATCAAAAAATATTTAAATATGCTCAGATACAGAGATATGGGGTTTCACTCACTTTTTAATTCGTCTAAATTCGTTCCCAAAAGAAATTAAAGCGAAACGACTGAAATTATCTTGTGAAAATGCTCTTCTTTTCTTGCCATGGTCCCCCCAACGTCATTTTCATTAGAGAGAACATCCGAAAAATTAAAAAAGAACTCTTGAATTCAAAAATGATGCCAGTACTCGATATATTAAGTTAAGATGTAAGTAACTCTTTTCCCGAATGAAGAACTTTTGAAAACCTAATCTTAACAAACAAAAATTAATTTATAGACTGACACACTTTCACCTTTAATATACAAGTTTTGCATTTATTTAAGTTACTGATATCTAAACTTCGACTTGAATATTCTTATTTGTTTAGTTGTTAGTTTTATCATTCTCTGAAATACAGACCAGATGAAATAGTAGATATAAGAGTAAACATTCTCTATTCAGTTAGAGGTTCCTTTCCCCTTAAAATATTCTATTGCAATTTGTTATTGGAATTTTTCAGGGTCAACATTAATCAAAATTAACCAGTAAGAAAATTGTATTCAGCTGTGACGTATCTTTTATATCCAAACCATCCTTAATCTTAAAGACAGGGAAAGAAATCAAAATTTTAATAGGTGGTCGTGAGAGATTTTTTGTATTTTTATGGAATATCGCGGAAATTTTTAATTTGCAGTTTATGATCACTGAGCAAAACAGTCAGAAGATAGACGTATTCTCAGCTTATTTCACATACTAGGCGTGGCCTGTGATCGATACGGGCCATCTTCAATAGCAATGTATGTTGAAAATTTTTTTCAAATTTTGAAGCCGATATACACTTTGAAAATGTACATAATCTATTTAGAAATTTCTTCTCAATAGACATAAAATTTCCAAAATTTTCAATAAGCTTTGGATTTAAAGTAATTTTTATCAATGTTTTGCAAAATATGGTAATTGATGACCCTCGATATTCGGCAAATCTACAAACATTAAACATTTATCCAAAGAGTGACGCGCCCACAAATAATAAAAAAGCTTTAGTGAATATTCAAAGCTTAAATTAATTTTTTTTTAATGATACTCACTCATGTTTTTACTTCGTTGAGCTGTGAACTAGTAAACATAAACTGGGTCACCAATGTGTGAGCATAAAAAAACAGTGATTATCAACTGACTTTTGTTTTTTTTTTCTAATTGTTTTCAAACATTTTCAGTTTTCCTTTTCCTATAGGTTTCCTGTTACTTTTTTGCTATGAAATGTAATTTCCCTTATAAGTTAAACCCTTAAACATCCTGATTACATTGAAAACATTATCATATCATATCACCTTTTTTTTTTTTATATTTTTTATTAAATTAATTTTATTTCATAAGAAAAGTTTAACAATGGGGGTGCAATGACTTTTAAAAACAAACTTTAATTAAATTTATATATGATTTTACATCGTCCTACTCGTTTGGATCGAAATGTTATAATATAATATAAACGCAAAGTAATTTTAACTTGAATTAATAATTTATACCTTTTTCTCTATCCATCAAAAAAAAAAAAAAAAAAACCTCTAAAACAAGAGTTTTCGAATTTAAGTATTGAGAAAGTTTTTCCTTTTTTGTTGATCTCTTTTTTATTAAAAAGAAATTTGATGTGTGAGAGTGTGTGAGCTTGGTAGACGTGGTACAGAGCAACGGAATAAAAATTTAAATTAATTGAAATTTAAATGTTTTAATGAAAAATTGGGATGAATCCCAATCAAATGCAAGAGACATCCTTAACAACGCATTTGGATGTAAATAATTCGGCATCAAATACAACTAATGCGGCGGAATTAAACAACGGTTTCGAATATAGATTACAAGCGCAGGTAGGTACAGAAATTCAAAAAAATGACTTGAAATTATCCCAAAATTCTTAGCCTATGCATAAAATTGTTCATCTAAGTACAGACTCTATCCAATATATAAGTGAATGTTAAAAAACTTAAGATATCTCAGATTAAATTTGAATTAAAATGAATTTAAGCAAATAATATTTATAACAAATCAGATCATATCATGGCTTTGAAAGTTCTAAGACAAAAAAAAGTAAACAAAGACAATAATTACCCATTCGTCTCGTCGGTACCGTACAATTGTGAAAAAAAAGAACAGGATATTACATTTAAAGTCCCTGGCACTGACTTGGAATGTAATTATAATCGATGTCAGTGAGAATTGCTTAACAGACATTTTGAAAGAAGATACGGTCGTAAAATATTCCTTTCGGGATTCAGATGCCATATTGCGTGGATGATAGATAATAATAGGCTAGTCGTATAATCGAAAGAACCAGGTAATGTGGACAAGAAAAGAAAAGAAAAATAATGGCCGCGTAATTTGACATTTAATTCAATTTAATCAAGTAGCCCCAAAAGGAAGAACCTCAGATAATAGCATTTTTAAAGCATCTCGTGTGAACGTAGTTAAAAAAGATTAAGATTAAGATTAAAATCACAATTTCGGAAGAATATTATAAACGTAAATTTTAATTCAAACGGTCAAAACGATTTCTTTCTTTCTTTCGTCCCTAAAAGAAACTAATAAACAAGTTCGAGTGAAACTACTATAAAATATTGGTAATAAGTAAAATAAAATTAATAGATATAGCCTTAGAAAATTGATATTAAAATAGCCTAGAGTCCTTCAAATCGAAAACATTTTTTTTATTGCCCCCAAATTCGATTAAACGGCATTTAAAAATGTATTCCTAATGCGTTTTTAATTTAATTTATATTTTATCCGTTGACGTTGCACACGCAGCGTCATAATAAAAACGCTTTATATGTTATCTAGATAAATTTTATGCTAATATTCTGTGTTCGATATGAAAGCATTGCTAATGCGAGGAAAATGTTTTCTATCATAATATTTGATATCCGCTAATACCCATATAATACGTAGATATATCTTTCTCACAATCTTTACTAAAAACAAACAACGCAAACAAATTTCATCCGTAATAAAATTTTTATTTTTCAAACTTTTTGAACAGGTAGAATGACAATAGTATAAATATTAATTTATTCGAAGAAAAAGTTGCTGATAACAAAAGAGTATAAAAGCTGTACTAACACGCTTATCATTAATCGGATTTTCTGCTTACGAAAAATCGCAAAAATCATAAATTTTTTTGCATAACATTAATAAGAATTAATTTAAATTATTTTCGTTTTGTTTTTTTTTTTTTTTTGTATATCGTATGAGATATTCAACAATATTTTAATCGGTTTTAGTTTTAATGTTATCTGTCGTCTCTTGAAAGTATAAAAAGAACCGCAAAAGATTTCTATTTATCCTGAAACCGTCACCGGAGCGTGTAGCTTTCGTTTTCATTTAGAAATTTTAAATGGTTAGATTTTATGTTACGAATTACCCTAATATTTTCCACAGTACATATTTCTTCAATTTTGTTTTCTTTTGATCACAAATTCTACTACTTTTTCAAGTATTATTTCGCAAATTAAAAAAAAAAAAAATTTAAAAGCTTTCTATTCAAGCATTAAATCTATTTGTAGTTAACCAAGCAAGATTTTTTAGAATAGCGGGTTTTCTTAAAAATTATTTATTTCATCTTCAATATTTATTCGATTCGTGTCAGAGCAGCTATTAGGAAGAAATTGAGACGCACTAATAGGTTACTTGAGAGTATAGTTAAAGAAAAATAAGTAAGAAAATTTTATACGGCCGTGGCGACCAACCTTATTTTAGAAAAGGGATAAAAAGAAGCTAAATTTTAATAGGTGGGCGTGGCAATTTTTTCCTATTTTTATGGAATTTTTACAGTGTCGTCCAGGTATGGCGAGCAAAATACCCAGAAATCAGAGGTGTTTTCAGTTTATGTGATAATGTACGTGTAAGCCTTGACCGATTTGTCCCATTTTCAATACCAACCTACCTACAAGAACTTTCAATGCTTTTGCCAAATTTGATTCTGATATTTCAATTTTTAAGAGCGGGAAAATGCTCATCACAAAGAATACACAGATAACAGGGTAAATAGATGGACGGACGGACGGATGGATACGCCTGTGTACTTTATGGGGCCTCGGAAGCTTCCTTTTGGGTGACAAAATGGTTGGTATAAAAAAAAACGACGACATCTAAAGACTGGAAGACTGTAAGATCTATGTACGACTGATCAAAATATAACGAAAATATTTGAAATATATTTACAAAAATGTTTATTTAATCTTCAATATTTATACGCCCGACTTCCGTTGACCAAAGCGGGTCTCGACAGTGGAAAAGCACTGATACCTATTTAGGTATCGTGTTAAACTCGATCTAGGATTTCATTTTTATTTTATCTTTTGTTCGAATCACATTGTTTTTGAAATTGAGAAATATAAAAATGTCTCCACCTCTGAGGAATAATGGTGCTAGCATGGTTCCTTTCTATATCGATAGCAATTGTTGAAAAGCTCGCCAGTCTCAGAGCAAAAATCATTATCATTCGTTCAATGTTCTGAAGTGTAATAAAAGGCGCTTCGCACGATTTGTATAAACCTTTTGTTTTTCTATTTTCTATTGGAAAGCACAATTTCTCCTCGCTTTTATTTGAGAAGTACGTTAGCATCTCGAAATTTAACATTGTTTTCCAACGTCTTCTCAGTGTTCTGGAGAGAGCACCTTTATACGATTTTTAAATTTGTCTTCAAGAGAAAGTATAGTTATAAAATGTAAATTTTCAACTTGTCAGTGAACTGCAACTGCAACTTTGTTCATTACTTGCCCGTAACTAGAGAAATACGGAGGATTTTTCAAATTTTTATATTTGCATTAGCGGCGGCCATTGAAACGAAACGATTTAATTTTCGACTGAATAACGGCAATATTTTGTTAATAGAAAATGTGTTGCCAACAGCCGCGTCCTGAAATTGCAACCGTTCATCAGTCATAAGAGAAAACAAAGTATTTTCATACTATTACTGTTTGTACAAATTTTGCAGTTGTATTCTAGCATTGCAAGCGGTTAGCAGTTCAAAAAAAAAAAAAACAATGAATTTTCTATTTCCGTCTATATATCAATTGTGGTATTCCGAAGGAGGAGTAGTCATCATAAAACACTAGAATATCAATTTTGGTATAAAACAAGTTATGTTAAATCATGTAAAATACAAACCAAACGATGACTTATGACCTGTGACATCTTTGTGATATTGCTCCGTATACGGCTTTTAGTATTACGGAGCATTAGTCACGAAAGAAATCTGCAAAAGCAAATTTTGTAATAAAACAAAACCACAAAGAAAAATACTTGCAACGATAGAACAAATTTTTAGTATCCACGCAACTTTGTATCAGATATAGTGCGAGTCGTTGTTTTATGTGCGTGTTGCCTTACGGCTGGTCTTGTCTCTTCCATCGCTCCCTTAAGTTTGTGTTTGTCTTTGTAATTTGAACAGACAAGTTAGAAGCAGGGATTTGTCGAAACCAAATTTGTTTTTAGTCTCTCAACAGCGTTAAGAATTTAAATAAATTTACGATAAACCAAAAACAATAAAAAATAAAAGAACGAAACAAGTTCTCCTACCTCTTTCCTATCGCTTTGAACACAATTTTTATACTTTCAAAGGTAATCCTTGGTTATCAAAATCAATCTCACAATCTTCTTCGCTTATAACCAATTTGGGAGTAAAACAAAATAATCTCAAATGCCTTTCTTCTGCATATTTTCTAGTTTGTGATATTCTAAACTAATAGAAATTTTTTGTTAACAAGAAATTTAAATAATTTAATAAGAGATATAAAGTTGGAGAATTTTTATTCTTTATAAAAATTGTATTTTTCCGACTAGGATTACATGCAAGTAATCGAGATACACGCACGTATATGCACGTATATATATATATATATGTATATGTATATATGTATATATATGTATATGTATATATGTATATATATATATATATATATATATATATATATAAGTATATATTCATAAGATAACAAAAAATTATTTTTTTAATTTTAACAAGAAATTTAAAAAAAAAATACGAAAACTTTTAGTAAAGCACACGCAATTATGAATATACTTATGCTTTAGTGTGTATGTGTAATACATGGGGCAATATAAACGCAGAGCCATTTGCTTGGCTGGTTGGTTTGCTGTTTAAAGTCATTTCTCACATACTCTGATTTATACGCAAGTTTGTGTTAGGTATTCCTCTCCCTCATCAGTCACTGTTGTAATTTGTCTTTTGTCTTTTTAATGTGTTTGCTTCATTGTTTGTTCTTGTTGTTGTTGTTCTATCAACTAACTAGGCTAACAGTTTACTCTTACACTTATGCATGACTATACTTGTGCATGTGTTTAAGGTAATATAATACAATATTATTAGCATACGTTTCTATGTATGCATTGTTGTTACTATACTTATATGTATACGTGTAGTTTCACTATAAAAAAATCAATAATGAGCTGATGTTTCTTTCTTTCCTTTTAATGTAGTTATTCACGATTTTGGATACATTGAATACACCAGATATTTTTTTTTTTGTGTTTCTTATTTTTATTTAACATATTTTTTTTTTTTGTTTATTTTATTGATGTTTTTCAATTTAAATTCATTTAAATTTTTTTAAAAGCACCGAAAATAGTACAGTTGTGTTTCATTCGATTATATAATGAAATATTAAAGATTTTAAGAGAATATATTTTTAATGGATTTACTGTCGGCCTAAGTTAAATTGTATAATTAAATAAAAAGATTGATGATGTTTCTCTGAAAACGCATGGTTAAAGGAAGAGTTGAGCGTGTAAGTACGCGCACAGTGTTTCAAACAATTTTATGCAAATATCGCGTACACCGAGTCCTTTGACTTGAATGCAACTCTTTTCATATAAATATAAATGAGTTCCTTTGTATTCTAATTTATCTACATATTAAATATGTGTCAACTTATTTATATGTTATCTAATAGATCTATAAATCAGGCTTAATTTCCTTTGTTCTTTTTTTTTTATTTTTATTTTAATTTAATTCAAGCTAACGTTAGGTTTACCTATTATATTGCATCAGGGCAGCAATAGCACCAAAAATTGTCCCAATCTTTGTAAATAATATAAAAAGAATATTTTTCGTTGACCCAAATGTACCGATTACAGAACATTCTCTGTTAGAGGATATGATATCTATTGAGTTCGATTTTTATTCGTTTTTCATCTACTTGCTCTATCCCTCCTAAATCGATTCGAAAAAAATTACGATTGTAAATCTCAAATCATTTCTATGGATTGACATTTTTGCTCTATGATTATTTACCTTCTTACGAACAAAGCAATTGAACTGTAGTGGAATCTGACACAAATATCAATGAAACAAAGGTTAAGAAAGGAAGGTTTAAGAAACGTACCGATCGAATTATAATATGTATAAACATTGATCTTAAACATGGCATATAAATCCCTGTCTCGCCGATTGGCTGCGTCACCTTGACCGCAATAATTCTGCAATTTGCAATTGTTATATGTTACTTTGATGTAGTGTATACCAGAGTTTTGTAATACAGCAAATATAACTTACTCAGTTAACTCAAAACTCAATACCTTTTTGTCGCTTTCTCTAATAAATTTATAGTTGCTAAGCGATATTGCTTAATATATTATTAGTTATGCGGCCTTGCCAGTGGAAATCATAGAGGGTGTTTCAATAAGGGTGCACTATTTAAATGCAAGTGGCAACTCTAAAATTCATCACCTATCACCTGTCATTATTCCGATTATTAAAAATGCGAAACACCGGCAATACGTTCAGTAGGTAACGGAGTAATGTAAAGTGAATGCGGATTTTCGATGAGAGTCACCGACTGTCGAATTTGGGGCTCAGAAAATCCTCACACAATCCATGAGAAGCAAATGTATCCCCAACAAGCAACTATCTGGTGCGAATTTCTGTCACGCGGCGTTTTTGAGTCTTCCTTTTTTGAAATCAAGGCCGGAATTACGGGGACAGAAAAGGGGAACGTTTCGTGATAACGGATTTCTTGTGGCCTTAACTGAACGACATGTATGTGGACGACAAGCGGTTTCAGTAAAATGGCACCATCGACGATTTATTGCAACGATTTCCAGATCAAATTATCTTATGAAATTCTGATGTCAGTTGGTCATCAAGGGCGCGCAATTTAACGATGTGCGGTTTCTTGAGATGCAGCTATATTTTTATCAAACAGGCATCGAAAATTTCATAAAAGTTGCAATAGCATGTCATCAGAGCTGCGGGGACTATTTGCCGGATCTTTTATTCCATTCATAATGAGAACATGTCTACTTTTCAGTGCAATAAAAATATCACAACTCACTCAAAAAATACATCTCTCTATTTTTAAACGAAGTAATGCTCTCTTATTTAGATATTCTTTAATCCGAATGTTTAATATATTTTTCAATGTATGCTCATACTATAGTAACTGGTATTTGGGATATACCGGTGTTAGCTCTGTTTGGATAAACTTTTAATATAACGAATATTATTAAAATTGCCTAAGAAATGTTTAAACTTTTTGTTAATGGACATGAAGACTTCTCTGGTGAGTATACTATTCACTTTGGCTCTTAATATTAATTTGCTTTCCTCATCAACGTAAATGCGAATGTTTAATTGCAATTTCTTGGAATTATAACAACAAATGAAAGCATATCCAGGCAATACGTCAGGTTTGCGTATGGTGCGTGCCGGGAGTAAGGTGAAACTTACGAAAAGTAAACAAAGGTAGAAGCAAAAAGAAAGAAGAGAATAACCGAAATCATTAAAAAGCAAATTATTACATCAACTGAATTGAAATCCGCACATTTTGAAATTTTAAGCGCTCGTTAAATAATGTTACAACTGAATTGAAGTGAATCAAGGCATTCATTTTGAGCACTTAAGCCAAACAATATACAGTAAATTCGTTAAATATTTGAATGACGTATAAAAGTAGAAAAAAAAAGGTAAAAGTGAGAATTGTATGTGGTTATGACCGAATCTCTTATACGTACATTTATCTTTAAAAAAAAACTCAAAGAAAAGAAAAAAATATGAAAATATACCGATGGCTTATTGGACAATGTTTACCACAGGCTTATTGGGGAATGTTTACCACAGGCATTTTACGGACGAACAGACAGACAGGCCGACAGACAGATACACGGACATGCTTAAATCGATTTCTAAATTTTATGCTGGTCGAAAATTTGTAAACTTTGTGGCTTATCTGAAGTTTCCTTCCGGACATTACAAGCAAAATGACACAATGAATACACCTTTCATTTTACTCTAACTTCCAATTTAATATATCTAAAAACTTTCGATATTGGCTAGCGGACATATGGACATGTCTAGGCCAATTCAGATTTTGTGATTGATCAAGAATACATGTACACTTCGAAGGGTCTCTGAAAATTACTGTAAATTGAAAAAAATAAATATATCTCCAACCCTTTTTAGTGGGTATAAGAGAGATTCTGAACATAAAGTATTGTAAATATGCAACTAAAACTTTTCACAATCCTAAAATAATAAGCATTTATGAATCAATTTCCTATAGATTTTTCACAAGTAATCGGAGAAAAGTATAGAGTATTCGTTTCATTATTATTTTTCTAATTGTAGACTCTTGTAGGAACAGGAAGAGATCATATAGGCAATGTCTAGAAAGTTCTATGTAAATGGACTGACATACGTTCAATCTTAATGAGGAGTCTACACCTATGTGCTTACAGTAGGGAATTTCTTTCTGTCATGCCCCATGTGCAAAATGTCATTTAGATTCCCTTGAACCGATGGTTTTAAAAATAGCAAAATTGTTAATATTTTCTTCTAAAGGAAATATTCATCGATTTTATGCTCAAATATATTCGTGAAGCATCGTCAAACACGATGTTAAAAATTTCATACCACTGCTTAAAATCTTTACACATTTTGTATGGTTTTGTTTTTGTTACATCCGAAGTTTTGTACGATATTCGTAACGCAATTCAAAACAATTGCTACACATTAAGCTCAATTAACGGACAGTTAAATTCTAAAAAAAAAGTTTATTTATTACTAAAGTATACTTATATAAATTACTCAAATTAATTATAAAAATTCCTGGCGCTTTTTAACTAAAGGCTGCTCAGTTATAAGAAAAGATAAAAACATTCAAGGTGTAAGTAGCAAAAGTGTAAAAAAATGATTTCATATCTTATTTTAATAACGAAATAAACCAATTTTTTGAAGTATTTGTGCTTATAGCACCTACTACTAGTATTAGTATAGTAGTATTAGTAGTAGTAAATAGCGCAAGAAGATCAAAAGCATTTCTAGGAAATTTCTGAAAAGATTAATTTTTCCTTTTAACTCTTCTTGCTTATCAATTTTCGCAAAGCTTTATAAACTTTATTACTAGTCCTTTTTTTAAAACTTTTTTTTTGCATTATTATGACCTAAATTCTTTTAAAGAAGATAATGCCTTCATTTCCATAGTAAAACATTCACAACCATTTACTGAACTGTTTTGTCTCGCGCACACAAGCTTAAAAGTGAAAATTGATTCTTAAGATTTAAGGCTAAGTTACACAAAGTAAACTTTCAATAAATTATGTCAAAAATCCTATTTGCAGCTGCATTAACCCGAACACGGAAACGAGAAACCATTTTTCTATTGTCAGCTGAAACTAAGAGGAATTATGGAAAGAAAAAAAACAAATTTCGTTTGTAGACTCATGCTATGTTTTCGATGTCAAATAACATAATTACTTAAGGTTCTTTACAAACACAAAAGACTAAAGCTACATATTATTTAATCCAAATCTTTTCGTAGCTCTTTTTTCCTTTGAAAGGAGACCTGTTTCAATATTCAAAAATGCTCAGCCAGAGATCCTGTGTACTTCATATAGTCGATTAATATCAACTTATTTAGGGAATATCCTTCGGGAGTTCGTTTATCTCCACGTTCGCTAATTTGGCCGACTTGTTGTCATTATGAAACTTTGCAGAATTTTCGGGGACTCAAATTCATTATAATGCTTTTAAATTCGGAAAATATTTGAGTAATAGTAAGGAATTTCAATACTCAAACGTTTTCTTACTAGTTTATTTATATATATATACATATATATATATATATATACATGAAGTATTTAATAGTACGTCCATAAAAATTTTACAACTCTTCGTTAAAGTTTTTAAAGTTTTAACATCCCTGTACATAACTAATGAATATAATTAAAGAAATTTTATGTTCATCCTTTCACGAACCTTTGATGACTTTACCATCTCGAACACGTTATGACGGTAAATAAAAAACCGTTGTTTTCTAAGAGAAAAATATTCTACAAGTCGTTAAGTTAAACTATGACTTCTCACAGTTTTTTGGCGTTTTCTAGCAATACTGTCTTTAAGCTTTACTCAACAGTTTCCGTTACTGGAGTGAACCGTGTACAGTACGAACAGCATGTTAAAAAAAGGGGACAAATGGGTAAAGCGCTAATTTTCTTCCTTAATTTAAGTACTACTAAATCGTAATGTGGAGTAAATAGTAGACGTGTTCCAAGACCTGAAGCGCAAGCCATCGTAAAGTAGACTGCGAGAACCATTAGCGATAAAATTGAATATTTGAAGAGTCAAGCGGGTGGAGGTCCGATTAAATGAAATCAACACTAGACGACGCTATGCACAACAGCTGCCGCAGGTGCTGCAAAAAAATGAGCTCAATGTGGGAAAACTTGTGATATCATGACATTTCGGTATAATGACGTACTACGCTATATGAAAAATTCACAATACCGATTTGAAATGTATTGCACTCACATGTAGACGGAGAAGGGTCTGTCGGAATTGCGCTTTCATTCTGATAAGGATGCCCAAACAATGCAAGTTTTGGTAGATAGCTTCAAAAGCTCTTTGCGTCGAAGTCATGTATCTTCTGAAAGATAAGAGATGAAATAGTTAGTGATTGAGAGCAATTTACAAACTAAATATCTCGCGCCATTTGTGTTTATAGCAGAAGTTCAATTTTATTTAAAATTTCTCGGAAACTTATTTAAACTCCTAACATACACATTGCAATATAATTTATCAATTCTAAACATGCTAGTTGGTCGATTAGAAGATGCTTATGTTTATCCTTTAAATCGTCCTAGAATGTTTAGTAGTAGTATTAGTACTAAGCGCTAGCCCGAAATTTTTTAGTAATCAAAACCTGAATGTTTTTATCTAATGAAAGCATTAGCTTGGCTGTATACCTATTTTCAAACAGGGGAGTTTCATCTTTTTTTTTTTTGAATTTTGGCAACGCCAAGTCATAAAATAACTAAGGACTGAGGGACGCGGGGACGGGCAGGACTACTAAATATATTTATAAGACCTTCTTTCTTCTGGAGGTTACATAATCAAAAACAAATTTTTAACTTGTCCTTTATGATAAAAATATCTCTAAACACAATACGTCCCCATGAGAAAAGTAATGCGGTCCACGATTATTAAATTTAGGCGTTGCGTACGTATTTTTTTGGTCTTACATATCCATGCAATAAAAAAGGGGCCATTAATTTCATTGTTCCAAAAAGCTATACTCACTGGTATTTCTAAATGATTACGAATACGGTTTCATATTTCTAATAAAGTAAATATATTCTCTATATTAAATATTATATAATATATGATAACATAGTACAACGTATTATATTCCTAGTCGTATAGTAAATATTAAGAGCTGCCCCTTCGACGCCCCTTTCGTTTGTTTTACGTAGTTTTCATTATACTGCAAACTTTGCATTAATCATAAGTACCATCGTAAATATCGCAACGTATATGAATGCCATCCGACTTAAGCGCGACAAATTTAAAATCTAACGCGTTTATCTTTGCGTTCGTGTTCATTGACATACATTTGAATGATTTTCATCTTGTTTCAGGAAAATTATTAAAAAGTTCAATAATTACGAGTAAAAATAAATACGAGATAAACATTTAATATTATTTGTGCAATGTGAGAAAAAAACTTATATCCGTAAACATTAGACTGGTTTATACACTTGCCCATTGAAAAACTGCATTAAGTTTAGCAATTCATTTATAGGTTTATAACTGCCAAACCAGCAACGTTGCTCACCGCTAATTATACCGCCCAAAGCGTACTACGTACGCTGTCAACCTACAAGTTCTCTGTTAGCAGCAACTCTCTGAAAGATAAATCAATGCCTGGCAAGGATGGAAAAAAAGTACAAAGTTCACAATATTGACGAAAAACTAGAACGAAATGGATCGAACGCTTTTATAATTTAAATAATTTTAACAAATAATTTCCAATAGATGTCCACTACAAGCGTGGTTAAAGATTTATTACTATATTATTATTATTATTATTATTTATTTATTTATTTAGACAAAAGTAGGATAAGCACTGAGCACTAAGGTTATGGATGCTCTGCTTTTTTGAAAAGATAGACTGGATGGTTAGTCTAGTCATTTGAATAAAGTTAAATATTTTATTAACACAAGATATCCATGGGATTAGACATTTCAAATATGAATCGGAAAGGTTCTGATATTCACAAAGTATGTGTTTAATTGTAAGATTTTGTGAAGGTAGATAAAGAACCTGTTTTTTCGTCAATTTTTTCTTAAATTTATGTACATAAATAGATACATATAATAAATATATACTTATATATGTATATAATCATCTTAAAAAATTCATTTATCAAATTAAAAAATAATTTAAATTTTCAGGTCAATATATTGTCAATAAATTTTTGACATTGAACAGAAGCTAGAGTTTATCTTCATTTATTTCATATTTTTTAATGTATTAACTTGTTACTCTTTATTCAATCAATGTTAGCAAAAGACTCTATGCTAAATGTATAATTTAATTTGTCTAACATTGATGTCGAAATTAAAGACCCTATGATTTAAATTTATGAGTAGCAGGAAATTTCGTGTCATTATAAGGCAATAATTATCCAAGTTGAGCCTTTGATTTTCAAGATATGCACGGAAATTCGTTGGACAATTGCACATAACTTCAATTACAAGACTATTTCTTTTCATTATTATTTTTATATTCATTTGCAAGTATTTACTTTTTTACTTTAATTAAATAGATCTTAGTTATTTACAAGTTCAATGCGTAGACATTTTTTTAAAGTTTTTGTTTTACCTCAACATTAATATGGAGTGCAAGCGCGAACATTTCCGCCATATTTTGCTTTATTATTTTCGTGAAGGAAAGAACGCAGTACAAGCCGCCAAAAAATTACGTGATGTGTATGGTGAAGAAACCTTTAAAAAAAGGCAATGCCGAAATTGGTTTGAAAAACTCCGTTCTAGAGATTTTTCTCTTAAAGATGACCAACTTTCAGTTCGACCAGTTGAGCTTAATGAGGATGAAATCAAAACCATTATCGAAGCGGATCGTCATGTAACTACACGGGAGATCGCAGAGAAGTTAAATGTTTCACATACAGCCATTGAAAACATTTAAAACGTGTCGGTCTCGTTAAAAAGCTGGATGTTTGGGTTCCGCACGATTTTAAGGAAATTCATCTGACAAAGCTCATTAGCGCTCCGTTTTTAAAACAAATCATCACATATCCAACAAAAGAAAATTTTGTTGTCACTTTGGTGGGATTGGAAAGGTCCGATGTATTTTGGGTTGTTTCCAAGCAACCAAACCAGTAATTCGGATTTCTACCGTCGGCAATTGGACAAATTGAATGCAGCGCTCAATGAAAAGCGACCAGAATCGGTCAATCGTAAAGGTGTCATTTTCCACAAGGACAATGGTAGGCCGTACACTTCTTTGGCTACTCGACGAAAATTGGCTGGGAATTGATGGTGCGCCCACCATATAGTTCTTATCTAGCGCCATCGGATTACCACTTATTTCGATCCCTAGCCAACTACCTTTGTGGTAAAACTTTCAATGATGAGGACGCTGTAAAATCTCGCTTAACTCAGTTTTTGACCGAAAAGGATCAGACTTTCTACGAGCATGGAATTTTCAAGTTGTCAGAGAGATGGCAAAGGGTCACCGAACAAAATGGAAAATACATTATAGATTAAACTTCATTCCAAGTAAAAAAAGAAAACCTTTTATTTTATTGAAGAAATGGGCAGTTATTTAGTTACCAACCCAATATTTAATTTATTAGACGCTTTTACGGTTAGACACTGACCTTGAGTGCATCGTTCTTCCCCGACTACCACTAAAATTATTATGAGACCTCGTCAAATGTATTTTATATGGATAACATTGGTAAAAGTTGTGTGTTTAAACAATAACACTACGTTCGGATTTAAGTGTGTTAAACCAAGGCATGCGTGGTGTACGATGCTAACAAAGAGCTAGAAAATTCAAATAAATTATTCTAAAGTATTCTTGACCAACCTGTGTTTATAGAACGTCATAGGTTTGTCTACCGACCTGAAGTTACAGAACGATATAGAATTGTCTGTACGTTTTTCCTTTTTTAGCCTTTTCGAAGTCTCAATAAATAAATCACTGAGTAAGCTATAAGTAACGGAATAAATAAATAACTTCTTCGCAGTGAGTATTGCGAATAGAACGATACGTTAGTTCGTTTACTTCGTATTAAATTTGTTAATAGTGTAAGATTAGCATGGTCCAAGTTTTACTGAAGACATTGCAACTGAAAACTGTTACTAACGTTGTAATATTCCATTTTTCCCCAAAAGACAATTATATAGAAAATATACTCCATAGATCAGATTGTTAGCCTGAATAGATTGAGCCAATTCCGGCGATTTGATCTATCGTTTTAGGCGTTACCAAAATCGTAAGAACTAAGAAAGGAAGCTGAAACTGCAGGCATACCCATTTAAAGAAATTGCACAGTCCTTGCCTTAATTCCGAAGTAATTGAATGATAAGTCTGTCCATCAATCAACTCTTAACCTTCTTGAGAGAACGAGACGTGAGTAGTGAACTTGGAAACACCGGACATTACAGTTGAAATTCCACAAATCTAATTTGACAACAAGTTTGATCGATGCAGGCCTTTGTTGCAAGAGTTCAAAGTTGAAAATAATAAAATCGTTATTTATTAATAGCCGACTGAAACTAATAGCATATGTTCCTCCCGATGCGTTGTTGTCATCGTCAATAGTTAATAAAAGTAAAACAATTTTTTTTACGTTTCTTTGTTCGCCGTTGCAGATATTTAAAATTCGTCTTTTGTTTGCTTACAAAAATTTTTTATTATTATTATTACATGTGTTTTATTTTAAAAAAATGTAAAAAAGTATTAATGTTTAAATAACAAGAAAGCCAGAACAATTAATTGTTAACGAAGAGCTTTAAACATTTAAAAGAAATAATAATAATGTTAAAGCGACAAATGTATTTTTATGGCTCAGCAGTTTACAAAAGGAAAAAAGTGAAAAAAATTTAAGGTAAATGATTTAAACCGAAACAATACACTACGCATACAAAGTAAAAATAATTGAAGACCACTCAACTTGTATCAACGGGTCGGTCATTGTGCAAACTAAATGACAGCAAACAGACACGGACCTAACAATGCTCCCACAACTTTAAAACAAGTTTCGCAGATACACTTACAATTTTTACACACATAAATATATTGCACACATATATATGTATATGTATATATATGTATGATCATAAACTAAACTGAACTCTGAATATAACATTTAATTACTTTGTTGCATGGTTGCGAATATATCCCAGAATTTGTTTTGTTATGTTATATATGCTATATCGTATTGTGCTGCTTTGTGTTCGTAAAATGATAATCCTTTAATGCGGTAATGTGGTGTATGCAGCACACAGCTTTTTGGTTTGGTCACTAAAGCTGAAAAATATGATATTTTTGGTTAAAAGAAGTTCAAATCATAAAAAAAAACTTTATATGAATGATTGAATGGATGAATGCATGAACGGAACGTCTGCGTACGTATCTTTCTTATAATATACTGGACAGCTGAACGTCAATGTCAAGGTGTGCTCCGTTCGGTTCTTGTGTTGATTTCATTTCGTTTCGATCGTTTGGACTTTAAAGTTTAAAGTTAAGTGCGAAATAATTTCAGTTCTTAATTCTATAGGCCACAAATGAAATTCTACGGAATTGTGCTGCTGCTAAAAATTATACACTTATCAATAGTAAGATGAATATTGAAAGTACCGACAAATCAACATATCATGACATTGATTTATTAATCTTTCACGACTTTAGTTTGTAATGCATTTCAGATGCCTTGCCCTGCCTTGGACATTAGAGGCTTAAGTAATGTTTTTCAAAATGAATTATTTAAAATCAAACAACATCTATTTCTCTTCCTATTTGAGATGACCTTTTGAAATTCATTTAAGTAAATACTTAATATTTTTTCTTTTACTTTTTTCTTTTTTTTTTTGTTATGTATACGTAACTTATTGGCATTTCTCATGCAACGACAATTTTCTTTAAATTTGTGTTTATTCATTCGGTCACATTTCCTTAGTTTTGTAAACAAGGAATTTTGCCAAGAAAAAGGCAAAAAGTAAAATTAATTAAATATTAGATGAAAGGCCACATAGACAATCTCTGCTTACATTCACATGTGCATGTTCAGCCGCTGAGAAGACAACTTACTGACACCTGAATGGTTAGGCTTGATTTCATTTTTGCCCAACAATCGCAAACAATTTGTGATGAAAATATATGTAGAGGAAAATATGAAAAACAAACAAAATAAAATTGTTAAAGGACATGGCCCCAACAAAAGCATGAAAACGAATATTCGGTGACTAGATAAAAAAAAAAAAGGAAATTTTGTTTACGCTTTACGACGAAGCTGAGATACGCATCGCCCCACTGAAAACGCTATAGTTTCATATTCCATATCTTTGTATCTCTAGCTCAATCCAAGTTTTATTCATAGAGAAATATGTAATAATGGTAAAGTTCCATATTCCATATCCTTGTATCTCTAGCTAGATCCAAATTTTATTTACAGATAACTTTCAGGTGGCTTTGCTTAATATCTTTATCAAACTTAGCCAGTGCTCATCATCATCAGTATATCAGTATATCAGTATATCTGCCAAAAGTTGTGTATATTTTAAAATTTTTATTTCATTTTAACATGATTAGATTTAAAGACGGAACCTGCCCATTGTCGACTTCTTCTTTATGCATAAACTATCTAAATTCTAATCAGACCTCACTAATTTAATTCAAGTCACGTGTGAAAATCTCAAGACTTCAAATATGTAAAGAGCAAAGTTGGACTGATTACATACGGAGGGGCGTGTGACTTTTTCTATGCCTCGTGTATTTCTGCTTGTTACAAAACGAATAACAAAATTATTTTACTCTATTCTTTTTATATATAGAAGAGAGTAGTCCCTCGAAATCTTATATAAACGCTTATAATTTAAGTGGCACTTAATGCTGTCAGCAGTTTAATAAACTTGTAACATTAACTAATAGTTATGAACATATCGGCAAAAATTGTATTAACACCTAACCTTACTTAGTCAGATATTTGATCAAGCCAGTCAGTCAGATAGTCAATTTTTTTTCTTATTTAAATTGATGATGTGTTGAATGCTTACGGTTGCCCAGTTGTCTATTAGTGTAGAGCAAATAATAATAACAACAACAACAACATCTTGCTATTTCTATCGATGTTGTTAATCGTGTATTTGTATGTGTTCATATGTACTTTTGAGCGTTTGGGTGTGTGTGTGTGTGTGTGTGTGCATGCATGTTTGTAAATAAACATAGGTATGTGTGCACTATTGTTTAACCGGTACATGGCTATGTTGACTGCATTAATGCTTCAGCTTGTATTTGTTGTTAGTATTTCTCTTTATTGATTTAATCTCGAATTTCTGGGACTAGAGAGATGACCTTTTTTTTCTTCTCATTTCCACTCTATGTGCATATACATCGTCTACAGTACCACATTGTTAGTTACTATTTGATGTCCTCATATCCTTAATGGGTGGGTTTTTTTTTATCGATGTGAGTTAAAAATCAATGAAAATCAATTGAACAGGCAGTAAAATCAGACAACCGTAGACAAACAGTTTTCGAGAAAATAAATAAATAAAAAAAAGCAATCACAAAATTATTTGCGTTCTCAGCCTCTGTCGTTCTTCTTTGGGTCTATCTCCCATTTCGCTTTTGGACCGCAATTTTATTTTCTCTTACAATTTGAATGACCTCTTTACTGGAATAGTAGTGGTCTTTACTCATGCATATCATGTATTAAAGCATTTTTAATATCGAATCTGTCCATCAAATTGTCCCAATTACTAACTATGGCTTTAAATGAAAAAAAAATTTCAAATTCTTTCTTCTCTCAGAACGAATTACGTTACTGCAGACACACAAGTGTTGCAATGATATCAAACACATTTATCACCTGCTTCTTCATTGTCTCACTCAAAAATATTTACCAAATGCTATTTATTTAGTTTTATTTTTCTTTTCTGTTCTCTCTTTCCATCTCTCACTTTTTCTTGACTAAGGAACAAACATTTGATTCTAATTAAAGACATTAGACAGGTGAAATGCTAAGGATAACAGATGTGGATATAAAATAATTTAAAGCATTTTTAGTTTAGTGTAACTAATGAGACTTTATCAGTCAGTTTTAGTTCACATATATAGAGAATATATGCGGAAATCATTAGAAATACGTGCCGTTTGTATTGAATCATCCAATCATTCAGTTCTGCAATTACACAAGCTTGTCTTTAACAATTCTATACATATCCTAAGAAACATTTTAAATATCGACTGCTCAATGGCAAGAGCACAAAAGTCTCGATTTATTTTCTCTTAACAATCAGTCTTTGGTGAAAGCGAGTTGAAATCAATTTTAATAAATCATTGGAAATCACGAAATGCAGCTATTCATTGTGCTATTGATTCTTTCAATTTTAGTTTTCTTCATATAAATATATCCAAAGTACAGTTAAAAAAAAACGACTTAAATTCATTGGTTACATTGGTTAAATCCCAGATCTATAGACAAGATCTAGATCTATAGACAAGATCTGGGATTTAACCAATGTAACCAATGAATTTAAGTCGTTTTTTTTAAACTGTACTTTGGAATCCGCGATTTTTAAAATTAATATTAATTTTAATTTAATTTTATGTTTTAAACAAAATATCGTGTCGCCGGCCACAGAAAAGGTTGCGATTTATGCCTTACTATATAGTAAATATGACATAGAGTATTCAAACTATCTCAAGAAGAGATAATTAATTCTAGTCCTTCTCTAACTGCTATGGATATGAAAAATTATCAGTAAAATATTCAGAAAATGTGCAGATTTCATCACTTCAATAATGTAAGTTGTACTGCTATTGCTTTCGGGCTTCGAAAGGCCACTTTGTCATTAGTCGAAAAAGGAACTACACTTTTTCTTATCATTTTGATGAAATGTTTATATGGAATGGTCTAATTCTTCATTGTTTTTAAATGTACCCATGCCCATCTGATTATCTCACGCAAACTGTCAGAAAATAGCGGAGGCGCTAAACATCGACCATATGGTAGTTTGGAATCCTTTGAAAAGATCAGGCTCAGAAATGTACCAAACAACCGCGGGCACGTAGCATATAATCTAATATTTTTGATTAGTTTTTTTAAACATTTTTTATCAATAAAAGAGTATCATTCTTTTAGTAACAAATCGAATTTTCTAATAACGAAAAACAATATATCTGAACAATCCTACATATTTCTGCAGATAAGAGAATCTAGTTTAACAACCATATTTGAATATTTTCTAAAATTAATTTTTTCTTAATACTTAAATATACGCTTAATAACCTCCCGAAATATTATTCTTCTATTACGCTTCCTTTTATCCCAAAAAAATTGTTAAAAATTTGTTTTTTTTAGGTTATTACAGTGGCGTTACCCCTTAAGTATATTCTTTATTGAGCACAATTATATATATCTGCCTCAAATAATTACCCAAAATACGCTTTCAATATTCGCTGGTATAGGTTTCTTTCTTATTTGTGAGCATGAACACTTTCATAATCATAATATCGAACTTAATTAAGTTTTTCTTGTTGTTTAATTTCCTTTCATATCAGCGTATCATTGAAAGTATAGGATGTGAACCAGATTGTGTGAACTGAGAGTTTATTAATGGTTACAATGCATTAAAATAAATATTTTTATTTTTATCTGATTTAACTAAATCAAGTAATTCACAAGCCTAACATAATTACTGTTGTTGGCCTTTCTCGCATCATGACTTACAAGTGATACTTTAAACTTGAAAAAGTAGGGCTTAATGTTATGCTCTTCGTAAGCGGAATTTCTTTGTTTGTGGATCATCTAAGCATAAAAGAAAATTTAAATAATTCAGTGTATTTATTAACGAAAACAAAAAAAATCTAAAAAGGAATTCTAACAGCATGGCAAGAAAGTAATTTAAATTTTTTTCTATTGGTGTCAAGTAAAATTCTTTTGTTTTTAAGGAGTAACATCACTACTAACTGAAAAAAAGAGGTTTTTGACAATTTTTTTTGGATGAAAGGAAAGTTAATAGAATAATGATACTTGAGAAAGTTATTAAGGGTACATTTCAATATTTTAAATAAATATTATTTTTGAAGGAGATGGCAACACTTCAACCAAACGTTAGAGATACCTTATCTCAAAGGGCTCTACGGCAAGCAATGTAATTGCACTTATGGAATGCTCCAAAATTTCATGGAAAAATTCAAGTTTTCCCCATGTTCGAGAAGGTTTGAAGCATCTATTAAGCAAAAAGAAAACAATTTGGTAGCGATGTTACTGCTTAGGTAAAAAATATTCTTAACCTTAACTACCGGTCTAGCTGCTCTATGATTTTATGCTCATAGAATTTTTGGTTTCTATCTTCGCTCTGTAATAAATAGCGCACGTTTCCCTTAACATATTAAAGGTTTCAGTTCAAGATCATACATAAGGCAAAAAAGTCTTTTAAAGTGATTAACTTTGTGTCCGAAAATATCTTCTTGCCAGCAATTCAATTTAAACAACAATCTGGGCTTGATCGCACAATGATTTATTAAGTAAAAATTTCACATTTCTATGTTGAAAATATGATTTAATGCTGAGTTTGGTTAAGATTGAAAAGAAAAGAAGTTATTAACATAAATTTTAGTTAACTGCTTAACAAAATGTAAATGTAGGAAAATTCATGAAAGGGAAAAGAAAACGTTGCTGAATTCATTCATTGCTTTCTTCATTTATCTCTGTTGGCTATTATATCAAATAAGTTGACCCAGTTTCTGATTCTGCAGTTAGAAAAACATAAATAAAGAGTATAATGTTCTAAAGTTGACTGTTATTGCAGTTACACATCAATCTAATGGAAACAAAAAAGAGAACCAACAAAACTTTAAATAATTATAAAATTAGGTCAGAAACACTTACTTACATATATTCACATATATTCACCTACACTTTACTTAAGCTAATAAATTATTAAAGTCTATCTGTAAAGTTGTAATTATATAGCAAGCAATGTTAACTGTTTATATGTCAAAATTCACTTAATATTTGAAGTAACCAAGCGATAAAAACAAAGATCAAATTGTTAATATTAAATAAATTTACGAAAAGGGCTGCTGTGTGCTTTGTGGTTGTGGCTGCTTGATGATGATGTATTTTTGATTGACTATATTTATTCACTTGTTTGTGGAAGCCTTAGCATGTGCCATGGCAGACGTTATTCATTCGTAGCTTTGTAACTAAACAACAGATGTCTCAGAGGACAGACAGTCCAACAAACAGATAGTAACCTAAAGACCGAGTTAATGATGCTCAATTGAGTGAAATGTCAGTCAACATTCAAAAAAAGTAAAAAAACAAAGCAGTCTTTCATAAAGAGAATATCAAACCAAAGAAACTCTTCTTTTTAATGTTTCTCTGTCAAAATAAAAACAAACAAGAAAATGAACAAAATGACGAATGATTGCATTGTGTTGTGACACTTGTTATTAACATTTTGTTCACTCATGTTTTTCTTTTTTCTTTTTTTTTTTAAATTAAAAAAAAAACCAAAAGCAAGAAAAAAAAACACAAAATCGTTTATACATTTTTTTCTATAGAGTATCAATCAATTTCTTCCAGCTCTCATTTATTTAGACCACTGGGAAAATGGAAAACTGTCATCATCAGACTAAGCATAAAAACAAAGACATTCTCTGTGATTTAACGAAAGGGATGGATGTAATAAATGACGGTTTTAATCAAAACATTCAATAACACTTGCGACCTCAAGTACGGTTTGACACTTGTCAAGAGAATAAAAGGTTTTGTTTGCTAGCGCGTGCCAGCGCCATCACTATATCAAAGAGAAATAACAATTTTGCATTTGAACAATATAAGTAAAAATTAAGAAACAAGAATGAAGTTATCTTACGCTAATATAAATTAATAAAAAAACAAAGTTTTCAATTATCATAACTATATCACACATAACACAGTATAATCGTTTGTGTATTAATAACGTGCAACATTTGATTGCATGATAAAATCAAAGGGGAATATTGTTGAAAATTCAATTTTTTTTAAATGAAACTAAACAAACGTATGTCACTAACTACGAAACATAAAGTCATAAATTTTCAAACAGATTCCAGTAAGAGTGCTGCTAACATGAAGAAAAAACTGCTCATTTCGATAAGCAAGCTCAACTAAAAAGAACATGTCACGCAATGTCATTTGAGTTCCTTTAGTCTTGTAATATGTCAGTCAATAATTTGCGAAAATAACCCATAGATATTGTCTCTCACGAAAATTCATATTATATATAGTTGAAAGTTCCCATCGTGAATCAACAGTTTCTGAAATTTCATTGTCGCTCAGTTGTGCTAGTTTTCCTGATACTATGTTTCTTATTTTCAAAACAATGGAAAAAATCCGAATTTTCTGAATTGATTATAGAATGAAGTGGTTACACCTTTAAAAAACCGCGACCATTACCATCGATATTCGAAAGTTAATGTTTGCTAGAAATGACTACCATACTGACAATGTAAACGTGTTCATTAAATTTTGAAATGAATTCAATTTTTTCCAAGTGTGAATCTTGCCTTTACTCCTAGTGAAACCAAAATATCAATGTTTTACCAATGGCAAAATTGAAATAAATTTAAGTTCTCATTTGCTGCCCTATCAATGAACTAATAACTAAATAACTAAATTAGTAAACGACCAAATAAATAACTATAGAACTGCATAACTAAAGAAATAAATAGCTAAGGAACTAAATAATTAAATACTTACGTAACTAAAGAACTAAATAAGTAAGGAACTAGATAACTACACAAATAAATAACTAAAGAACCAGATAACTACAAATAGGTAACTAAATAACTAAATATCTAAATAAAAAGGAATAAATAAATAAATAACAAAAAAACTTAATTAGTAAATGATTTAATAAATAAATAACTAATTGACTAAAGAACTAAAGAACTGGATAACTAGAAATAGGTAACTGAATAACTAAATAGGTAAAGAGCTAAATAAATGAATAACGAAATAACTAAATAAATATATAACTAAAGAACTACATAACTAAACAAATAGATAAATAAATAACTAATTGACTAAATATCTAAATAAAAAAGAACTAAATAAGTAAATAAATAACAAAATAACTCAATTAGTCTAAATTAGACTAAATAAATAAATAACTAATTGACCAAGCAACTAAAGAACTAAAGAACTGAAGAACTAGATAACTAGAAATAGGTAACTGAATAACTAAATATCTAAATAGCTTAAGAACTAAATAAATAAATAACAGAATAACTAAATTAGGAAGTGAGTAAAAAATTTAATAAATAAATAACATACTCTACAAACTAGGCCTCCAACAGCTATTATCTATTCGCAAATCTTATAGCATACTCTAACAAAAAACAATTGAATCAAATGATAAGGTCACTATGGAATCTGAAGAATATATCGATAGCCTTGAAAGCGTTTAGAATTTTATAAAAAAAACTTGAGATCACAGAGAAGCGTTGGATTGATTCCATCACTCTTGAAGATGACTGTCTTAAAGAATAAACTCGAATTTTGCAAAAAAACTGTTCGTTCTTAACTTACTTAGTCCCAATAATTGTTGACTGATGTATTACAAACTCTGAAAAATCATTTCAAATACTTCTTATTCCAAAATTGAATAACTAGTATACATAAATCTGAATATTAATCTATTTTTTTCTCTTCTTTTAATGTTTATTTACTATCAAGTTCTATAATTTTGGTTAATATAAAGAAATGAAAAAATAAGGTACGTTATTTTAACATATTTTAACAACGAAGATATATTTGGTCTGGCTTAATTTTACTTAAAGCGAATTTAACGTAACAATAAACATTCCAATAAGTGACGCTATTAGAAAAAGAAAAAGGTACTGATATTCGCTAAATTAGGGTGGAATCATGAACTACAGATGTACATTTTCTAAGCAAAAAAAAGATCAACGCGTAATATACATGAAATATGATCAGACTAATGCTGTAAATAAATGAGAGCTCAAAGTAGAATATTCAATGGATTTAGTAACGAAAATCGTGTAATGAAATCAAGAAAAATGATAAGCTGAGATGCAAAGACGATCCTGCGATCGTTATTTGTATTTATGAGTTGTAAAGTTCCCATATGTGCCATATTCAAGTGCGTCATTGTTTTATTATTCTAAAAAAATTTCTTTTTGCAACTTAGTAGTCTACGTAGCAAACGGAGCAACTGCTCATTGTTATACGTGAAAAGAATTACATGATAAGCGAGGCAGCAGTGAAATAGGCTCGATTTTGCTTGATTTTCTCAAATCATTGCCAATGGCTGCGACAAATGTTTCATTAACGTGTGACAGGTGTGGTGTGGCCAGAATAGAAATTAGCAAGTGACACCCATTTTGATGTACGGTGTACAAAATCTATGGCATAGGAACAGAGTGGAGCTTATATTTCTATAGTCCACACATAGAATATAACTTTGTGCATTCTGCCATAGAGTAGGAAAAGAAATTGCTTTTAAAATGGCTGACTGGAGACGAATTTTTCAATCTCCCCGATATACTAGAAAAGAAAAGGCAAACACTAAGTATACCTTGTCAAGTAAACAGATTTCTATAACTTCTAGCAATTAGCAGCTAATACTGCCGAAAATCGCGATAAAAATGGGTGAAGTGGTGATAAAGGAGTTTAGATTGAAATAAATCTTCACTAGAACATTATTTTTGAGATTCAGCCACACATCTGACTGTAAAAAAACAAATGTTACTAATAAAGCTCGCAGAAGAAGAATATCTGTTGAACAGAGGATCGCATACTCCAATTTCATACATATTTCGTCAGCAAAGAAAAAGAATATTTTAAAATTCTGCAATTCTGGATCCAGAGGAGATTATTGCTTGATTTAAAAGTTTACCCAGTAATGCTGAGTCAGCAAATCCAGAATGCTTACCAAAGCCTTCTGAAGCTGAAAGTGAATGAAAGGAAGATTAACATGTTTCCTTTGCTTTTTCAATAATAGCATGTAATTAATAGTTGACTAAAATATTTTCCTTATTTACTACATAAGTTCTCAAGTTTATAACACCGGGAGGAAAAATGTACTAAGTATTTAAAAACGAATGCATTTTAGTTTAAAATGGAATCATTGGTATGTAATTAAATTTCGTTTTGATGATTACATAGAAAATATCATAGAATTCTATGACAAAATAACAATTAAAACGACATTGTCTCTCGATACTGCAAGACGTACTTAATGAGTTTTTCCTGTCACCTGGTGATATACAAATTAGATAAAACGCTTCATTAAATCTTCATTTTAATGCGAGTATAATTTTCTTATCTCTTTAACTCTATAAATTATTTTATATTAAGTATATATTAAGTATAGACATGACTACCCACGAATATATCTTTGGGAATTGCTTGCAAAAGAGAGATATAAAGATAATAAATTATGAAAATGGTCGCACGATCAACAGAAATTTAAGAATCTTCTAATTAAGAAAAATACACCAAATGACTACGTTAGCATATCGCCAAATTTCAAGTAGCGGATATAATTACGATTTTTAATGTACATTAAATAAAGAAGAAATAAGTCGTAAAAGTCTTATCAAAAGTTTGAATCGAACATAAAAGTTGAAACATCTTGCTTCACGTGTCTAAATCGTGTACATTAAAAATAGACGAGAAAAAGAAAGTGTGAATCAATTAGAGTTATTTACACATTAAAATTTTAAATGGAACAGAAAAACCTCTAGTATATAGAAATAAAAATGAGAAGAAAAAAAAATAATCTGTTTAGCTAAAGTGTACTTAGTCTTTATGACCTTTAAAGTAAACCAACCGTAAGAGAAGAGCTCTTAATTATTGAAATATGGACTGAAAGGCAATAACAATAGCAACATGAGGTGAAATTGTGATTACGGTAGAAATACATTTCAATTAAAGCTGTTCAGATAGGGATGGTGAAGAAAAAATTAGTAATGAATTCATTTAATACACGATTTTTTTTTCTTTAAAAATACTTCAAAATCTTTTTATTTTTTTTTCTTCTATTTCATAGCTCTAATTAAGGTTTTTTTGAAAAGTTTTTACGATTAATTTTTTTATAATTGTTATAAATAAATAAATAAAGATTTTAAAAATATTTTCAGTAACTTTATGTCGAATTAATTTTTAAATGACTTTTGATTTATTTTTATTTTGTTTTGTATTTTCTTTTATTTAATTTTTCGGTATTATGTATGTAAAATATATACAGACAGCTAGGAGATTTAAAGCCATTATAAATCGAAAGTTATTGATCCAAACACAAAAACGCTTTATTTTATTATTACATAAGTTTATATCAACTGAAAAAATATAACTTTTTAGAGCAAAATGCTGCAACTCTATGAATGTCTGCGAAAAGGTTACAACTTAAAAAACTTAATTAAGTTGCCAACAGAATTTACGAAAAATTTACAATTCGCGTAAACATTTAGCTCATAGATGTATAGGACCTTCTTATGTGAAAAAAGAGCAGTCGTCATTGTCGTCGGGAAACGGAGAGGCTTTTATAATACTGGTAAAGGTCACCTATTGAATTGAGGGCTTCGTTGCTAAATCAAAATTTTGCATTTTGGAATTTTTTCTAAACAACCCAAAACCTATTTGTTAAGTGCAAATACGTAAATAGAAATGTTTTTTTATACCCACCAAAGAAGGATGAGGTGTATTCATTTTTGTCTATAAATCATGAATAGACTTAGATTTATAAAAGTTTCCATACTTGTTGAGCTCATTATTCCCTGGTATCCGTACAAAAATGGAAAGAATCGACCACAGTTATTCGACATAATAAAGTGTTGAAATTAAATTTTTTTGGGAAAATTTTGGTAACATTAAGAAGGATGCTTTACAAGTCCCATAAAGTGTATAGACGTATCCGTCTGTCCATATGTCTGTCTTCTTACCTACCATAATCTCAAAATTAAAACATCAACAACATTGAAAGTTCTCTCACCTATGGTGATATTGAAAAAGGAACAAATCGCTCGCAAATTGCGCCTACAATATAAATTAAGTTCAAAACGCCTCTTTTTCTGAGTATCTTGCGTACAACTCAATAAAAATTTGCGCAGTAAAAATTTCCACATTACTCCATAAAAATAGAAAAAATCTGCCACGCCCACCTATTAAAAATTAATTCGTTTTTACCTTTTTTTAAGATAAAGGTGATGGTATAAAAGAGTCCACACAGCCGAATACAATTTTCTTACTTGTTAATATTGAACTTTTCACAGGCCAGTAAACCGATTTTTTTTTCTTCTTTCGAATATAATTTAGTCAGTTTCTGATCACATGTAAGCGTTTACGAAGGAAGGGTTATGCCGCTGTAAACTTTTTAGAAAGTTAAACTTCTTTTATTGGCTTAATAGATGCTTTGAACTTTCTAGAATACTTCGCAAAAAACTCATCACCTGCAAAATATATTTTCCGAATCAAAAGAAGACAGATATATAGAACAATCAGATTCTCCCCAAGAGGGCTTCAAAAAGCTGCCCAACCCAAATGAAATCAGAAATACAGAATAATCGTCAACAAATTTGTTTAAATCGGCTTGGTACCTTAAGCTGTTTAAGAATTTGCGTATTTCGGAAGATCGCTGACGAATATCTTTGGGAATTTTAAACGGAATGATGGAATTTCTATTATTATTATTATTATTATACTCTTGACTAATAAAATTAATTCTTAGACTAGAGAGATGAGAGCCCTAGCAGCTTAGGCTATCGAGTCGTTTGTGTTTTTTCATTTATTGAAATACTCTACCGCAATGTACTGACTTGCTAGAGGCACTTCTTAACAGTTCAGCCACAGTTGAGGCTCAGAATTTCTATTATTGATATTTAACTCATAAATAAAATGTGAACCTTAAGAGATTTTCAAACAAAAAAAAAATTATTCCAGACTTTACTAATAACTTCATCATTCAGCTATTATCGAGTGCATATTATTTAAAAAAAGTTGATTTTAATAGTTTCAGCAAAAGTCGCGTATTTTACATATATTACGTATTTTAAGAAAGCCCTTAACAGAAAACCTTAAATCAGTCTAAGGTTGAATAACGGAAAAAGTTTTCGTCTTCTCGAAGAAATCTTTCATAAAGAATTCCGTCGACTATTACGCCCTCACATCAGTTTTACCAAGTGTGGCTTCATTTAATTAAATACTAAAATTACGGCAACGGAAGAGATATACGAGAAATTTTGCTTTAAATTATGTACGTGCTCTGTAAAGGATTTCATCGAGTTTAAAAACAAAAGAAAAGGTTATGATCTTTATTAATGCAAAATCATTGTATAAATTTTATCTACCTTTAAACCATGGTCGTATGAAATCTATGGCCATTATAAGAAAATTCTGATGCTGGCAAAAATTGAAATTTTCCCTTAGTCATTAAGAATTTGCTTAACATGCTGTACTTCGCTTTTAGCATTTTCGGCAAAGGACTATGGATTATATGAATTGATTACCTGTTCCAATGTGAAGCAAACATTTCTTTGAAATTTATCACATTCATTTCACTTTGTACGTGCTCGCAATGATGTGACAAGACTTTGTTACACATTTGTCGAAATTGCGGCGAAGAGAAAAGGTAAAAAAAAAAAAAAATTACTAACAATGACAAAACTAGGAACATCTCAGATTAAGTACAATTTCTTAAATGATTTTAATCGTGATATATATGCAGACACTTATGAACCTTAATATTAAAAAGGATTAAAAATGAGTTCCTAGAAAAACTTATGTATTTACTTCTTTTTATTCGACTTGCATCTGAATGAAAAAATAATAGAAGCATGATTAAACCATATGTTACATATTTAGATTTTACTGAACATAATTTGAGGAACATATTGTACGTGATTTCCAATTTATGATAAATCAACAAAAGAAATTATTTTTTAATTTAATCTTTCTCTTTTTAAAAATAGATTTCATGCAGTTTTTTTTTCTACAATGCATGAGTTTTAGTAAGGAAAGAAAAGTACAGTTTCATCCATGAAATAAATGAAATTAAAGAAAAGCGCGTAGTATCATTTAAAACAATTCTCAAGTTGCTTTTTTTTTTAAAACAGCTTAACAGTCAGTGGACATTTAGTTAAGTGAACTTAATAAATGATGTGCATTATTGAAGTTTCATCTTCTTTTTCATTAGAAATATATGCTCGACTGACTCATGCCATTCCCAGAATTCTGAACAAATGATACATATATATATATATATATATATATATACATATATATCAAAAATTTAGGACAAAGGTGCTCATTTAAGTTAATACTAAAAATAATCCATCTATATATATGTATCTGTAAACATAAAGTTATTTGGTAGATGTAAAACAGAGAAAATACATTTACGATAGCTCGTACAGCTTACATATCCGTTCATAGCTATACTTGTACATTTGTGTTCAATAAAATTTCGATACTGAAAAAAAAAAATAAAATTTAATAAATTAAAATAGAAATGAAAGATAGATAAACATGAAAAAAGTGCAGTTGTCTTCCAGATGTACATATATATATGTACGTGTGTATTAATTTTATTCACAGTGCAGTCACCTCTTTCTTCAATTTCTTCTCAAGGTGCTGTCTTAACTGAATTAGTTCGACCGCTGGCATTTATCTATGTCGCGAAGAGTAAGAAAGAAAAATGAAATAAAAGGGCGAAATAACACAAAAACATTTACCTTAAAAAGTTTCGTGGAATTTTGTATTAAGTAGAATTCAGTATTATATAGCTATTGGATTGGATTGTTTTGTTATCTAACTTTGTCACATCTGAAGAAGCATAATAGAGTCAAAAATAAACAAAGCGAAGAGAAGTACTTTAACAAAATTATACAATACATTAGATAATGCAACGCATATTTAGCATTCTAAAGACAGAAATTCGGAATATATTTATTTCGTTTACTCAATCGTAATCCTGAATGGACAAATAATTCAGACCAACTGCTTTAAGTTAAATTAAATTATAGTGATAGCTGGCTTATTTAGTTTCCAAAAAGGCTTGGTGGATCCGATTTATTAGTTCATTATTGAGTGAAGTGTAGGCAAGAATTTCATATTTTTTTATCCGCTTAAAAAATCCGTTAATGTGGAAAAAAGCTCCACCATGAGCCAACATTATCTTGTTGCAAAACGTGTGATAATTACAGGGTTATGTGGGTCGTAGTGTGATCGTAGTGATTTACAAAATTTAGCTTTTTCGAAGATGGACTATTAACTTAAGGAAAAAAGATGAATTATCGAACAAAAAAAAGGCGATCGTTTACTTATGGACAATGTGTAAATTAATTTATTTCCCTAATACTTTTACTTGAAATATTAGCTTAAAGATTTTGTAAAAAATTCGAGAGAAAAGAATGAAAATAAATCTATAGGACCGAAGTCTTGTTTGGAGAATACTGTCTGTGAAATATCCTATAGACAAGTTTTCTTAATATAAAAATTTTTTCATTCATTTTTATTATTAGGAAGATTTCGAAATATCACGGAACAAATTTTGTTCAGACAATGAAAAATTTGCTATGCACAAGTAACAAATTCTTTAACAACACGAAGCTTTATGAAAAATATAATATTTTTTATATGGTTTCCGAATATGATCATGGTGTCTTTCAAAAAAAAGTTAATCAATTTTTATTACATTTTTATTTATAATTTCGGAAAATTTTTAGTTTGTAGCTCTGGATTTAAAATTATAACCTCGTATGATGCGGTAAAAAGAATTCGATACGGAAAAAGACTTGTTTCCGGGAAAACGCTCTCTCCAAGTAGACAAAAGGTGATGTTAAGATTTAAGACGACAGTTAGACAGTTTCAAAGAATAAGGAAACATATTCCTTATAAGAAACATTCCTTATAAGAATCAAAAAATACTGTTACAAAATTGCTCCTTTTGTGTTTTTCGTCAGATAAACGTTTTATCACTAGTTTGCGAATACTATAGATTTTATTTATAATTTTTCTCAGTAATGGTTATGATCATATTTAGAGAAATTAATTTTTTTAAATTTTTATTTGTTTCAAACATCAATATTCAACTCCTTTCTCTTAAGCAAAATCCCCTGCTTATAAACATATTGTGTCACATTCTGCTACGCTTTCCACTTTCTTTCTGCTGGATTCGTGGGCGCAGCATCGGTTTTATATTTAGGATCATCCATTTCGTTGTCCGGATTTGAGACTTTGTTTCAAGAAAATACGTAAAACAGAATTACCATCTAGAGCATTATAGGTTTAGTATAATGTTTGCCATTTTCCAATACGGATCGCTTAACAATCATTATATGTATTAAAATAGTAAAAGCTTATCTACAAAATACTATGGAAATACTATAACAAGTAAATTTCGTGAACCGATTATAGTCAACTTAATCGTCCATCTGAGCGGACTAAGTGCAAAAGTGCAAGGAAGTTTGAAGAAACTGTACACAGATTTCTTAACTCCCAATATATCATCAAAACGCAAGCTCAACTGAAAATATTATTCTCTCTTAGTGAAAACGTCGAAGAATATCCAAATTTATTCCTCAAACGGTGCTTACAACATTCTGAACACTAAAACCACGCGATTGCCAAATTGTTTTTTTTTTTGGCACGAAATTAAAAATACGAATATTGAACATATGTAGTTTCAATAGGATGGTCCCAGAAGCCATATGAAATACCCTATTTTAGCACAATAACGCGGCAGACTTCTTGAACGTGAAATTTCGCATTCTGGTGGTGTGAATTGTTTACCAAAATCGTACGATTTCTCACAAGCGAATTTTTTTTTTTTTTGCGTTGTTACGCAAAGTGTCGAGCTTAAGTCCAACAATCCTGAAAATTTTGTTGCTTTGAAAACGAACATTCATTAAGTTATGACTAAGCTACATTACCCACCATGTGCAGACAAATCATCAAAAATGATCTCAAAGGTATCCAGTCCGAGACATTTGAAAGACATTACATTCGACAAATAACAAGGTCCAAAAAAAAAAATTTTTTGATTCAAATCTCAGTTATAAGCGTGTTTTACTTGTAACTAATGAAAAACTACAAAATGGATGACCCTACATTTACTTCTTATAGATCAAAGTAAATAAATATAATATTTGTTCTCCAATGAGCCACAAAATCATCTTTAATGAATTATCTTTTTTAAAAATCGACTTGTGTGTATGTGTACGATGCTAATTAAAAAATAAAAACTACACAACATCAGCAATAGTTTCCCATAGATTGTAAATTTCCATTTGTTAAGTTGCGACACCAACGTAGGCAATAACAATTTCTGGATTCATAAGCATACACACAAGCGATACTATAATTAAATTGAACATTAAATCGAATTTTTCATATATGAGATGACATTATATGTAAATGGTGGACATTTGTGTATGTAGCTTGAACAGAAAAGCGAGGCACAAATGAACGCGAGCAGTACGAGTACATATATTGTTTTATGTATGTCGGTGGCATCTGTGCTCAATAATTTCGTTGTTTTATACAGTCATGCATATATATATGTACATATACATATATACATATATACGAGTATGTATATATGTACGCATTAGTATATGTATGTTATTTATAACTTCACCTTTAATTAAAGTTGAAAAAGATACAGAAATGTATAAAATTATAAAAAAAATCTAATAAAAAAAAATCATGGAACAAAAATTGTACCTGCTTTAGCGGCGACTTTAAAAACTGTATAATAAAAAAAAAAAAAGAAACTATGTATTAAAACCTAAACGAAGTAATAACAATAATAGGAAGGGGCAAAGGGGAGCCTTGAGATCACGCGGAGAAACTCACAACCAACCAAGTTGTTAGCAACAATCTAAGCAGAGGTTTAGGTTTAGTTTTGTTTTGTTTTCTTCTTTTTTTTTTTGTTTTTGGTTTATGATCTCTTTGCTTGATGTTTCCTTTTCTTCTTCTTTCAAATCTTTCAATAAATTTTTACCTGTACCAATATTAGTTAATGTTTGTGAATAATATATTGATTGTACAATAAAAAGACGTACACGCACATTTATCCACAGCAAAGCAAAGCAGGCGGCAGCGGCAGCATCATCATCTAAATTTTAAAATACCGAAACTAAAACCTAGAGCATTCATGAGACCAAGTGGTTTGAAAAAGAAAAAAATACAAAGTAATAAAAAAAAATTATAAAAATAAAAGAAATATAAAAAAAAATCAATATAGCTTGAGCTATCAATAAACAACAAACACACACACACGTATGTACGTATGCTCGTAAATGCTTGTACATGTAGAAGGTTAATAAAACACATGCGACTTATTGCTGGTACATGTCTCCAAAAATTTCGATCAATTTAGATACAAAAACACGCTCTAATGCATCAAAACACCTTTTCTTTATGCTTCGTAACTCTGGTATGTTAAGCACAAACTCTACACGTATCCATAAGTGCATATACATACATACATACATGCCAGGCAATACATTGTATGTGCGTGACTTATTCTATCTATCGTTTTGAGATTATTGCTGTGCGTTCTTTAGTTTGTATACGAATGTACTTCACATTGTCGATTTCTCACTCAACTCATGTTAATTTTGTTAAAATCTTTTCTCTTCATTTTTAGCTTAATTGCCATATATCGGTCTAGGACGAAATTTAGTCGAACATATTTTTTTTGTGTTTAACGTTTTCGTGCATCTGTGAATTGTTTTCTAAAATGAAATGATATTTTCTTTTCATTATATTTTTTTAAATCTTGTAATTATCACAAACTATTTGTAAAGAAGAATTCTACGGAGGAAAAGTTTCTTTTTTTTGTGTAATTATTGCTGAATTTTCTCATTAACTGGTTGGTAGCCCCAATAGGAGACTCTATGAGAAACATATCTACGTTTGTGATCAAAGCTTAAAATTTTAATATCACATTTAAATTGTCTACCTGACGATCATTATCTCACATAATCATAAAAATTCAGATAAAACTTCAAATATAAATATAAATATAAAATTTATTGATTCTATTGATTGAAAAATACATCAACAAGGGGTCAATAACTGATAGCGATATAGAAGAAAAGAAAAATTTATTTTCATTCATAATCTGAAATTTACAATTGTAAGCGATAACTTGAGGATACCAATTCAAATTACGTCTTAATTTAAAAAATTCATCTTGATTAAATCTTCTATTTAAACGTTTCTGATTTTGAAGTCCTAACATCATACCTAGAGGAACATATTGTTAGACGAAAAGACTGACATCGTTAAATTGGCTTAAAGTATCCAACTGCTTAAGGAAAATTTTTTCTGATCATGTTTTCGATGCATATGTTTGTGTGTGAGCTATAAAATTAATGTTTTTCTTTTCATCTTCTAATAGCTTATGTCCAAGATTCCACGTAGGGCGTTTTCGACTTCCTTCTCTACATAAACTTAAATAAAATGTTATTCCACCGTTTCACTTACTTGCTTAAGAAAAATCCTTCAAAATGACAGTAATTCCAACTGTCAACCACGTTTATTATTCTTACTAACTATAACAGTTTACTAGTGCTTATGTGGTTACATATAGCGAATAGTCACAAATTTTCACGCGAACTATTAAATCACCTTAATAAGATGAAGCGACTTTAATACAAGTTACGTTACGTTAAGTAAGACATTACGTTTAAGCTAAATAAAAATATACCAAAAACCCCTATGAAAAAAAAGGGACTGACATAAGTTCATGACGTATTTGCTTTAGAAAAAAATTAAATAATAATTATTTGTGTTGGATTTTGAAGATATCACGTTTTAGCCTCCTTCCTCGTTCGATAAAAAACAAAAAGTGAGTACTTTCGGAGCTATGTTAATTAAAGCAATCATGCCTCGACCAACATGGTATAGAGATCTTTCTCTTTTTTTGCAAACTGAAAGAGCATTCATGCACCACATCATATTTCTTTTAAATTTTATTTAAAATTATTTGTTTAAAAATCCAATATATCTTCTTTCATTCACACCATTCATACCTGGCTTCGTAATAAGAATAGCTATTATCCCGTATATAAATAGCATACTATGTTAATCTTGCCATTAAACTTACACAAGCATTGTGGTTGCAAAATAACTTTAAATGTATTCTGCTAAGTGTGTGGTTTCAGTTTCGTGCCAATAGAGCAGAGGGAGGTGTATACAGCAATGATTGTCAAAGAAGCCTAAAATATGCGTACTTAAACAACAAAATCGAAAACGAAGATGAGAGACATGAGCATCTCATCGAGATGGTAAAACACTGTCATGACAGTAGCAGAAATGTGTTCGTATATGACTACAGTTTGACATGCCAGTGGTGTAGTGAAAAACAAACCGCAGTTGTCACTTCTACTTGTGAATATGAAGACGAAAGAAAGTCAGAATCAAAACTAAAACTATTTATTTAATCAACACTTTACTCGCTCGATTCTAAGCATTTCTCGTGCCCCCGATACATCAGTACAGAACAAGTTATTTTTCTGAAATCTCTGGACTGGTATGTGTAAACTCTTGAAGTCATGGCAATTATCGTTCTTTCTAAAGACAGAAAAAAACATGGTCGGTGCCACTTGAGTTTGTGATTTCCCGTTAGAAGTTGCTGCAGAAATTTCTCAAGCAAATAAGTTGTGTGTCTGCCGTAATCCTAGGGTCTATACTTCGTCAACGGAATATGTTGACACGAAACATTAGTGTAGATAGGTGAAGAACAATTTGCAGAAGAAAACTTTACTTAACTTAATTTCCAAATCCAGTAAGTCTAAAATAGAAATATATATACATTATATATATGATATATAGAATAAAAATATTTAAATATTATACAATGATCAGAAAGTTCAGATTAGTGACTATCATTGTTTTTCAAAAATTTTCAACTTTTAAAGGAATAAACTCGACTGACCCTTACTTAAATTGCTAAGGTAAACTTTATCGAGCTGACTTAGTTGACAAACTATGAAATAAAAAGAAAATGTGGAATTTTGCATTTAAATTCGGAATTCATTTTTTCATTTCATTCCTAAAGGATAAGAAATTCAATAACACAATGAACTGTCAATTAGTATGAAATTCAATGCTTTACATATTTGCTTATTTAACAGAAGTTTATTGTTTTTAAAAATTGTGATTATTAGACATATTGAATCATTACATTTATAAAATATCTTTTAATATTGAAGAATGATTCTACACTAATAAGTAAAAGAAAATGTTCGTGAAGGTTTTATCAATAGATAACTTTAGAATCTTAATACAAAACTTAACAATACTTTTTCATTCTTTTTGTAATGGGAAGAAATAAATATCAAAAAATATATATTTTCTCGATCAATGCGAAATTTATAATTACTACTATAACCAATCAGTCCGTCTTTTCTTAAAGAACATGCGGAAGAAGAGTTGATGTAGAAAATTAAATTATGCCTACAAGCCAATTTTTAAATGATTGCGTTCGACTTAGCCAAACGGGCCGAAATTTTTTAAAAAAAGTAAGAAAAATAATTTAATATTTTTTAAGTATTTTTTACTAAAACATTAATACTGTTCGATCACTTTATCAGTAGATATTGAAACTGATGTTGATCTTAATATCGTTTTAAATGCTAATAAATACAGTCATAAGCTACTACTTGAAATTGATTACAAGCAGTCCTTTAATGCCACCACCAACCTATTTGAAAAACCTTTATTTACGCTACCATAGATATATATCTGGCATATAGACTTTCTTAATTGTTTAACTTAAATATTTTTTTATTAATTATTATCATTTAATAATTTTCTGTTTTACTTTTTTTAGGGATCTTCGCCCACGTTAACGCTGATATCTTCAAAAGTAAGTATCATCAAGTAAAACTGCAGTAATTAAGTAATAATGTACATATAAAAATCATTTATGCGCCTACTAGTATCAAATCTGAAACTAAATAGAGGAATTTCGTAGCTTGCACGTGACAGACTCATTAAAAACATTCATAATAGAATTTAATAAAAAAAGAAAAAAAAAAGAAATTATTATGATTTTCTGGCAGAAACCAATACAAAATATGTAGAGTATATGCTTGCTTTAGCTTAATTGAGAAAAATGAAAAAAGAAAAATATGTTACTGACATATAGAACTATTGCTTACTCTTTCTTACTTACAAATATTACAAATTTTCAAACAATTATTTTTATCTTATTTTCAAAGATTTATTAGTGCTGGAAAATTTTCTTTACTTATGTAATTGTTAGAAAATTCTCAAATATTTCTGATTGTACCGAGAGATACACATAAACACACACGTTCTCTTTTATGCATGTAAAGCCTTACAACTACATTTATATTTATCGTAAATCGTATGGCAGGATATGTTGGATAGAAATTGATATAAGCAAGACGATGACTCAACGCTCTGCAAATACTTTAAGTAGGAAATTGCTATAAAATAACTACATGACATGATTCAAATATATAGAAGTAAGCTCGCTGCCTACTATTTACCCAACATTTACCAAAAAGTTTATTTTTATATTTGTTTGGTCTTTGCATTCATTCATTCATACAAAATCGCAAGTGTTTTTATATTATATCCCTCTGTGCAACATAAGGATTCAGTGCTCTCTGCCAAGCCATGCATCTACTGAGTCATACAATAGTAATTTCGTTTCAAGAAAATAACAATAATAATGTATTGTAAAATATATGGAGGATTTTAGCTGAAGTTGGATGTATGTCAGAGCATCATCATCAGTGAAAACAGCAGTAACAACAACAACAACAACAACAGTATTATACCAATTTTATATTCAACGTCACAGAATAAAAATATACTTGATACATTATGTGGATCGTTACACTCGATAAAGTATATTTGCTTGATCAGAGAAGAGAAAGAAAAGGAAAAATCAATCCCCGTGCGTTGCCGTAACTTTCACTATTATAGGAATAGATAGAAAGATAGAAAATGCTTTTATCCCCCCAATTAGTGGTTACATTCCTTTATGAATAAGAATGGATATAATCTAATGAATTTGATGCAAATATTGATCAAGCTCTTCTAACAATTCTGAAAATGGTTCTGAATGAAAAATTGACCGAACAGGCATAGAAAAAATTTTAGGATCTGTTCTTCGTTGATAGGTTTTCGCGATCAATCCTTTTTGTTTATTTTTCTTTTCCGTTCTTTAGGATTAATATTAATATCATTTAATAGACGAATAGATTAATTAAGAAATATTTTCAATTATAAAAATAATCTTATAAGAATATCTTCTATTATTTCTATGAAATGGTTACTGTCACCTTAACGTGATTTCTTCTAAACAATCGTTTAGAGCTAAGATATCCTTTCCTGCTTTTTTCTTTTACATATTTTCTCTTTTCTACAATGTCTTGATCGTAAACTTGTTTCACGTCCATGGCTTTAATTTAATCTTGACCTTGAAACTTTTTGCTACATCTTCTCATTACGATAAACCATAAAAGCTTTTTTGCTTCATTTCGTACTTAATCTGCATATAAACTTTAATAATAAAAAAAAAGGAAGAAAAAACAAATAATAATAATAATCAGTTTATTTATTTATTTTTCTTCTTAATCATTTCTTTTCTTTTGTAATTATAAGAATTCTTTATACCATAAAGTGTGTTATGCTTTAGAGTATAGCGTAAACAAATTTTGAAAAATTTAAATAAAAAAGAGAAACTATGGTTTCGAAGTCAACCTTAGAGAACCAGCGATTTAAGTAGATGTGAATAAAAGTACGTGGAGAGTTATTTAATTTAATTAAAAACTAATTAAATAGATCGGAAACCATTAAGTAGTTAAGTTCGAAGTAATCCCTAGAAGAAAAAAAATTCAAAAATCCCAATAAGTGTCCATCTGTCCACAGCTTTACAAACAAATGAAGGAAGTGCCGGAACAAAATAGGGGAAAATGTTTATACTTTCGAAATCTAGTTCAAAGTTTATTTACACCCGTTGTATGCTTAGATTGATACATCTAAAAGTTATACTTAGTCAATGTATATAATCGACATTAAATACTTTAAAGACTCAGCTATAATATGTTGCCATATTTTTCGTCCTGAACTCTAATGTTTGTTGAAGCAATGTGCCGAGCTAAAGTGATCAGTTTCAATCATTCAGTTTGTTTAAAAGCTTTCCTTACCTATACCTTAAAACACTCTGTGAAGTAGAGACACATTTTTTGTAATCATTGAAAATGAAGAAAAAGTAATCGAAGAGATATGAACGGAAATTTTCCGATAGAGCGGAAGGTCACATTTCAATCAATCTCGTTATAATTTATAAAGGATTGAGAGAAACATCGTCACAGCTGTATTGCTAGCCAAAGATCTTATTTAAAGACGATAAAATAAATTATTATCAATAAATTATTTTTTCTTTTTATTTCTGGCTATTAAATCTTTCTGCACTGAGTGCGTAGTGATTTTTAGTACTAAGCGACGACATTCTTATTAATAGACACAGAATTGTTTTTCACTTCCAAAATAGCACATTTAGTTAAAACCACTACTCCTTCTATACAAAAATTATCCACAGAAGTATCATTTGTTGAACTATCGAATTAACGCGATTTAAGTATTGTTTTAAGCATAGAAGTTGCAGAGCTTACGAATTCGATCTTAAGAAATGTTGTTTTTGTAATAGTTCTTGAAAATATTGCATATCACCTCAAAATTCTAGCATTAAAGTTTAGAAGAAACTTTTCTTTCTCATAACAATGTACTCTTCTTTAGTATAGACAACCACTATGGCCGTTGTTTAGAAAACTTTCAAGAAATAATTCGATTTAATAGAAAAGTATTATTGCTCTCTTGCGATCAACTTTTAATTCTCAATTTTGATTATACTAAATTGTCAAGAGAAATTTGCGTGTTAAAACTTTCTTCGAAATCGTAGGATATTTATTTAAATGTTTTAATATTTGCAATCATTTAAGATTGTTTCATATCCACCAGCCGCCCGTTGATTCAGAGGGGTCGCTTTCATTCATAACAAGTAGGTATGCATTTATTTGTCATTTGTTGTTAGGTACCTCAGTTAATTTTGAACTTGAAAAAACTTTGTACAGTATATATTAATCAAAATATTTTCTCGCATTTCTGACAACGTGGCTTTACCGTAACGGAGGTTTTTGAGGCTGTCCATGAATCGACTCTTTCTTGCACTTCTTCAACTTTGTCGAACCGTGTGCCGGCCAAGCCAAGCTACATTGATCTGAACAAGCGATAATCAGAAGCCGGTATGCGTGCGAGTGCGCCGGATGTGGCTGAACTTTCCATTCGAGCTGCAGCAATATGTTCTTTACAACTTTTGCAAGGTGTGGACGAAATGATGTTTTCAGTCAATTCGTGTGATAGCCATTTTCCATTCCAAGTATTTGAATGAAAAGGTTCAATTTTCGGGCAAAACAATATGATGCTGTAAATGTTTATTGAAAGTCCCCTACGTATGCTGCATTAGAGAATATTATTTTAAATAGAAAACAGTGAAAATGGTAGGAGTTGTTTTACTGGTGATGTTTATAAAAGATTCAATTATAATCTGCTTGTTATTATTTTTCCATTAGAGTGCAATTTCGAGACCATTAAAATGCTTTTCCTTATTCAATAATTCTTGCTTAGTTCTGTCCTCATTATATACTTAAAAGGGCGACTTTTATTACCTTCATCGAAAGCAGAATCATGCATTTTATAATTTGCATGTAGTGAAATCAAAAAAAAAAAGCCGCAAGAAAATGTATAATTCTGCAGACGAATTCGTAATCAACTTCAAAAATGTCATCATGTGCTTCTAATTTCTTATTAGAAGCAAAGACAACTTACGAAATGCTTTTGATCCAGTATCTAATCAAGGGCCATCTTATGAACTTACTTCCGAACTTTTGTTCGGAAACAATTTTAAATGAAAACAAATACTTTCTAAATAATATCTGTTAGTAAAGTAGAGAAGTTAGAAATCCATAGGTAAGAAATTAAGCTGTAATGTCCCAGCAAACAGCGAAACGCTTGGGGAAAAGTCCGGGATTTCAAAGCAAAGAAATCTTTCAAATAATAAAGTTTTCACCAAATATTCTAATTTACAATTATTGTTGTTACCTCTTAAGCATCGCTCTAGGTTGAGATCTTAACATTTTTTGCCCAAACCTTGCTTTCAGTGGGAAACAAATAAAAAACAGTTTACGCAAATATATGCGGAATTGCTAAGAACACAGAGAAAAACCAAATAGACCACAATTATCAAAAAGCTAAATAGACCAGATTTGTACATAAATATAAGAGCACACATGTGTCGTTAATTAAATTTACAAATATAAGCAAAGAGAGAGAGATATATATATAAACAAATTGCAAGTTTTTTTAAGCTTGAGCAATAAAATCATTTAGTATATGTATGATACGGTTGTACATTGCGACGTTGTATTCTTGTGTGCGTGCACGTGCACATAGGCTTCCAGGTAACCGACCAAAGCAGTCAACAGGTATATGTATGCATCAGTGGATCATAAAATCGCGTATAGATCTATCTTTGCTTAACAGCAACAAGAACACAAATTTATAATTATGAAGGATACTGTTGTTAAAGCTAAATAAGTAAACAGACAAAAGTCTGTACCAATATATGTATATAAAAATATACATGTATATATATATATATATATATATATGTATGTATGTGTATGTGTGTGTGTGTGTGTGTGTGTGTGTATACATGTATTAGCATGTACCCAACTTAAATCAGGACCAACCGAATAATTGCGTGCTCATACACAGAAAAACGATAATAAAAACAACAAAAAAATACAAAAAAAATAGAAAATAAAAAGAATCCAACGTACATGCAGATGCACAATACGACACAACTCAACTCAATGCGATTAAACGAAATAATAATAAAAATACATTAAAATAAAAATGTTTATGGAGGCATAAAGCTCACAAAGACAGCTTATATAATATATATACATATATATATATATATATGCTCATATACGCAAACAAAACACAAGACTGTAAAGCCTTTCAATGGTGACGACACAATGCCGTTGATACAAAAAACAAAAACAAAAAAAAAAAATAAGCAAGAAACGTTGAAACAACAACACTAAAGTAACATTAATATTACTGGCGGCTAAAAAAAGTATGTTTGAATGTCCATGCATTCAAGGCAAAAGCGTAAATGAGCAAAAATATATTTACAGCAATTTAGATGAGCTGCTTATAAGCGTATGCGTATCTACGCATATATATATATGTATATGCATATAAGTGTTCATATTTCTGTTAGGTTGAAAATGCGAATTATCTCATTTTGTGCCACTACATGCATTATTTACCTTTGATATAAATGTCTTTGCATATTAGACATAGAGTCATTTTTAAATGTGTATGTTCCTGTGTGTGGTTTCTCCGCAAAATGAATATGTTTACTATAATACCAGAATTAAAAGCTAAAATGCATTACGGTGACGGTAGATTTGATTAAGTACCGTGAAGCTTAAAGTCAATGTTTATTTTTAAAAGGGTACTGGATCGTTGAAAAAATATTTAGCCTCAGCTAATCCCAATTGAAAACATATATATTTTTGAATGAATTAAAGAAATATAATGCTTATATGAGAATGTTAATCTTCTGAAAACGTAATATATTCAAACGTGCATAGTGTGTGTATATCATATAGAAAATTCGTATTCGATTAATTATCAGATATTTGGATTGAAAATCCCAAATGATTTGTTTTTAGGATAATATTTTTTATCTCCAAAACAGTTTAGGAATATGTATACACTTTTTGTCGAAGCGTTTGCAACACTCAGAAGGATGCTTCAGAGACCCATAAAGATTTACAAAACATTTTCTTTTTTTTCTATACTACATCACTTATGATACGGACAGGTTAACATCCCGAAGAACTTATGATATGCCCATCTTTACTGTACTAATCCAATTGGAATAATTTTCTAAGTAAATCTAAGCATGTTTGTCGGTCCGATGTCTGCCCATTTATAGGTTTCTTTAATTTACAAGGCACAATTTTAGGGATATAGCGATAAAATTTAGTATTCCTTTTGGGTCCAAGATGGATTACTGTTTGGGTAAACTTTTAGGATCAATTACATTCTTCTTTGCACATTCATCAATTATATTCTTCTTCTTACATTCTTCTTCTTTTTCTCCACAAAATTATTGTATGATAAATAAATATCTACAAATAGTATAGTAGAGTACGCTAAGTGAACGTAAAAAATTTGAATAGGATTAGATCATGTTTTGAACCCTCTCCCATTAGAAACTTTCTTAAAAAAACAGACTTTTATATGACAACAAAAATCAGCCTTTAATTGTTTATAATGAAAGTTGGTTCTAGTAATTTGACATATTAATTTACTCGGGTAAATCTTGAACTACAAAGGTCTTTCCTTCAGATCTCTTCCCTTATATAGATTGTCGTAAAAAGTAAAAGTCTTGGCAACAAGGATTAAGTTTTGAAATTTTTTGATAAAGTTGGATGAAGAATTTTAATCTAGGGTATCTAATAGTCGGCCTTGCCCGCTTCAATTTATTTTCATATTTTTCTTACTTAATTCTGACTTGAGAAACTACAGTGTACTCTGTTTACAAAACGAAGCAGTAATGCCAAAAAAAAAATACTCTTTAAAAATCGGACAAAGTATATATACAAACATTCCTGATTAGCGTAAGAAAATTGTCAATTGATTTAGCCACCTCTCCATTTACATTTCTTACTTGTTCATCTTAGAGTCTAAAAGTTGAGATTTAGAAACTAAAACTTCTCGCATTGTTTAAGATCACGTTTAAACCGGAATTCCTATGAAACTGAGGGGGTTTTTTCATACAGTGTCAATTATTTTACGGTAAGAAAAATTCATGTAGAAAGGTTCTGCTTCATGAGTTATGTTTTTATTATATCTTGCGTCCACTGATGAAGTGTAAAAGTACGAAGTTTAGATCTAATAAAGCTTTTTCTTAATAAACTGCCCACGAATAGTTTTAAGACAATATCTTGCAACTGCTTTGTAGAGATTGGTATTAAAGGTTCACTCCAAAAGGTTTATATCTATTTATTTGATAAGAAGTATTCTTTGTTAGAAACTAAGAATTAAGAAGAATAAATTAACGTTATATACCTATCGACCGAAATCGAATATAGACGAAATATTTCAAATGCTTATTATTAGCTCTCTATGCTTAATTTAATACAAACTTATACACATACATTGATCAAAAGTTTTTCCTGTCTAGGAATATAGAATATAACATAAACTTTACAAAAAATATCTAACACTTTTTATGAGCAGGAGGGCACACTTACTACGCGTCTATCTATAGTAAGTTTTTGTTCCTAATTTCCTTTTAACCAAACCCACTGTTGTTAATGAATTTTTTATATTTCTCAAAATGACCGAGTGACTGACTGACTAAAAGCGACGATGATGCGCAGGCGCAGGCGCTCAATTTCAAAATAACAAAATTTTATAATAATAATTTGTAACTTCTTGGAAATTTTCAAAAGGAATCGCTTTTATGCCTCTACGACTATATTGCGCATAATTCTCTTTCTTCTCTCTGTTATACTTCCTTTACTATAGCATCTTTACCTCAGTTTTCATTAAGCGCAAACTTGTTGACGAAACGTGAGGCACATATTGCGAGTGCGGGGCCACTTAGCTGACAGTAGTTAATGAAAATTAAATAAAAACACTTAAGCAACGATTGTTGTTGGCTCGATCACTTAGATTGTGTCGCTGTGACGTACCGAATAGCCGAAAGGTTTGCCTGACTGACTATGGTAATGGTATGGATTTGTATAAGCGCGAATGAGTTGGAGATTCATGAGAATTCTTTGTGCGCATGAGTGAATATAAAATTGTGTTTATTGCTGAGTTTGTCGTTATCTTGTCACGTCAAAGTGAACTTAACGAAAATGTATCTTTTTATTCCTTTTCCATTCCAAGTGCAAATGAGAACGGAGTCGCATACATACGGTAGTCTAAAAAATATTAAGCCTTATACTTAAACAAAAAGGACTCAATATAAAATGAATATAAATTAAAGTAAGGAAAGAATCTAAATAATTTTTCAGGCTTAATACATTTTAGACAACAAATATACATATCTATGCCAGATTGTACCCCCAACATGTGAGCCTCTTCGAATATTGCTCGGTTGGTTATACTTCTAGTTCTCTCTCCCTCTTTCTCTCTTTCTCCCTCTATCACCCTCTCTCTCTTCTTTTCTCTATCATTCTCTCTGTCTTCGTCCCCTCTTTCTCTCTTCTACCTTTCTTTCATTTCCTTTATAAGCTGTCCATGTATTTCAGTTCAAACGAGTAAGTACAGTGTGTGAAAAGAATCCGAATACGAGGAGAGAAAAAATGATGCGAATATTTACTATACAAATATGCTTTTAGGTATAAAAAACAACACTTATTTTATTGTTCTTTAAATCATTGTTATGTGCCCCTAACACAGCTACATATATATGTTTGTGTGGGTATGTGTACACGTTTGGGTTTGTTAAAGATTCTTAGTCGAAGAGTTACTGTTATTGTTATAGCGACTTAAGCTGCAAATACCAAGTCATACGCTTTAAGTTTTATCTGCGCCGGTTTGTATGTGTATGTGTGTGTAACTATACACCTTTACAAAAAAAACACTTCATTTACCTCTACAAATAAACTAAGAGAATTTTCTGCCTGTGCCTGTGTGAATGTGTGTGTGTGTGTTTCGTTTTTATGTATGTATGCGTGTATGTGTTTAGTGATGATGACGATGACACAACATGAAAAGTTAAAATACGCTAAAAAATATTAAATACACAGCATTGCAGGCTTTTGACAGCAAACGTAAATTTGCTTTTTTCGCGCGCGCACACACACGCGTAAATACTTATACACACATATATTAATATATACATATATATTAATTTACTCCTTTTCCTTCATATGTGTGCATGTGTGTTTGTGTATTTCGTTTTAATTTTTTAGTGGCATATGTCGGTTTAAGTTTTTCTTCTCCTTTTTGTAAATCTTGTCGTTGCGTTCCTTTTTAATTTTTTCATTGCAGCGCTTTTAGCATTTTTTTTATACAGCTCTCTCTTCCCTCGGTTATTGCACCATCTTTAGCTTATTATACGTTTAATTGCACATTGTGTCCGAGATTTCTTGGCAATTAAAATAGGCTCATAAAGTACATTTTTATGTGCCGTGCATGTGTATGCGTGTATTTGCTTTTCATGTGGCGTGTAAATTGTTTTGATGTTTTCTTAAGAATCCTGTTATTGTGGTTGTTGCTGTTGCTGTTGCCGGATCGTTGTTGTCTTTATATCCCATAAAGGATTATAGATGAGGCCTTTGCCAAAATGGCCATTAAAACTTTGTTAAAGTTCAGAAAATACAAATGAAGCACAACACAGATTTGGCTTAAGAGTCAGAACACACATCCGAGTAGTTGGTTGGTTGATTGGTTAAGTAAAAAAAAATTACCACGAATTTCATTGTTAAGATTAACATTCTAGCATAATGAGATATGTTAGCCAACAGAAACTAATGAAGTGGTCAAGTAATTTAAATAGTTTTAATAATCTTTTTTTTTGTTTTTGCCTCTCCAACGGATGCGCTTAATTAAAAAAGGTTTGCAACGCCATAAGACTTGACCTTAATTACGTCTATTTTCGTCATTTTGGTTAATCAGGAATCTATATACTCTAGATATTGGCAACAGAGTCATTTCTCTCGCTCTCTCTCCCTCTCTCTCTCTCTCTCTCTCTCTCTCTCTCTCACACACACACACACACCCACTCATACACGCCTACCCTTATCCTCATAAAAAATCTAAATTTGATTCCTTTTTCTAAAACTCTTCCTGTAAGTACTTGATCATCATCTAACAGCGAAACATCCCATTAAGGGTTTCATATTCACTAAAAAAAACTGGTAGAGAGAAGCCTAATATTTTAATTAAATTAAGTTGTTCCCACAGGAGCAGAATTTTTGTTAAAAAAGTAACTAAAACTTAAGCAGCACGAAAACATATTCTTAAGGGTGAAAAGAAACAGTAGGAAATGAAAAAAGCATGCATTGTACGAATAGCAATTGCCCGAAAGAAACCTCGTTCAATTATCGTTATGTTGTATAATTTAACGCTGTTTTACAAAAAAAAAGTCTGTCATGAGTATATAGTGTTATCGATGCTATAGTTCCCAGTCTGCTCTAAACCTCTAAACTTTAGATACTAAACATTAAAATTTGTCTCATAATATCTCATAGCGACCCAAGTGTAAACCTAAAGAGTTTTTTAAGTTTTGAAAAGAAAATCCCAGCAAGAGAAGGGTTACTTTTCCAGCTTAACTCGAAGAGCGGTACTTATGAATCATAATATAGGAAAAACAATAGGCACATCGCAATATCCGAAGCGCAAATTGCTACGATTCTCACCGTAGAAAATACATTAAATTTTCCAAATGCTTGCAACTGGAATGAATATTTCATCGAATTAATTAATTAATTCATACATATTTTGGACTCGATGTCTGAATGTCTGCCTATTCGTTCGATAAAAAATCATTTCATCTTCAAAATGAATTAAGCAGCGTTCATTTGAAAAGACCATTTTTTCGTTTCATTCGTGATTCGTAGTGTTTCTGGATAATCTGGATATAATAATATTCCCAGACTTTATTTAAAGAAAAAGAAATGTAATTAGACACAATTGAAAAGAACAATCGTTATTAACATTAGACTAACTACGGGAACTTAAATAATAATTTTTTTAAATTATAGTACCGCCACTGTAACTTGCTTTCCTTTATTATAATACATATGCAGTATTTATTTTGAATATTTATTTTGTTTTTGCTTCTTTGTTCGGTAAGTTTATATAAATCAGCTTTAATTGTCGTGAAAAAAATATTTATACACTCGTTTTGACTAGCGGGTGATTTAAAAAAAACGATTAATTAGATAATTTCAATGTATTTTCAAGTATAAATATAACATAACCAATAAATGGAGCGAACTTAAGATTAAAACTTTTATTTTTTATCACGACTTTTTAAGGAGTAATATGTGTAAAGTTTGTTTTTTTATTCTCTTAAAAACTTCCTAACCCATATAAATATAAAAATTAAATAAAAAATGATTGTTTTGTTTATTTAACTTTAAACTTGTATTTTCCTATACAAGAAGGCGAGTAATAAAAAGTGTTTTCATTTTTATACCCCACACTCTTTGTGGCACGAAGTATATTAAATTAAAAACACCAAGAAAGACATGAGGTATTTATGATCTTATTCTTATTATTATTTTTCTTCTCGTAACATGTTTGTCTGTCTGTCCGTCTATCGATCTGTCCATTCGCCTCTCTGCGTGTCGTATGTCAATCCAAGTGCGTTCAATCAGACAAGTCCCAAATGATAAGATATTTTGGCGAAATTCGGAACACTCACTTGTTCTGTTCAATGATTGGATCATTTTCATGATCATCCCCCATATAATTGAAAAAAGCTTTTATAACAATAAAAAATTCTAATTTTTCATATTTTTCATATCATTGTACAAAGATCAAAAGAAGACAAAAGTGGAAAATTTGAATTAAATGGGTCCGGTTTTTCAAATTTTTTCCTCACATTACAAAAAAATAATGCCTTATATGATAACAACATCAACTTTTATGGTGGAAATTGATGCAATACACAGCTCGACCATAAATAAATCTTTCTATGGTAACTAATTTAATTTTGAATATTTCTCATGACAAAAATAGATAAAGGATAAATAATTCACGACAAAAAAATACTTTTCCAAATTGTATCATATACGTTCAGTAAGTAAAAAACCTAAGTATTTACACAGAACGAAGTGTGATTTTTTGTATTTTATCATGAAAATAAGCAAAATATTTTATTAGGTGGGGTGGCGTACGGTATTTACTGGTCATCATTGCTCGTATGTAATGTTTTTATTTGTTTTAAAATAAATTTAAAACATGTTTAGTAAACACAAGTCGATATTATCCGTTAAGAATAATGTAGAAATTTTTTTATTAAATTTTTATTAATTTATCTTTTCATTCAATGATAAGTTCGTTTTTGTAAATCTACATTCGAATTATAAAATAAAAAAAGTCAACTGTATTTTGTATATGAGTACACATATATGTTGACTCTTCAAAATAACTCCATTAAACTCGTGTGCATTAAATGAAAATGAAAAAATATAAATAAATATTTAAGAGAGAAAAATAGGGATCACCGCCACCAACCAAGTTACAGGTAATAAAAACAAAATTAAACCTTTTTTAGAATCATTCTGTGTTTTTCGTTTTTAAACTTCTAAGAATTACGGTTTTAGCAAAATGTTCCCAAAATATAAGCGACCATAAAACTCAACCCACGATGAGAATCGAGTACGCACAACTCGCTTATATAACTAAATATTCATATATATATAGATATATATATGTACGCAATAGTTAAAAGCATTTACACAAACACATGAAAAAACTCTGTGCACATACAATTCTACAACACCGTAAATTGTTTGTTCTAAAAAAGTGTATATTTAAAAGCGAAAAATAAAAACAGAAAATGTTGAAATATTGTTGAGAGTAAAATGCTAAACCTTCGTATCGTACCAAAGACATATGTTGGTTCGTTTGGGTGTATTTATAATTCATTCTTGACTATTTTTCACAAAAGCTCATGCATACACAAATTCATCAAAAAAGAGACGAAGGGAGAGAAAGCAACGGTTAAGGCTGTATGTAGAACAACATTTTATTTAGAAAAATCTAAAAAATGAAAATATTATATAATAGGTCGTCCGAAAAGTATTGAATCCGTAAACATTTAAGTTATTGACATTAACTCCACCAAACGACTCTATCTACTGTAGTGAGCCATTTTGCTTTACTTTCTTGTGAAAATTAATGTGGGCAGACATCAAGGAGAAAAACGAAGAAACAAAGTTTCAAAAAATTATTTTGATTTGATCGTTATGATAAAAAGTAAGTCTACCGAAAATCCTTTTGAAACTTACATACTTTCACTCAAACTTAAACACGTCCGTACAGTAATGCGCGGTATAAACGTCGAATGTAAGTGTATTTACAACTTTTTTCGTATAAATAAAAGTCATCAAAGGTTACATGCTTTATACGGATTTTATGAGCCATTAAATTTTTCTTTTATATTCGTCAATTCGACCATTCTATTCGCCTTTGCAAAAGGAGTGATACGATTTCTTCAAAATCATTTTACCTTTATTATAATACTCGCAATTTTGTCTTGGAAAGACATACGCCTCAGCAGCAACGTTTGGATATTTTCTATCAATTTTCATCGTTCTCATATTTTAAAGAAAAACAATCTATCAGACGAAGATCATTTTTAACAAAATATTTAAGTGAACAAACAAAATTCGATTCTGGTGCAAAGTCAATCCATAAATTATTTAAAAGACGATTTTAAATTTCGTAAAAACACCATTTGTTGAGGTTTCTGCCCACACGACATCATCAGTCCTTATTTTTTTAAAAATTGGAATGTACGTCTCGTCATCGTGAAAGAATAGCGCTATAGACAGAACTTTTAATTTGTTGTTGACTTGATTTGGAAGATATTGGTTTAAATAATATCTGACTTCCCGTGACGCGCGCATCAAACTCGATTCATTACGTAATAGGTTTGATGAATCATTATGTTCAAGAAGCCTTAACCTTGAATAGACTCTAAGAAGCGGTGCTTCAAAAGTTCTGGACTATTCCTTGCGAAGTTGTTTGTTACTATTCGCTTACAGGAGTAATAGTAATAAAGATTGTATCATCAGCATTACAAACGAATATCGAACACGATTTTGGTGAACGATATATTCTTTTAAGACGAGCCGTAATGGCTATTTGAGTGTTGTATCTACTCAAATCTGTAAAATAAAAAAGATTTGTTTCTCCTAAGTTCTTTTAACGATTTTTTAAAAGTCTGCATTAGTTTGCTGAGGTCAGATCCAAGTAATAAAATGAATGCAGTAAAATTTCTTAAAAAGTTATTACAATTTCTGATAAGCCATTGGATAAGCCAAATGGATCTATGAAGACGGATGCGATAGTTTAACGCTTTCTTTTGAATTTCTGAAACACAATCCCTTTAATTTCTTTAAAGTAAGTCTCTTTTCAACTATATATGGAACTTTTCTCGGTTTTTTTGTGTCCAAGCTCTTTACTATACCAACTTATCCTTCCCGACGTCTCTCTTGTCCGTTGTGGAGAAGAACTTAATTCGATTCAACATCCTACGTGCCGAAATTTTCAGTTATTGGCATTGGTCGCAACTCTACATACAATGCGATCTTATTCGATTTCGACATTTTTCTTACGAAAACGATTAAACGTTCTTTAGACGATTAGTAATGATAATATATATCTTATTTCCAAGGGGCACGTGCTTATTCGGGTATACGGAACTTCATTTGAGCTTACGTCGCATTAAAATCATAAAATTCAACGCAGTTTTACGAAAATTTCGTTACTCCTTCTTACGTCTGATTAAAAAAGGTTTCAAAATTTCGCACAACTTTTGTATTTTAGCGCTCATTAGGAGGAGATTAAGCACTAACGTGTAGCAACCAAAAGGCTCAACACTTTTTTTTGTCTTTTCTATATATTTACGTTATTTATGTCGATTTTTTTTTATTATCATAAATATCTATGTAGGTTGGAAAAAACCAGCTTTATTTTATGGATGTATTTTTAAAAGATTTCTCTTTACTTACTGACCATGTACTAGTGTTCAACTTTTCTTGCAATAAGCTGCTACCTTCGATTCTCTTAAGAGAGAGTACAATAGTTAGAAGTCATTTATGACCGTTTTACGTTTAGTCATATTAGACACCTATGTTTTATTTAATGCTACTGAACCAGAAATATAGCCACACGTATGTATTAAATACAACCTTAGAAATACATAGAAACGAAAATGAACAACAAAAAATATACAAAAACATCAACGGCATGTATTCCAAAAGGAATAAACGAAAACCAAAACTAGATATGAAAGGGAATGTAAAAGGGAATGGACGGGGAGGGAATGTATGTGTTGTGCAAAACTCACATTATACAGAACGTAACATGCAAGTTGTTTTTACCTTTACTGCACGTTTTTCGATCCAGGCGTCCATGGTGTTTTCACTTTTATTTGCTGGTACCACATTCTTATATATGTTCTTTTATTGCTTTTCTTTTTGTTGTCTTTTTGTTATTATTATTTGTTGTTTGTTATTGTTGCGATAGTTGTGTATATATATGAGGCATCACAAATGAAGTTAGAAGTGCGGAAATTGTGAAATCTTGTTGCTGTTCTTGCCAAATGGTTTTATTACGAAATGTATGCCAAACCAGCTTTAAATAATATTGGTCAATTCTCCCAGGCTGTGTAGCATGGCATGGGCATCAATTGACGATGACGGCCAAATAACAAAAAGCCCAAAGAAAAAAATAACTTTCATGATGGCATTTTTGATACTTTTAGGTCGGTAACTAGACAAGAGCCAAGCAAGACAAGCTAAAGACTATAAGCGAACACAAGCGCAATACTTTGGCCTTGAGTTCGTTCTCGATATAAAATATATATTATATAAATATATGTATCTATATATATATGTATGTATGTATGTGTGCGCGCGTGTGTGTGTGTGTGTGTAAATATGCATTAGTGTTTGTATGTAGTTTTGCTTCTTCGCTGAGTGCGTTTTATTCTTATATGTGCTTTTAAATTTAGGCCATATTTCATTTAATAATTCATTTTCTTAGTTATAGCACGAAATGTAGGTTAAAGTTTATCCAATAAAATAAAAGTAAGGAATAATATGCAACTTATACAAATACAATTTAATAGTTCCTACTATTTAATATTATTTATATTATTATTATTAATTAATTATTTATATTATATTATTATTATAATAACAATTTAATATTTTTTCATTTAATATTAATTTTAAAAATCTTTTTCCTTTTATTTTTAATTTTTTTTTATACTTAAATTTTTTTTTATTACTTTTAATTAAATATATATAATCTTGTTATTTTTTAAATTATTTTTTTGAATTTTTTTTTTATTTCAATTTCATTAGTTTTAAAATCAAATCTTATGGTATTTTTAAGAAAGAGACAAGTTATCTTTAGCTTAGAATAAATCTATGAAAATATGTTGATTCTTTATAAAATTTATGGATTATCAACGTAAACGTGGTATGCTATGTAAGCAAAAATGAAGGCATTAATACTCATGTCCGAATTTGATTGGATTTCCGAAAATTCTTTTTTTTTCCATAAAAATTATAAGTATACTTTACTGTAGATTATCAAAGAAAATATACCACAAGTTTCACACTCTTCTAAAAAAAAAAAAGACAATAGACAGAGGGAAGGGCATTGCTAAGACAGTTTCAATTCTTAGGCTGATCAACAATGTATTTTTCAAGTCAAGTATGCGTGCTTCTGTTAGTGAAATAGAAAACCTATTAGATGTCCTTCGGTGGTAGATATAAAAATATTTGTATTTTCAATATGTCCGTCTAAAGAAAAATATACGAGTCCACGTGTAATAATAAATTTACTCGTGTAATATATAAATGATCCCGTTATTTGTTTTCAAGCATAGTCTGGTCAACAGAAAAAAAGGTAATTTAAGATCCAAGTTTAATCAAGGACTGGCAAACAAGTCGAAATAAATATCCATCCATGCCAATCCTATTATAATCATTAGCGGTAACAATTAACACATAATCCCTTTCTCCCTCAAGGCAAGTTTTCTTCAATCCAGTACGCAAATACATCCATTTCAGGCAAGAAATATCGATCCTGTAAATTAAATTTTTGATTCCATTTGCTCTCGACACTTCGACGCTCTAATTGTGGTTCTATCAGACAGCTAACGCTACATTTGACTATTAGTGCTCGTATTTATAATGGATATAAAAAATGTAAAAGAAGTTTCTAGTTTCTCAAAAGCTTTATTGGTTTTAAAAGGTTTTGAAAATCTTTGCAGATCATAAAAAAAGAGAAAACTCAGATATTCACTGGGTCGATTCCGATAACTAAACTAATTAATTAACTGTTCCATATCACTGCTGCACTGAAATTGTAATATCTTTTCTAACTATTTGTATTAGACAGTTTCTTGATATATTATTATAATTCAGAAAACCATTTTAAAATTGGATTATTTAGTTCTCTAGCGACCTTAAGTGCACTTGAAAGCAAATCAAGATCACTTGTTATGCACTTCGTAAACTTAAGCTAATAGAAAAAGTGCTATTACTGGGGTCGTGACCAAGTAATTGTAGAGAGCAAATGGACGCGTATAGTGACACAGAGAAAGAGAGAGAGAGAGAGAGAGAGAGAGCGAACGATGGACAGAACGAAAAACGAGACAATGAAAAACAGAGAGGGCAAAAAACCAAGAGGGCGAAAGAGAGAGAGACAGCGATATTGGGTACACTTACCAGATTAAATTCTAATTTATTTCGCATCAGAAATGTCAAAATATCCATATACCATTCATGTACGATTATGAGCCCGTTAGGCAAATATATATCTGTCGGAATCTTACGAAGTATTGGGTAGACGATTGTGTCTATAAATAGATGTTATTATAGGAACTAAAATAAGTTAATTACAATAAAGAAAACCGACCGTAATTATTCTAAAGCAATTCCTTGTCTTATTTACCTGTTACTAAGGATTCGGCTTTTCTTTAAGATCCAAAGCCAAAACGTTAACTGACGTGTTCCCAATTTAGTAAAACTAGTTCTATTGTTAAAGAACTTATCCTCTTTTCATTTCAATTTTCACCGTAAAATAATTAAAATTATTATAGTCGGGAAAGGTCGACCATTAAATACCCTACATCGCTTTGCAGTTCTTCATTTACTTTCGTGATGGAATATCAAAAATTATATCTTATTTCCATTTTAAGGCATGCTTTTTATTGGAACCCTTATAAGTAAGTGAGCCTGAAGTGTGAAAATTAATTCTTTTGTCAAAAATTTTCTTATTCTTCTGTTATTTCCACCATAAAATGCTAACAATTAAAAAATTCATTTTCACATAAAGATTTACTTTTCGGGGGAACCCCTTTTGTGGGGTAGGACTGAAAAACTAGATTTACATGGTCCAACAGTTAATTTTTATGTTAAATTCCTATTGTGGACTCATTTGCATAATAAAATATTAAAATTTAAAAGCTTTCACATGCAAAGGAGTTTTTTTTCATAGGAATAGTGATATAGAAGGTGCTCCAAGAACCGGTCCCATCCGATCCAGATTTTTTTTTTTAGTAGACCAGAAATTTGTCGTATTTTTTTTTAGTTTGTTGGGAAATGTTAAAAATGACAAGTCTTTTTCATACAACCATTTTTTTAGAACGAAGAGTTATCTAAGAAATGATCGTGAAACTAATCAGTTTAGTGCCTATTTCAATAGAATTCGTTGTTGGTCTGAAACATAGGGCTATAAAAATACCTCGACCAGCAGATTGAACATAATATATGTATAAAATACAAAACACAGGCGGACGACTCGTTGATTCAAAAAATTACTCGGAATAAGTTGATGCAACAAAAGATTAGCCTATCTAAAGTCCTTCTCGATATTGCTTATATCTGCACATACAGAGTACAAAAAATTGAAAATTTCTAAGATTTAGAAAATACAGCAAATTTGGATCTAAAACTTCATTTAAACGTGAAACCATGTGAAGGTTCCCAAGCGTTCTTTTCACGAACTAACAAATGGAAAGCTTTGACTTTATTGAAATCGCGGCTCTTTAAGCGATGACCCCTGGCTCTAATTAGAAAAAAAATTTAAAACATCAGCCGGTAAATTTCTTAAGATTTGCAGTAAACGTCATACGTTTTTTTTCGCTATCAACCAACTGATATAAAAAGATCGTATATAAAACAAAACAAAAAAACCACTTATATGACTAAGCGTTAAACACCAACTTAAAGATTTCGGTTTCTAAAGAAATTTATACTCGAACGCATTAAAAGTAAAAATACTAAAAAATGAAAAAAATAAAACATTACATAAAATTCAAAAATATTGAAATGGACAGTACTCATTAACGGACAAAGGTACCAACATAAATTTCATATCACCATACAAACTTAGGTATAGAAATATGTCTGCGTCTGTTTTAGCTTTTTTTTTTTTTAAATTTTATTTTATACCGGCGCACAGCACACCTCTTCTCCTCTTTACGGGCAATGTTGGTACGAATATAAAGTATATTTCATTGCAGTCATTAAGTGTACAACATTTATTTAAACTCAAAGTGACTGAGAAAAAAACCGAAATGAAATGAAAATGCATTTGGTCGTAAAGTGAGTAAAATAAAGCGTAGACCCGAGAATGTGAGACTAAAAATCTTCAGACAAAAATTCTTATTGAATTTTGTGTATTTTACAAGACTTGTCTGTCTGAGCTTTTCTTCGTTGTTGTTATTTGTATTTTATTTATTTTTATTGGTCTCTTTCTCTCTCTCACTTGAACATTCGGCTGCAATATTTTCAATTCATCTGATCTGGTCTGGACTAAGCTGTGCTTGCTCGTCTGGTCTGTCAATGCTGAGTTTGTAGTTCGTTACCTGAACGCTTGTCCAACAACAATAACACCAACAACGATAACAAAAACAACACGTTGGGAGTTGTTTGCATTTAATGTTGTGTTGATTTTATGTTATTTGCCAAATACAAAATATGTTTAATGTAATCACAACGCAGCAGTAGCAACCATCAACAACAACAACAATGATAATAATAATAATAATAATAATAATAATAACAACAACAACAGCAACAGGCTTTGCTCGCCTGGCAGTCAGCCTTTAAAAGCCAAGTTGTCTTAGGCACCCACAGCTTCACATACTGGCTTGTATAGCAGCCAGTGGCACTTAAAACTGAAGGCTAAATCTTGTTGGCCACACAAATCCAATCGAACGTATTCATTGACAGACAGACACACAGAGAGACAGACAGAAAGAGAGAGAGAGAGAGAGGGAGCGAGAAAGAGAAAGAGAGAGAGAGAGGGAGAGAGAGCAAACGAGAAAGACTTATAAATTTGGGTACGCTTGCGCTAACCGAGCAATGCAAGTGCATAAATGGTCGTCGCACTTATTAATGCTTTAATAAATGGCATTTCATTTTTTATTATTCACTTGAATGGGATTTTATTATTGCTAGCAGTTAACTTTATACACTCTACGCCGTTCAATCTGGTCCGACAAATGTCCGAATCCAAAGAAGAACGACATGCAAAAATTGTTTTTATTTTCTTTCAACTTTATAACGCTTTGAACATGATTCCTTCCTTACTTATACTTATACGTTCGATGGTTTATTGTTTGGTTAGTCGCATTGATAAAGGTACAAGATTTTACGAAGATCCATACGCAAATAAAATATATATATTTATATATATATGTATATTTATGTATGCATATATGTATATATATGAAATGATGGCGTTGATGACTGACTTGGCGGATTTGCAATAACGCGCAAATGACTCAGGATATTCATTTATTTGTGTATCTACTTATGATTGTAAATGAATTGCGTGTAAATATGTGTTTGTGTGTATTTATATACATATATATATATATGTATATATATATGTATGTTTTTACACATCACATACAACACTTGCATACTCTATGTGAATGCTACAAAAGAACTTATTGCTCACGGCAGGTATTCATGCATGCATGCATGCATGCATGATCTTTCGTTGTGCGAGTACATCATACATGATTATTGTTATTATAATCTGGTGTGTATTATACCTCTGATGACCATTATGAACAAACTCACAAACACATAAACAAACATAGATATTTAAACGCATATCATATCTTCATCATCTACAACAAGTCACATCAGATATTCACTTGTGTTTAGTTTAACATCACAGTATCATACAATAGCGTACCAATACACAACTTTTAAAACCGTCATAGGTCTGTACAATGTGTATGTAAAAGTAATTATTTCATTTGACCAACAATGATATTGCAAATCTTATTGCCTTCTTGTTTCCATACTCGTAATATTTGTTCTTTTTTTGTTTTTTTCCTTATTCTGCACACTGTTGGTCAAACACAAATATATTCATTCTCTGATTTCGTTGCAATTCTGCTAAATGTCTACCTATATACATACACACATTGTCTTTTTTTCTTTATTTTATCTGTTATTCTTGCATGATGATGACTCTTGATGATGACTTGAACAACTTGTCTAAATGATTGACGACCTAAAATTAAGAAGGTGTACTTTAACTAGAGAAGAAGTATAAAAATCTCTTTTTACTCAGAAACGGAAAATTAAAATCAAAAAAAAAAATATATATATATATATATATATATATATGTATGTATGTATACATATGTGTATTGTTGTACATAATAAATTAAATATCTTTCGTGTGGGTTTCAGGCCTAAAGAAAGAAAAAAACAACAGCAATAACAACAACAAACGAAATTAAACAGCGACCAGAAAAACGTAGAAGCTTCCATTTAATAGTTTGTAACAGCTTTAAACAGATGATGGCTATTAATCAATGTGACCAAAGAGACTCAATAAGAAAGCTTTAGTTATAAAATGGATTTAACTTTTTAATTATCAAAACATGTCCTTGAAAGTAATTGAATATTTTTCCATATATATGTAATTTCATCTTGTTTCATTTATAAGATCATTGTTTTAGTAAGAAAATGTTGTCGTGAACTTTGTTTAGAACCCCTTAACAACACCTTAGGCAATTAGCGATCAACAGATGAACACTTCCGTTTTACACATAGAAAAGATTATCAAAAAAAAAAGAAAAAACTAAAAACAACCTCAAAGAGAAGATTTAACCCGAATCCTGAGAACCTTTTCTTTTGCACGCTTATAGTTATGTGTGATTCTTCTCTTCCCCTTTTTTTTGCCAAAGATAAGTTTGAAGGCATATCTAAGACATATGCCTATCGAGATTCCTACGAGCATAAATCATATTCAATATTTGGATTGTATAGAGAGCGTAAAAGTGGCCTTAATATAAACTTAAAAAATTGTTGCCAGCCACTTAATCTAACTCTACTAATTGCTAGCCTAACTAGCTAGTCTCTACTTTATATTAAGTCATAATCGAATAATAATTATTTTCACTTAGTATCGATCTTTCCTTTAGGGATAGCACTGCTGTAAAGTTGAAAAAAAAAAATTTTTCCATTAGTTGTGATTATTACTGTTCATTGGTGATTGTTAAATGCATCAATAAATTATTGATTTTTAAATTACGTATAGAATCTTTAGACATCGGGCCTCCATTTTTACTTACTTAATTTGATGTTATGTTGGTTCAGTTGCTTTTGACATTTTAACTTGACAGAGTCTATCACTTAATTATGTTGAAGGAATCTACGCAATTTACCGTAATTTTTTACCAACAATTCTGTGTCGGCGACTGCAACCACACGAACTAAAGTCGATTTAAGCTTTTTATTATTTGAGCCTTTGTACGACCAATGTTTGGTAAGCGATATATGATTTCAATAAAGCACTACCTGCCTTTATTCAAAGAGCAATTAAGTCTGCTAGGTCTTTTTTGGATATGATGAAAAGAAAAGTTCGCATACTACTACAAAAGGAAGAAAATATGTTCCAGATATACTCGGACACTTCAGTTTCTAAAATGAAACAAGATGTGGGTAATTGCATAAACTAAGAATCATGTATAAACGTTCTATTAGACCTATAGCTGTGTTTTCTTTTTCCTTTTTGTGATATTTGGGACTTATATAATAGATGTACATATAAGTTTCAAGTGGACTTTTTTGTGAAAATTGGGACTTTGTCTATAACTTGTGAAGTGTCTAGCATTAGCTAATAACATACTTTTACATATCTTTTTGATATAGTACGAAATTCACCTTTTGAGATCAACCAAAAGATGAATTTTCTAAATGTCATCACAAGAATCGAAACTCCGGTCGGGGATTTTCCACCAAATTCGCCATAAGAAACAATACCTATTTAATACGGTAAGCAGTATAGCATATTTAAATTCCTGTTAGAATATGGGGACAAACTGAAAGATCAAACTAGGGTGTTTTTTCGTATACTATCCTCACTTTCCTTAAACGCTTAGTAGGATTTGCTTGCAAAGTTTTCTAGCGAAGGCTTCGTTTCGTTGAAGCGTAACCACACACACAAATCACCCAATCAAGGCACAGTGGATATTCAGATTTATATTAAATGTTCGCATACTCTACATCATGCTTATTTGCCTTTTAGAAAACCTATGGTTCTTCAGTCATTCTGAATCACATGCATTATTTTTCAAATTAAACAGGAAAATTAACGTTGACTGCTTTTGGCGACTAGCCTTAACCAAACAAACGACTAGCTCTAACCTACGAGCCTGCAAACGTATGTACGTTGAAAAATGACGTTTTAGCAAGAAGCGGTTTAGATTCTGGTCCTATGTGAATTAATATTTGTAACGGCCTTTGCGGTAAATCTGTAAAACTTACTTACCTATACAAGCTGAACGAAGACTTTTCAATAAAAAGGAATTTAGATTCTGGCCCTATGTCATTTTTATGTGTAATCAATTCTATCGTAAATTCTTTAAAACTCGCCTGCAAATCTATGTAAGCTTGATATTTTAATAATAAAAAGATTAGATGTTAATTCTATACGAATTAATACTTGTTATGCCCTCTCGCGCAAATCCTTTAAAACTTAATTGCAAACCTATGCAACGTTAACGAAGACGTTTCAATAAGAAGGAGGGGTTAGCCCCTGTTCGATTGAATATTTGTAATGCCCTCTATAGTGAATTCATTATCAACCATATTTATAGGCCGTGTTAAATAACTTATATCTTGAGGAACTTAAATTTTCTTTTCAATTTTGCTTTTGCTCCAGCGACCAACTAACCTTATGGTCAAGTATGTCAACTTTTTATAAATACAGTAATAAAGTAAATTAAAACGATGATTTTACTATCCTCTGTCTGGTAGAGTATAAGAGATATGTTCGTCATAGGAAGAAGAAGAAAGATTATTTAAAAAAGCTTCATGGCAAGTAAGGGATCCGTTTATGCCTGACAAATTTTTTCGAAAGGCTTTTATATCTATATTTAAGAAGGAAAAAGCTGAAAAATGTAATTCGTAGAGGGTTTTCATATAATTTTTTATTAACGAATGATTGTCTGTTTCTTGTGATCAATTTTAGTGTCTTTTTCAAATTTTTAAGGCTTTCAAAATCGATAACAAGGACGTGTCGCGATTTTACTTTCAATTCAAATATCTAAGACTTTTACATATAATTATATATTATATAAACAAAGTAATAGGCGACCATCATACACACATACACACATATCCGGTGCTGGCTTATAGACTTTAACTGCAAATGAAAAATTGAACACGTACGATGTGTATCGTTGTAGTCTATTGTATCGATGACAAATTGTAAAAACGACTAAGAAAAACATTTTAAAAAGAATGATGAGCATACAACAAGATATACAAGAACAAGAAGCCAACAAACAATAATAATAATAATAATTGTTTATGGGAGAATCATGATAATGATGGTATTAAATGTGATTTTATTTCTACGCATCCGCATAACGTATTGAATTTTAACTAAAATTTCTTTTGCAAAAACTTAAGTAAAATACTACTAAATAATAATTGTATGCAATGTTAGTATAAAAGCAACAACAACAAACTAAGCACAGCTTAATTATAATTGTTTGCATTTGAATGTCATACATAGAGCCATGCACAGACATAAAACGTATAGGCAGGCAAGTAAGCATGTCTCCTTAAGCGATATATCAGAAAATTTATGAACCCGTACAAGCAATGAATGTTTAATGTGATCACTTTGATAACAAACCAAGACCGTCATCGACGTGCTATACATACAAAAATTATTAACTTCATGAAAGGTTTTCTTTTTTCTTCTAATCTAAAATTCTAGGACTAATAATGCAAGAGAATGTGATAATAGTAGGAGATTATACCAAAATATATATATATATATATATAGACCAAATGAAATGAAATTTTGTATCATAAGCCCATATGTGATATGTAAAATTATTTTATGTTCATTCAGCACCTGTTTAAAATTCCTGTAAAGAACCCACACTACACACGCACACAATGCCGATCTAATTATATTTATTACTTTCATTGACAATTATTGACATTTAATTTGTGACCATGTGCAGTGAATTTCTAATAATTTCGAACATAAATATTTATTTACTTCTACATGATCGCAGAAGCATAACATATGCAAACGTTTGACTTTAGTTTGTTGCTTGCTACCAAGCCAGGAAGGAGTTTGCAAACGCATACCATACTAAATAAAGTTGAGAAACAAGAAAACAAAAACTCAGTAATGTGTGTGTGTGTGGTGAGTTTGCAATTGTTGTTGAGTATTCTTTCAATGTTTCAGTTCTCTGCATACACTCGAATGAATTTATGCAGTTTTTGCTTACTTCTAGTGCGTGCTATAAAGCTCGTTTTCAGGCGTACTCTAGTAAAGACCGAATTGTTAATATTCAAATAAAAATAATTTCAAATTTAGTTAAATATAAAATAGCTGTTATTAGTTCGCTTATTTATGGCCTAAGACTGCTTTATTTTAAGAAAAAAACTCTTTGGAAAAGTATGTTTTCCAATAATAAAATCTTTTTGTTTCCCGAACCCTTTTTCTAACACTTCTATTTAAAAAAGTCCCCGATTTTACGTAAATAAGATTTTGCTGGACAATCAATAATTTCTGTTATTTGATCACTAGCACAGCGGTTAGCTATCAGCAGATCATTTCAGGTAAATCGAAAATTTTTCCATACATTACACATTATTGTTCAGAGCTAGATGCAGTGGCAACTTTCTCTTAACCATCTAGACTTCTATGATTCTCTGGGTCAATTAAAGATTTACATTAATATTAATAGGGAGATTAAAATATAACTTGAAAATATAGTTTGTGTAGTAATAGCACAGACGAACTTATCTGAAATTAATTTAATTTCATTTCATTTCGGTTGATATTTTAAATTATTCAGAAATTTTTCATTTTTCTCTTATGAGCAAGAAAATAAATATCACAAAAAATTTTCTCTTACCCTGACAAATGTGTTAAAATGTTATTTTTTAGAAAAATTTTTCTCTTAATTGATATTAAGACAATAGACTTATAAAGCCCTAAAAATTTACTTGATTTAGAGAACTCTTTCCCTTAACTTATCTGAAAAAAAAAAATTATTATAAAAGTTTATATTGTTTCAAGCGCTTCCTTTAACTAAACAAACTTTCAACAATCTGTTGGTACTCTATAGCAACATATTGCAAAAACGAAATAAAACAATAACAATTTGAAGTTGTTTTGCAACATTTAATCGACCGTCTGATAAATGTCTACATTCGAAATGTGACAAATAATATAAAATTCATTTATTATATGGGTATAAATGCCTTGTAAGTAAAGTATAAGGTGCCAGCCATCAGACAGATCCTACACGGTTAACATAATTTTTTATTTTTTTTATTTTTTAGTGTAATTTTTAAGGTATTTATGCTGGAAAAGGAGATTCCTAATCTGATGAAAATTTTTTGGAAAAATACTAATGAGCTTTTGCGTCATGATAGGGTTTACGCCATCATCATATTCATATTCTATACTTTGGTTTGCCTACATACTATGGCTGTAAGCAATGCGTGACCCTGGTTAAAAGTTTTCGCATACACTCCGTAATTTTAATTTATAATACGCTTTTATTTTCTCCTCTCCTAAATCTACAAATTATTGCTGACACGGATTTTATTTATTTTACATATATTTAATTTCTGTGTATGTGAGGCTTTGCACAGATGCTGCAATACTGGCTGCAACGCGCGGTCATTGGGGGTATATGGTTAGATAAGATCAACTCTTTACTAAAGCTTCGAGAATGGCTATGCCATCCCTTTTCAGCATTTTTATGAAGGCAAATGGCTTTTTGGAGATTTTTTAAGGAGAGGAAAAGCAGTGTGGGGCTTACATCGTCTAAAATCTCCTCGCCTGCCTTGCAGCAATCCTCCCGGAAGTATCTTTAAGTATTACGTCAGGAGAAGATAGACAATTATGTTGACCAAAATTTGTTCACAAAACGTATCTACTACAGAATCAGTATGTTTGTAATAAGCTTTTTCTATTTGAACATCCTTAGCTATTATTAAGCGATCAATATCTTAAAATGGCAAATATCACACAAAATTTATGACACTCTAGATGACAGTTCTGTTTTGCATATGTTATTGAAACGAGATATCAAAATCCGGACCACGAAATTAGTGATCCTATATAACACAAAACTTCAAGGGCAACTACAGGCATAAAGTCGAATATTTTTAAAAGAACCTTCTTGTAAATAAAAAAAGCTTTATAAAAGAAAGAAAGAAAATCTTTAAGTACTGCCCTAATGTCTTCATGAGCGATTTTTATTGTCATTGCATTCGCTTTCAATGAACCTTTATATTTGATTTTTTTTTCTAATTTTTGTCTCAGTAAGGCAGACTTTAAACATATGACGTTCATTTGCGCTGTACTTCTTTTTACTTATGTTTGCCTTTTTTTCCTTTTGCTAGAAGTCGAACCGAAAATTTACCATTGACTTCGTAAGAATGGCGTAAGTTAATTTATAAATATTCTTTTGAATTACACGTAAAGAAAATTTTGAAAGCGAAAGGAGGCTTTTATAAAATGAAGGAATGATTATAGAAAAGAATTTTGAGCAATATTTATATAGTATGTTCTAAGCTTATTTTTTCTAAGTGTACGGGATCATTTATAAAGTCAAAAATATGTTTCTGGATTTTTTTTTTGGCTTTTTCATTCTTATTTAGAATTCAAACGTCATTTTTGGTTTCCTATGTTTCCATGCAACGAGTTTGAGTTTAACGAAGGAAATACAATGAAGGGAGAATTTATTGCGGTTTTAAACCGAATTTCTAACACCCATTTTCAAGAACTATTATAAACTTATTTTTACTTACATTTCATTATAATTCATGAGTTTTTGTGTTTTTTTTTCTTTTAAAAGTAGTCCTTGATCTTTTCCAATAGCTTAGGTTTGTATTTAAGAGATGCACTTTTGGGAAGACCAAAATATATATAATTCTTGATGTCTTACGTAACTTTTTTTCCTGAGAAACGTTTAACTTAGTTAGCATACCTTCTTAATCATAAGACTACTGACATAAGCAAACAGAAAATAATCAACCGACGCTTACAAAAATGAATATAAAAAGAAAATAGAGAAAAATGCTTATAGTTAACCTTGACTTTGAAAGTATTGAAGACTTATACGTTGTAAACATAACGAGTGCATTGCAAAATAAACAAAAATAAATGAAATGAAATGGAAATAAAAATTTTTGCGGGAGAAAAAGTACTAAAACTTTGTTTTTGGATATGAATTAAGCAAGAAACAATATGAAAATTATATGTTTTTTTTTTTCATTTAAATTGAATTTGGAATTACTTTCTTTGTCTGACTTATTGTTAAATGGTTTATCTTATCTACTTTGTCAGATTTTAAGTATATTTTTGAATTTAAAAAAAAAATTTACTTGTCTAGAGACTAGATTCGATGCTTTTACATCTGAGTAAATTTTGAATTTAATCTGATAAAAAAATAAAAAGGTTTACGATTCACTACAAAACGCTTCACAATTGATCTGCTGAGGAAGTTTACTGCATACTTTTAAGATATCTTGACATTGCTACACATATTTCACGAGCCATTTGGTGGTGGTTTTGAGAAGTTTACTGCGTGTGGGCAAGTATTGGAACCTAACTTGAGAGACCTGAAAAAGAAAAGTTTAAGATAGCACCTCTGTTGCCAGACTAAATTTTGAGGTAAAAGTATTTATTTGAACAGACAGAGGGAGGAGAGAGGGGCACATTCACATCTATAACTTTATAATAGTAGCACATTGAATAAAGTTCGCTAGGGCAGGGGGAATTTACACTTCTAACAACTAGCTATGCACGCATAATCCGGTTTGGCTCGTCGGATTGGTATGCGATTATTGAATTGGTTTTAAGTAAAAATCCTCGTTGGGGTATGGTTTAATTATTCTATTTTGTGTGCATTTATTTATTTAAAAATTTTGATAAGCAAAAAAAGTTATTAAAAAGTTCTGTTCAAGTGTCCTAATCCACGTTCTAACCTTAACCGATCCTTACATTGTCATTGCGAAATTAAAGAAGAACAGTCTAGGGGATCTATCCAGAAATCATTTTTTTTTTTTCTATACCCTCAATAAATACGAAAGAAATAATTATATATATATAAACTTAATTAAGTTGTTTAATTTAAAAATAATTATTTTTTTATAAAAAGTTAAGGAAATTAATTTATATAAAAAGATTTAAAATTTCTTTTTGTTTAGTTTAATTCAAAAAAAAATTTCACATCTAACTATTAAAATTTATAAACATTCGTTTATGTGATTATACGGCAAAAAAGAAAAAATTAACATAGTCTTACCTGGTGCTAATTCGCGTAGCATGTGCATTGCCCTTGAGATTCACACCTAGCAGTTTACACAATAAATTTATAATATTTCCACATAATAGATGTTAACAGCTACTGAGCAAGCAGTGCAGTTAGACACTGAGTAAGTAGTGTAGTTATAGGCTCAGCTATGTTCGTAGTTGATAGATTAGCAACAATTTATAAGTAAGCAGTATAATTGAAGTACAGAAGCGATAAGTAACTTCCATCTTCGGAATGGATTCGATTTTTCTAGATGTCTTCTTATAACTAATTTCTAAAGTTGATATTACGTTGTTTTTATCTTGTCAATATTGGAACTATTTTCGGAAACTAAAGTTTTAGAAATTTAGCACGAAAATCACGCGCATAGCTCGGGATTAATGTGTTTATAAATTCTTCTAAATCTTCTTTTTTCTATTTATTTAATTTTTTGTTTTAAGTACCTTTCTAATATATTCAGACTTCAAGAAATTTTTCCCAAAAAGGTAAAACTCAACCAAATCAAAATTGTTTTTTTTTTCTTTTGCTACCAATCGTATTACAAGGTGCACGCCTTATACCATGTGGTTACGTTCTGTGATGGGTAAATTTTATAGAACAAGTAACAAAAGCTTCGAATAAATCTATAAAATATTATTTATTTTCCTAAGTAGTGCTTGATATAGATTTTTTTTATTTTTTTTTTTCCTCTTATATGAAATGAGCATACAAATGCTTTGCTTTAGCTTGCTCATTAGAATTTAGTAGAGCAACTGTTCAAATATTTATTATTTACAATTTTTTATTTATTGCTTTAATATTTATATAATTTTTTCATTTTCTCTTTCATACAACACGTAAATCATCCCCATTAATTCATAATTAATTTCAATATAATAGTTGATAACACTTTACAATTATTGTAATATTTTTATATATTTTAATTAGTTTTTATTTTTGTATAATTTAATTTCTATCTAATTTCTTTCAGATCAGTGTAATGAGGACACCTTTTGTATATTTTTATTGAGTTACAACACAAGAAAGTATTAAGTGAATACAAGTGAAATGAATCATATGCAGTAAGACAATGAAAGACAAATATCATCTTTAAATATTCAATTTACTAAATAGCTTACGTGATATTTACAAATAATAATTAATAAATACCGAGAGAGCTTTTGCGGAACCAACAGGTATTCAAATTCTACATATTTCTATTTTAAAGCACATTACATCTCATTTAGATGCATTAGTGGCCTTTAAAATTGCGTTAAAATCGATATAATTTATTCGTAAATCTGAATCATAAAGCTGTTCATACCGTTTTTTTTTTTTTTTGCATAAAAATATATCAATACAATAATATAAAACATTTAATTCGACAATAAAGTTGCAAACTTTGCAAACTATTTGGTTTGTAACATTTTGCCTCTAAAAATAGGCAATAAAAACTTTTACTTTGTGCATACGAAAATATGTTATAAAAGTTTAAATTTTTGGAACTGTTATGTACAACGAGAATTCGGTTGGCAGTTAAAACAAATAAGTTTGAAATTTGACGCAGCCTGAGCTTTTATAACTTAGTTTGAAGTTGAAAATATTTCAGTTAGCAAACTTCTAATTTGAAAGTAAAAGAAAAAAAAAGGTATTTTAAAAAGTGTCTGGCATTTTTCTTCTAAATTTCTATTAACATAGAGATATTTACGATGACTCGCTTACACCATTAAGGAGTTGCAATTAGTTCATTGTGAGTAATGAGCATTCGTAATTAACATCCCGTTTGTTATTAACCTTAGCAGCGGTGTTGTTCACCAACTAAATGATAGCAAAAAAATAAAAATTCGTAATAGTCATATCGATTCCTAAATAATTTTTTTCTTATTTAAGCCCATGAATTCCCTGTTTATTTATATTTTGTTTTTAAAAATTAATTTTTTGGGAAAGATTTGTTAGGTTATTTGTTAAAAGGTTTAATATCGTGAGGAGAAGGTCTGGTGGATGAAAGATACTACTTTTAAGTACTAACTTCACTTTGAAAATTGATGTTTGAGTTCCCGTAAAACTTCTTGTACATTATTCTTGAATATTTAAAGAATTATTTGAGATGATGAAAAAATAAGAAAAAGAAAAATTGACGACACGGTTATATCCCTTAAGAAATTTAAAAAAAAAGCTCTTTGCTTAAGTGTTAGGGAAAATAAGCTGAAACCAATGAGGTGTGAAAATAGTTCTAGGTGTCATTATTGAAAATACAAAACTGTGTTAGTGGAAAGCAAGTAAAAATATTACATTCGGGCAAAGTCGATCGTTAAATACGCCACATCACTTGCCTGTAAAAATACTACACATTATACTTTGTTTCCTCGTAAAGACATATTTTTCACGGGATCACTACAGGCAAAGTATGAACTGATTTGCTCTAAATTTAGCAAAGTCAATTCTTATCTCTTAAAGATCCTCTTGTCCTTCTACTATTTCTGCCATAAAGAGCTTAAAATTAGATTTTGTTACCATATAAGTACTTACTTTTCATGAGAAATCCCCCATATGTGGTGGCGTCCAAAAAACATGGCTAAATAAATACAGTTCATTTTAATGCCAAATTATCCTTAAGAAGTCATTTTCATCCTAAAATATTAAAAATTGTATTTTTCGGCATATGAAGGTTTAGTTATCATTAAAAAGCTTATATAAGGTGGGTTCCAAAAAAAAAAGGTAGATCTACGTGTTCCGATTTTGGTCAAAATATTGGAAATAGCAATTTTTATCATATAAAGAATCTTTTCATATAGAGCATTACATGAGTGAGTGGTCGTAAAAATGGTCTAATGGAATCTATTTTAAAAGCGTTCGTACTTGAGCCAAAACACGTTAGTATACCAAACTTCGTGAAAAATATCTCAAAAATTTTAGGTCTTAAGATCTTTCATAGACAGTCATTAGATGGACAGACGGACAGAAAACGATTCTGAAGTCATCCTGGGCGTCACGTTCAACCTTAAAATATCCTATACTTAATACATCCTAAACCCTAAAGTGCAAATTGGGTATAAATGTAATCATTAAAATTAACTCATAATTTTCCGTTCTGTTCCTAGAAGTTAGCGCAGCACAGAATTATTATGTAAATACCGCCTAAAAGTATACAATAAACTCTGTTATAAAATTTTATTTAAATGACTTCAAATTTTATTTGTTAAGAGAAATAGAGAGTATTAGCGAAAGAAAGCAAAAAAGCGAAAATAAAAACCAAACAAATTCAATATGAAACAAAATTACAACTTTTCATTTGCGTTAAAATATATCTAAGGTATGAAAACTGTGTAATGAATGAATGTGAAATGAATGCGTGAAATTATTCACATAATAAACGAACTAACTAACACACTTCAATAGAAAAATTGAATTTCCTTCGATAACAAAGTGTGTTATCCAACAGTTACAATATTTCAATGAAAACTTCATTTATCCGAAAATAAATATTAGTAATAAAAACCGTATTTTCTTGCATCATTAAAAGTATTTCCAATCTGCGACCTTGATTTCTTTTAAATTTCAACGTGCACAACTTTAAATAAATTATAAAGGATATCTTGAAATTTATGCAGCATGTTTCGCTTGAAGCTAAGTAACCTTTATAGCGTGTTTAAACATTTGTATTTGAATGCGATGCCATAAGGTAAACTTGGTTGGAACGTTCAAATAGTTGTTTCAGTTGTTTCTTATTTTTAGTGAAATTTCGCTACTTTGTCTGCGGCGATCAAGAGAAGAGCGGCACGCAAACGCACGCACATCAAATTCTTAGTCCGTGGCAAATGTTTAAGCTAGTTTGTCTGATGTTTGAGTAAGGATGCGACATATTAAGCAGGTGGTAACAAACAATGGAATATAGTGACTTTATTTTATAAAATCGAAAGGCTAGAAAAGGAAGAGAGAGAGAGAGAGAAAGAGAGAGAAAGAACTTAGAGGATATACGAAATGAATTGTATTAGTAAGTGAAGCACTTTAATTATTTAAAATTTAGTATTTTATTCACTATTATTATTGTTAGTATTTATTCGGATCAAAGAAACAAAGACTAAAAAAAATATAAATGAGCACTAGCAACCAAGACTATCGGCTCTATTTTCTTAAAAAAAGGTGTGCTTACTGGTTAGCAATTTTTTTAATATTTAAAAGTTCTTTTAAATTTTTAAAAATTAATAGAATTCATATTTTTTTTTCTTGTTTTTGTTTTTAACAAATTTTTTTCGAACGTAGAACCAGAAAATTTCTTAAGAACTCATTGTCATAACCACCTGGTGATTTCAAAATAACAAGCATTAATAAGAAAAAGGTGTACATACTGAGCCTAAATCACCGTAAACATAACCGAAAAAGTTAACGAACACCTTCTAAGGCATATACAAGTTCTATACCCTTAACCTTCAGTAAAGGATAATATGAATTATTTACTGTGAAGTAAGTTTTCGTTGGCATTTTATGGCACATGCTAAACTTTAGGCTAAACAGGATGTTACGGTGTTTTCTGTCTTCTTTTTCTTAACTTTCGTTTTTTTTCTTTTTTTTTTTTTTGTTCATTGATTATCAGTGCAGATGGCGTGCGTGCGCGGTGATGATATATGTGTGTATTTACATATATATATATATATATATATATATATGTTTATATCTACATATAATATATTTATTTTTTACAATCAACTAATTTTGTTTAGAGTCATAAGAGAAGAAGAAGAAAAAAGTGCAACTTTCATATTTAACATGAAAAGTTATTAAGTAACAATCAATCATTTAACGAGACCTGCTTTAACAGCCGTTATTAATATCAGAGAGATGTAAACATATCTCTGACGATGATGATGATGATGAGGATTTTGATGATGATGGATTCTTAATAATGGTCAAGCAAGTGCAGCTTAAAAATCTTTAGGTGAATTTTTAATTTTACATAAAATAAAAGAAACGAAACAAAAAAGCAAAACCAAAAAAAAAAAAAAATCAAAAATGGCTTATAAGTCTTTGAGAACATTTTAGGTAATTGTTTAAAAGATAAACATATATATATAGAAGTACATATATGTGTGCATAAAATGTGCATAAAATGTAAATGAAATTCTTTTTAATGACTTTCTAAGAGTAACAACAACGTGCCTTTCCAAATTAACTTAATCATACTAACTAATAATATTTTAATTCAACCGCATTTGCTTGAACATATTTACTTAACCAATACAGCCGGCACATGAGAGTTTTAAGAATGTTGTGCCACGACTTGTGCAAGAACTTGATGACTTGTATTGTACTGGTAATTATAATACATTATAATAGTGTCTACATATACATGCAATACATTCGCGTCAACATAGTGCAAACAATGTCAATTGTGCCAAACAATTAAGAAAATAAACGAATAAATCGTCAAACAATTTCCGCGCTATAAAAAAAATATGTATACGCAGTGGAAATAAGTACAAGCTTTACAGAGGAAATGCTTGATTGTAATGCTATAAGGGTTATTAAGGGTATAGCGACATAAACATAAAATGCATGGAATTCCAATTTATAATTTTGTTGAATTGTAAAAATATTAATAATTTAGTGTTAATTAAATTTTATTCTATTGTATATTAGAAGATTTCAAAACCAGTTATAATAATTCGAATCTGTTAGCTTTTCAGGGGACGCATAGAACGAGAGCAATTCATTTATTTTATAAGCAAAATATACCTATAACAGTAGATACGTCAATTGAATATTGGCAACCGTTGCTTTACATATTTGTACATTAATCTCTATTTTGTACAATTATACTACACATCACTTATGTAATGTCTACGTATGTGTATTTTCTTCAATCTATTAAAATTAACTTTCGAGATATTTTGATAATATTTGACACACATTGTAACATTTGAAAAAGGGAAAAAGGACCCCGTTTTAGAAACCTTCTTTGAATATTTTTATATCAAAACAAGTAAAAGCAACAATAGATGGGTCAACATAGGCCATTAATTACCTTAAACCACTTCATAATAAAATATCAAAAATTTACACTTAGAGACTTATTGCTCGCGGGAAAATTTATATGAAAAGAAGGTTGAACTGAGGTGGCCCTAACTTAACAAAACTAATTTTCTTTTCTTTTTTTTTTGCTAAATATCTCCTTATTCTTTATTCATTTTCACCGTAAGGAATTAAAAGTAGATTTCCAAAAATTACCGAAATGAAAACTTTAAAAGTAGAAAAAAGTAGAACAAATGAAGACTGCGTAAGAGTTATTTAATGGGAAAAGACTCAAAAAAGTTTCAAGAATGACCTTTAGAATCCAAATTGTTCACATTTATTTAATATTCAAAAAGGCTTATACTGAGGAATTTTATTCGAAATATTTTGAAAAAATCAATTTGCTTTCACATAAAGAATTTTTCAACATACGTCAAGTCTTTGTGACAAGATACGTCAATGAAGCATAATTTGCAAAAATTTTGATCTGCAGGTTAAACACTAATATACATAGACGGACCTCAGTCTGTTAGAAAAACAGCAAATAATTTTAAATCGAGCATTTTAATAAAACATCTAACGGGTCTAACGTAAATCCTTCTAGGGATTACATATACATCTGCACAAATCTTAATATGTTCTATGATTAAAGTATAAAATTGCAATTTAATATGGAAATTTATTCTCTTAACTTTGGATGGTGTAGACCTATTTTTCGATAATAGTATTCTCATGAAAAGTGAGCCTTTCTCTTGGCAACAAAATCAATTTTGTTTTATGATGAAGTTTAATACTTCATAGAGTTTTCATATTTAGTACGTTAATTCTGGATAACATAGGTCTACTTTTAGGACAACTTACTATATAAGAATTCCCATGGTATAAATTTTGATAGTTTTTATTTTAGTTTTAGTGATTATGAGAATAATTAAGTGTTGTTTAGTGATTTAGAGATAATCTAATGAGAATAGGAGGAAATATCATTTCTGCGACATATAACAATTTATATCACTTTTCTCGCCATTTTCAAAACACTACGAGCATATTACACCTCTAGACCAAATGCCACACCATACAGTGACTTTCTGGAAATACAGCGTTTTCTCGACAATTATTTCTGCCCTAAATTTTGCTTCTTGACATATCTAGTTCGCTTTCATCGGAAAACATTGTTCGATTGGGCACTAACAAAAGGTCTTCTTGACGAGTTTACAGAAAACAGCGAATACTTTAAAATGTTTCCTTTTGCATCTTCCCGCACAATAGATAAGACAAAAATCTCCACATAGGCTTGTGCTAAACATTCAAAACTATTTCCTTTCCAACAGCGATGAAGTTTCTGACTTTAAGAAATTGGCTTAAACAAGGGTAGTAAAGTATACAAACTTTATCCTTCTGTTCATTTTTTAAGAGAATGAAAAACTAATATAGCGATACGAAAATAAGAGAATAATTACGATAAAACTATTAACACTCTTTCTGCAACAGTAGATTTTCTAAAAAAAAACCATTTATAATATTTTATATATATGTATATACATATATACTCCAAATTTATATTATTTTGTTTCTAACATCGATAAACATGCACCGGAGAGTCCTCTCAATTCATTCATTTGCTCATCGATCAATTCTCATGTCTGCAAATGTAAAGTTAAAGTTTAGAAAGAGAATATTCAAAATCCAACCTTTACTTCGACTTTAGTATAAAACGTGTCTACTTGACTACTTGAGAATTATTTATTACTTTAAAAAATTTCTACTGATTGATTATAACGGCATTCAATTTGATAAAAAGAACGCTATAGGATATGTCTGCTCTAAATAACATTTTTTTAAATACCGTTATATAGAAATTTGTGAATTGCATACGAATGATTGCTTAAAAATATAATCTTCGCTCTAAATATTTATTTTGAAATTTTTCGAACCTCGAACACGAAATCTTATAGGAAAAAAGAAAATGAAAAAAAAAACTTAGGTATAATGTAAGCTTTGTATTGCTTTGAAACCTATCATTAAATTAAGTTAAATATTGCATGCGTATAATTAGACGCACGGAAATATATTGTAGGTATATAATGTATAGGAATAGTTAGAGTACACAATATTTAGATTTCGAAACTTTTTTGAATAACACGAAATACTTTTTATTTATTTAAAATAAAAAATTTCAGATACGTCTTCATGCATTCAATATGAAAGTTATAATCTGCAAAAAATATATATAAGCTTTACATATCCCACACATAACATCATATATTTACGTTTAAATAGAGTAGAAACTGATTACAGTTATATTCAAGTAGATGAGGTTTTTATCGTTCTCATAATTTAAAATTGATTGCTTTAAGTTATGTGTTTTCTTTTTCTCTCTATCTCTCTCTCTTATTTTCTCCTTCTCTTCCCATCTTCTCTTGTAGAGTACGAGTGAAATATTCTCACACATGTACACATGTATATATATACATACATACGTACGTGTACGCGTACGTGTATGCACAATAATATTTGTTTTATTCTTTTGATAATTTGCTTCCTGTTTCTTTTCATAACATTTTCCAGGATATTGCTATAAATGTATTCTCAATGAGGTGGTCCGAACTCTCTGTGAATTGAGTCAATTAAACGAAAAATAAATATTGAGTTATGACTGCTGACAAATGACTTTTTAAACAGTTGATTTGCATTTCGGTTATTTGTCAATGGGGGCCGAACTTAACGTTTTTGTTCATCTTAAATGTCTCAACAAAACGCTTTAATATTATGATATAAAAGACACACATTATATTCTGGGGGACAAAAAAAATTTAAGCAAAATGCGCGTCTTCATTGTGTTCGAGAGCCGAATGTGTACTTATTTTCTATTCTAGTGTGTGTAGTTTTACAGTTACGCCCACAAACACATGCAAACACACTTTACTGTTACATATGAGTATGCAAAAGTATGAGTATAAATATACAGGCAACTCTCATAAAGCGAGGTCAATTGCATCCTGAAAAATTCAATGTTTTAGAAAATTTTCCAATTTTTGCGAAA
>KK351036.1:1556404-1641487 GCA_000671755.1 Glossina brevipalpis | reverse complement strand
AAAAAATGTTGTGGTGTACGACTTTGGCTTTTACCCACTGTATATGCTTACAAATTGAACTCTTTTAAAGGAAAGTGTTTTACTATTATCATGTGCTGTACATGCTCAATGCGTACATTAATACGCTTGGGCAAAACTTTACCGCGAACTCTTTTGTTAACTATAACACCAACAGCATGTGATGTTACATTGAATACTCGTCCTGTCTTTCCATGGTAAGCCTTATAAGGCATACCTTTTTGAACGGCACCATTGCCTTTTATGTCCACGATATCTCCATTTTTAAAGACACGCATATATGTACCGAGAGGAATAGTACCATGACGGCGGAAGGGGCGCGAGAACATGTCTCTAGTGCCGCGACGATAACCCTTGGATTTAGTCATTTTGTTTTTGTTTTACGCTCTATACTAAAAGCTAAATAATTAGTATCTTGCGGGTGTGCGCTTTAAAATTGAGTAATCTTACTGTGTTTTTATTTTATAGAGCTGAAATTATAGAAAATTCATTTATAATTTTTTCAATTGGAAACTTGAATAGCCAGAGGAAGTCAATAATTAAGCTATTAAACAATAAACAAAAAACTAATAATGACCTTAGGCTCCCTCGTTATCTTATAATTTTATTTTGTCTTTTTATTATATCCTACACAACTTATGGTTCATTAAAAATCATTTTCTGTCTGTCCGTCTGTCAATCTGTCTGCCTAATATTTAAACATAGATCCTTGCATTCCACCTAAAAATTTCTTACGTTAAAGTATTTTGGCTGAAGGACAAACGTTATTAAAAATGAATTCGGTCAACTGCTCCCCATATAATAACCCGTACGAAAAGAGTCTCTATATGAATAAAATTGTAATTTCTAATACTTTTCGACAAAAATCTATACTGTTTTTGGATCACGTAGGTCTATTTCTTAGACCCCAGCCCGCCCATATAAAGATTCTCATGAGAAGTAAGTTTTTCTATGACAAAAAGGTCTGATCCTTAACATTTCCTAAGGGAAATTAGTCCCTAATTGTAATTTGACTCAAAATTAACTGCACTGAATTTGAACCAAGCACGTCTATTATATGGAAATCATTTCATGAAAAATAAGCCGTTATACATCGAAAATGTCTAATTTTTAATATTTTATGATGGAAATGACTCCTAAATAATATTTTAATATAAATATTATGAAATTTGAATTACGTAGACCTCTGCTTGGATCCCGCCGCATACAAGGATTCTCAAGAAAAGTGAGTTTATAGATACCAAAAAAGTCTAATTTTAACTACTCTAAGAATAATTAACTAGGAACAGTCAAATATTTTTTATTTGATCTTTCAGGGAAAAATCAAATTTGCTAAGTTTAGACCACTCCAATTCACCATTTAGACTTCCCAAGAAAAAAGGTTTACTTTTTAATTTTTGCACGAAATTAAAGGTAATCACTGATTAAAAGTTAGATTATTTGAAACTTTAGTGTATCAACAGTTTTTTATACTATGACTTATCTAGATTAATTTTTCCAGTTAGTTGCATAATTTGTATATAAAAGTCCGTCAGTCCGTACTATTAAAAAAGATTTTTTTTATATTTTTCTCAAAAATATGGTTTTTTTATATCAACTCGCAATTTTTTATCTCGCATGTTGCGTATACACGTCAAACGCTTCATTTTGAAATGAAGGCACGAAGCTACCTAGTTAAAGTCCCAAATCCCAAGTTGGCTTCATACGCAGTTAACTGTTTAAAGCACTAAATCCTTTCATAGTTAGTTAACAATAAATTAAATTCAATTTAGTGCCTAAAACGAAAATGTTGTTCGATTTTCGAAGCAGAAAATTTTTTTTTATTTTCTTAGTTTTGCTTGCATACCGACACAATTTGCGTTTGTTTTCAATTGCGATTGCTTTGGGTTTTTCCAAATTTGTTATTCACGTCAGAAGGTTGATCTAATATTTTGCATCTGGTTTAGGAAAATCTGTTGTTTATGAAGCCGTTATTTAATGTAATATTTGCATTGTTTTATGACAACTACTTTTTATTATAAAATATATATATTGACGTATACAACTAAAGATTCATATTTTACATAAATTGCATCTCTAGAGAGATTGCGTCAATGTATATCGATAAATATGAATTAAATCCCAATCTCAAGTCAATTAAGGAGTTTTAATCCTTTACATAATAACACTGAATGTTAGTTGCTAAGGGACGAACGGGTTGAACATTTACTACATAAGATGTGCATGACACCATTTGTGTAATTTTTTGCTTAAAAAACATCAAGTCTAGAGAAATCCGCACAAAAATATATATGCTATAGATATCATTGCTTTTCAAGAGAGTAAGTATTTTTCGATTATTTTGCTACGATCATGTCTATCATTTAGAATCGGAAAAAAAATCAAATTTGCAGACGAATATGGGAAAATTGGTTCTTAATCTACCCTTACTAATCTGCTTCACGTTGTAATTCTGATTGCGTTCATTTCAATAACAATCCTTAATATCACTCACCAAAAAAAATTAAAAAAATAAACAAATAAGCAAACTAATGACCACTACAAACTCATAAATAGATGTAACCGAAAGTTTGCATAATGAGTGAATGTAGACTTTGTGTAAAATCCTTCATGGTGAATGCATTAAAATAAATATACAATTATAAAATTAACATGAAAAACATTTCATAGTGACATAAAAAATGTTTGCATCTCTGACATTACAATAAAAACGAAAGATACAAAAGGGGGATATGGATGAATACATAATGATTTGATAGAAAACGAATAACCAATTATATTTATCTTGTGAAGAGTTTTCAGTATGGACAAGACTTCAAATGGATTAATAAAAATTGTAGACTATTTTATCAATTATGGATTTTTACCTTTACCTTTAGGGAATGTATCTTAACGAGGAAATGTGTTTACAAAATAATGAAGTTTGCTAATACGTCTGTAGCAAGGTCACGGTCAACCTCGTACTGAACTCTTTTTAAATACTTTTAACGAATATTTGTTTTAAATTATAAAGTAATATTGACTATAACGTTTAATTTCTAACTATGTGGCACTTGTTTTCAAGCATTTCACTTCTATCAGTCCAATATCAAATCCAAGTCCAATTTCAGGTCACCAACCAAAAATGTGTATTTATGGCAGATATTCGCAATTCTGTTTCGTTTCCATGCGTTACCAGTAGATGATAAATTTAGAGGGAAAGATGGCTCAATAAATATAGAATTTTGAGCCATGCAGATAGTATCTCCGATGCATACATATGAAAACACGCATCCCTCGGACGCATAAAAGAATAGGAAAATGCATTCAAGGTTCTGTTAAATATTTGTTTACAAAATTAGAGATCAATATCTAATATAGCTCGAAAGTTGTTGAATGGAAAGTTGATTACTTTAGCTTCTCTTACATTATGATACACTTTTTTGAGAACGCTTGCTGTTCATTTGATAGTTGAATACAAATAGGGAATACAGATAAAAAATTTAAGACTTTTAGATCAAATTCTATTGTAGTTAGCGTGGGTTATTCTATTCTTATATTTAAATTATGATATATTCCTTATGGTTTTAACATTTCCTTCTTTCTTTTTGTGAGCACAATTTTTAAATCTTCTTTTGATATTAGTTTTCTTTTTTGACAAATTCAAAACTTAAACTCTAACATATTTGATTATTATTAAAGAAAAAAACAATCTAGACCCTTATTTATCTTATGTTATATATATAGCCCTAACATTACAATCTCGATCGTATATTTTAAGAAAAAGCAAAACACAAAATATTTTTCTTCTCCTCTTTCCTATCAGTTTCTCAAAGCAAATTAAAATCTAAAACTGAAAAAACCCTTGAATAGATTGCCATCCTATAACCACTTTAAAAAACATTTATAAAATGAATTGGCTAAAGGTAGGAAGAATAGTCTATTAAATATTCACATCTTATATATAAAAAGCTTACCATTTTGTCTCTCTAGGCCATTTTTGAAATTTTGATTTAAAAAAAAAATGGGCTTGAGTCAGGTACTAACATAACCTTTAAGATCTTAAAATCATTTGACATAATCAAAGCCGTGAAATAAAGAGTAAAGTATATTTTACACTCCAAAGTATTCATTTATATACATTACATAAAAGCAATGAATTACTCTCTTACGCTTACTAATATAATTTTTATCATTCCAAGATTTGTCTGGCATTTGATCAAATTTTCAGGTTCTTCATGCAAATTTTGATTATTGCTTTTAGTCCACAATGGATTAACGCGAAAATGCGAGCACTCATGAAAAATGTACTGAGCGACGGCTCGTACGAGTAAAAACACGTGTGAGTTTTGAGGCACATATGAAAAATGCACTTCGTGTGCTTTTCGAAGTAATTAGCATTGTATAGTTGTCGCAATGTTAGCTGCAAATTACCTCAAAAAGCACCGTTTGATCCGATGCAATTGATTGCTTACAATGATGTTCAGTTGTACTCGCTAAATTTTCAATTATGCTCGTTAAATTATCGATTTTAATGAGAGAGCCGTAAAAAATGAAAAGTAAATTGACGTTTGTTTATATAAAAAAAAACATTCACTCTCTTTTTAGGTTATACTTAACTCACAAATTTAATTTATGTTTGCTTATGTTTTGTACCTTTCCAGCTGATTTTCCACATGCATACGAACGTAAAAGAGATTTTTGTGACAATTTCTCTTGCTTACTTTTTAATACTAATGCAAATTTGTTCAAAGTGAGACTAATAATAGTCTCGCCACCTTTTCAGCGTGAGAAGCGCATTTCACAGCTGAAAGCGATAATCAGCAGTTAAATATTTTATTTATTATATCTTAGAAATGAAAAGCATTGATAACAGTTACATTCAGGGAAATTTTATTCTGAGTTGTCGCTTTCAGGGCAGGAAATGATAAACGAAAGTCACAAGACAACCCTTTTGATTTCTTTATGTGAGGTAGAGAACGCAAAGCAAGCAGAAGCAGAAATGTTCAGTAACAAAGTGATATAAAATGAAAAAGATTTAAACTTTTTAGACCTTAAACTTTTTTCTAACCATACATGTGTGTTCATATTTTTGCAACACTGTCTTTTAAGCTACCAGCGCCATCTTGCAGTTCTTTTTGTTATCGAAATTTAGGGTTTATGTCTAGCCTTTTAGTGTTGATTTTATTATATCGTAAGTTTTCATAACCAAGAAAGTATTTTATTTAAAGCTTGCCATATCCAAGAAAGACAAATTCATATAAATTCATATATTTGGCAAATGAATAAAATTTCTGGTATGTGATTTCCAACAGAGAGTGGCATCAAAAAGGATATGTAACTTATAAGGCTTAACTCTTAGCTAATGCCTTGATTACATGAAAATTTATTTTGCCACAATGCTTGCAACAATTAAAGGGAAGCTTCAGAGATCCTATAAAGTATATACTTTCTTGATCATCACAAAATTTGGTATCTCATTTGTTGTTAACACTTTATTGGTTAAAAAATTTAAGAAATCGACTTGAGATTCAGCAGAAACATTGGAAGCTCTAGCAAATGGAACAAATAGATCTAACACCCAAAGCGTAGACTAAAAATTGCGGATTTTTGTTCATAAACTATGAACGATCACAAGTTAAAATTTTCTAAAATTTATTATTAATGAAGGACCATACTACTCATGTTCTAAAATCGATAAACTCGGCCACGCCTATACAAAGTTATAAGTGAGCAAATTTTCATTTTTTTCCACTTATTGTCGTGTGCGGTTCATTTAATATAGAAAATAATTAAAAAGTTTTTGCTTTACTTAAATAAATATTTAAAAAGCTTCAAGTACTCTCGAAACCGACAGCAACGATGAAGAAAAAGAAAATGCCAGCAATTCTACGGCTACGAATGAATATAATGATACAGCATTGAATCGAGCTCACCTCGAAGTGAAAGTGGTTCATGATGCTAAAGCCAAACTGGATTCATAGAACGGGGAAGTATGCATGTTATCACGAACTCAAATATAAAGTTGAGAGGAAAATATCGCCCGAATCAGAAGGAAACGAACACTGAGTGCATTATCTTATTGCGGGATATCCGATCAACGTATATACATAATATATGACCGCCTGCGAAGCATATCATACGATAATAATAAAAATCTTGACGATCGCTTCAGAGCATGACATTTCTGCAGAAAAGGAAAAAAAAGTTAGGACAAGGCTGATAAATACATCAGTAGTGGTTTCAAAATGTATTTGAAAGTTAATCTCGCATAGTTTATCTTAAACGAGACGATTATGCCCTGGTCCAATCCAACTTCGCGCTATCTTTTTAACGCCCAAAAGAGCCCCTTTTCCCTTCTGGTTGATGTTCATGGCCGTGCAGAGTTCCTTACGTCTGCACTTCTACTTCTATTAATTTAAAAACTAAACTTCGACATAATTTTCAGCAACTTGTCAAAATTTTCTTAGGTTTTTTCATTTTTCTTTTATTTTTGATTTAATAGACGAATAAACGTAAACGCAATTGTACGGTATAAACTTAAGTATGGAAATAAATGGTCATATTGTAGACGAACTGTTAGATGAGATAAGTCAGAGGCTGGATTTTTCAGCGGTTGCAGCTGATTTGGAACGCATGAATGTTGCTCGCGAAAAGCTAAACTATTTGCAACAGCAATACGTTATGCAACAAATTTTCACAGGAAAAAGACAACCATCAAGCGCCACCGTTTCATTCCTTAACTTAAATAAAAAATTGCAATCATTACAAGATAACTCAAGTGAAGAATCATCCTTCGAAGAGGAGGGAGTTGAGGAAATTGAAGAAACAGTGTGCAACGAACTTCAAGATGATGCCTGGTTGGGTTTCTTCAAAGGCTTCAAAATACTGTCTGAAGACGAGGAGTTATGTCTGTCCGAAAATAAACAATGCATTGATATCTCGGATTACGACGCTAAGCCTTTAGAGTGCTTATTACGTGCAGGTGTTCGTTGCTTTATGTTTGATCTCTTCAAAGGCACCGGTTTCGAAAATCAAAAGAATATACTAAGATTACGTGAAAGCGAATTGAGTATATCTCGTGAATCTGGTTTTCCAGTAATGGCGACGCTTTTTGGTGTACTTAGTCCACGTTTGCAATTCACTGGTGTACTTGAGCCAGCAGACGCTGTTATTCCGTTGGAAAAGGGGCATGCTTTAACATTAACTTATAAACGGGAGTATTCGATACATAGTTCGGCGACCATGGTTTTTGTAAATGCTCGATTCTTAATCGACGATTGTAAAGTAAATGACTTCATACTAATCGGTCCGACAATACAAGTGAAAATAGAGGCAATAAGAAATTGTGAATTGCATTGCAAAGTCATGGAGCCGGGTTTATTACGTTCTAGATTACCGGTCCGGTTTCCGGGTAGATGTAATCGCATTAGTGTGTCACTTGAGGAACTGGAAGATATAACTTTCGCTCGAGAGGTTGGGGTACAAGTTTTAATTTCACATACGCCAGGAAATCGCCAATATTTTGAGGAACTTAGCAAAACTCTTTCTTTACTGAACTGTGAAAACGTCCGTTTGGGTACACGTATCGTGATCAATGAGGTTAAAGAAGAAGACGAGGACGATTTAGACTGGATTGCTGAGAGCTATGATGTTTTCCTATTTGAGTTGGGCATGACGCAGCGGCCAGATGAATGTCGAGATCGTGAAATACATGATGTCTCTACCGATATTTTGGAATTGTCAGCTGGTGTAGTAAACTTTATTAAAAAAGTGTATGACAAGAAAAAGCCGATTATTCTGAATGCAAGCCTTATTGCCGAACGCCGTTTATTTGTGCATCCGTCTTGTTTGAATGAAATCTTTTTTTATCCCGATCGATACCTCTTTCGAAGTGGCGATACGGAAAACTCATTCTATTTTCTATTTCTACAAAATGCTTATTTTAAACAGTTGACAAGTATTCAGTTGTCCATGAAACCATTTTGTGATACATCTCATGTGGGCAGCGATACTCTGGCACGTTCTTGTGCTGCAGCCGCCGAAAACCATAACGCCCAGGCTTTCGTCGTCTATTCAGTTGTACCAGATATGTCAATTAACATTTCCCACTTTCGTCCACCTGCTCCGATCATATACGTAACTAGTATAAAATCAACTAGCGATTATATATCTATGTATCATAATATCATTTTACTCTATTTCCCTTCACGTGATACTGAAATCTCTCATTTCGAGCGTATTTATCGGAGTCTTCTGTACGGGTTAGCTTATCTCAAATGTCGACGTATCGTATCGAAAGATAAGAAAGTTATGTTAGTTTATTCTTCAGAAGAAGATACAAAATTTCCAGATAGATACACAATTTTCAAATTTCCCGCTACAAATTTTGCCGAAAAATTGGAAGGATCCTTAAAATGTTGAACACGCGTAGTTTTATACTTACATATTTTCAAGCAACTTTTTATTTTCTTTTTTAATAAAATATTTTTGAAAATTTTATTTTATAAATATATAGAAACTTTATGAAAAAGAAGGAAAGAAAAGGGATTAGTAGCTACGATATTGAACAATATTAAGAAAGAACATCAAATCAATAAAAGGGATCGGAGGGACAAACGGTATCTGAATAATCTCTTCAAAGCAAAAAATAAAATTAGAGGGACTCTGAAGAGTTAACCGACATAAGAAAAATGTATACCTTTTTGCTCAAGTATCAATTTAGTTCTAGAAGGATAAGTTTGACTAAATGAGATTAAACTTCTTCCACTAACAGAACAGAATCAGCCACCACCGCCTGCAGTTATTGTGCTATCCTCGAAGTAGATGAAAAAAAAAAGAAAATGATATTCGACTTTCAACTTATCGTTGTTGTCGGCCGGTTTAAACCATTTTTTTTTTTTTAAGTTTTTAAAGTTCATAGATATTTGAAAATTTTAATCATAATCCTAGACAAGTTAAGATCTAATTTACACTCAACCTTTAAGGAGCTCTGGAAAACGCCACAATGGATTTCCTTACTTACTGTGAGGATATTGTTCAATTTCGTTCGAGGCCATTAGGTAAGAAACAAAATGGAATTCAAATCTCTTATGCTAAAATCACACATAAGCGGGTCGTTAACCAAATCGATTCGCAATCATTTTTGTTTAATGAGTTCTCTGATGCTTGTTAAGATTTATTGCAAACAGGAGGACTAATAAATTCTTCTATTATGAGAGTTAAAACTAACAATTATGTCATTTAAATAAAGAATAAATTGTTTTTTTTCTCTTTTATAATTTCCATAGACTTGAATTAGAAAACCGAATTTGCAATCCTAAAGTATACTTGGGAAATCAAACAAAGATATCATTTTCGAGACTCAATGAAGGTTTTTCATTTAGTAATAAGTAAATAAAATTGACTTCATCAGTTTCCAGTAATACACAGAAAAGCAATAGATTAAGAGATATAACTGAACTGGCTGACAACTTCAAACATATATATATTGTTTCTATTGTCTCCTATTCTTTGGATACGAGTTTAATGAAGCATCCACAAGAGTAGACTGGATAATTATAAAGTAGAAAATATACAGTAAAATAATAATAATAAAAAAAAAAATTAACCGTAAATGTGTTAACGTAACTATGTCTATTATGATCCATAAAAAAAAAATAAGTGTTTACATATTGATGTACGGACTTAGGCAATGAACTCATTATTCGCCAATGCTCTGACCTACATTTTACAAGCAAAAACTGTCCACTCAGTAAACAAGAAAGAAAATAATAATCCAATGAATAAACATCAAAACGAAAAAGCCAACGAAAGCAATATTTATTGTCGGAAGCAGAATTAAATTTAATTATAAAATGATATAAAAAATTGCTTTAAACATCATTACAATATAATCAGTCTTCTTGTGCACTACTTCAATTTCAAGTTAATCGAATTGTAAATTAATCATTATGAAAATTATTGTTGATCTCTTGCTTACAATGGCTTTAGTATTCGTGGCTGGAGTGCGAGCTAATGTTGTTGCAGTTGGTACTGGCGTTGGTAATTCACCTACAGGAATTGTGGCTGCCCCTGTAATACAAGCACCACCTTGTCCGAAAAATTATATGTTCACCTGTCAACCACATATGGCTCCAGTGCCTTGCTCTCAATCAGCTCCTGTTAATTATGGTTCAGTTGGTGCTTATTCGGAAAGTGTGCCTACTATAATTGCTGTACCCTACGCTGCTGCCTCATATCCGAATGTGTATCAAAATTATCCGCCAACCCATCAAGGATATACAAACAATCACGATCAAGGAAATAATTCAAATTAACCGCTAAAAAAAGAAACTAGAAAAATCTAAATGACAATGAAAGAACTATTGAATAAAATTCTTAAAAGTAAAGGAAATAATTCCACTTAATTTATCTTTGCATTGAATCAAGTTTGGAAGTTGTGAAATAGTATTTCGTTAAATCATTTCACGCATATATTATATAATTGAAAAGTTATGCAAATTCAGGATCGGTATAACCCTTCGTCAAGAAAGAGCAATCAAGATAACCAGGATTAGTACTGGTTCTGCGGGAAGTCCAATTTGATGATAAGATATTTGTACTGAACATTCACTAATCATAGCCGCTTATGTTCCCTAATATCAAAGAAGAAATCTGTAACCGCTTTTGTATCTAAACTTTAAATTAAATTTATACGCATAAATTATCTTTGAAATACGTTGAAGATACTGAAACATTCAGGCTACAGGCTTTAGTAACCAACGGATTTGGGTTATAATTCATTCTCTTCAATTGACCATAAAGTAGCACTCATTCTAATAAAAGCATACGGCTTGACCAGGTGAATTTTATAAAAACCGACTGGGTACTGATCTACAAATCTGTGAAATAAACTTATGTAAGTATTAGAAGCATTTGACTGTGTAGCTTGTTAATCAATCCTAATAGCAAGTTTTGGAACAAGAAGGAGAATGGGTCTATTTTATACGACTTTCTATAAGCATTACATACATATTCTAAGTTCCTGAATATGCTTTCCAACAATAGAGACCTGGTGACCATTTAAAGTCTTAGCCGATTATTGATTGTTAGTTTGTAAAAAAAATTCCGTTTGTGATAATGCACTTAGGCTCATATTTAATCCACCGACGTATAGATAAGGAACGATTGCTATTTTTCTTTTTTTGGGGAAACCGTTTCGCGTTTGAATTTTGATTCTCTAACATGATCTTCCCGATAATAAAATACAAAATGTATATCGCGAACTCGCCCGCTTAGCTCGCTTTCGCGACCAACTTATATCGAATCGCAGATTGTAGACTCTGAGATTCCCATTTCTGGCAGAATAGGATAAAAAGCATTCTTGCCGCCGTAGTATAACAACACTAAGATCGCTTTTGGTCATGGAAGATATTGCTATAAGTTTGATGGCGTCGGATTACATATTGATGAATTTAACATATTATTTTGTATATAAAACTTACAATTTTTAAAAAATACTACATTTTTCTAAAATTTTCCATGTGACCAACCAAATGTTAAAATTAAACTCCAGATATCTTTTATATTTGTATTTGTAATCATAAAAGCAGATCATTGATTGATTGGAGGAACATTATTTTAATTTCTCTACATACACTAGTTCTGATGTCCTATTTACTGCACTTTCACTTCCTTCGAAATTTTTCTTGCCAATCTCAAGAATGGATGTGTTTAGGATTAATATCTGTGCTGAGTTATTTAATGCACGTGTTTTGAGCTCTTTTGTCCTTCAGTTCAATCGACTTAATTCTTAAAAAAGAAAATTCATATTGTGTACGGCGCTTGGTACATAAGTCGAACGCTTAATTAAAACCAGGAAAATCGTTAGCTCAAAATAGACTTGGATTTTTTACATTTTTCTAAAAACGTATGTTACTATTTAAAGCGTAAAAGGGTAGGGAAACGTTAGCCGGCAAAGCAATATAAGAAGAATGGTTTCTAAAATTTAAAATTTGAAATTTAATCGAAATATTTTCAAGTTTTCGTGGCACCATTTATGTCCTACAATTTTGTATAGAAAAATAAAATTAGGACAAAGTTTAGGTAGCGCTTCCTTGATAACTAGTCAAAAACCTCTGCAACTTGATGAAGATGTTTGAGTACAAGGACATGTTACTATCATCCGTTCTTTGCATATCCTGGGTATCAAATCTTCGGGGTACAATAGTATGATTTGAACAATAAAATCATTATTTTATTGGACGATCCCAAAAACAATTCAGATAACTTGTTTGTCAAACAATATCAACATTTTTGTAACTCGGACAAAAACATTGTGAACTCTTTCACGCGAATCTATATTGAAAATGTACCAAATCGGTTAAAGGCCGGGCCTATAGTCCGCCATAATTTGAAGACTTCTTTTTGCGGCTACTTTCTGGGCATTTCTGCTCCCTACTCATAAATCCCAACAAATGCAGCGAAATTCTATAGTTCATGTTTCGAAATAGAAAAAGTCGGCTCCGTCTCCTCGGTATTATAGAGAAGAGAAACAAGTCTTATTTTTTTCGCCTTTTTTCCTTTTTATTACCCATCACCGAAGGGGGTTCCATTTTGTTATTTGGTTTGTAGTTACCAAAGGGAAATTTGGGAGATCCCACAAAATATATATATTCTTGATCATCACCATCAAATTTAGAATCGATTTAAGCATGTACATTTATCCATCTGTCCATCTGTCTGACTGTGTAATGTCTGTGGTTAACATTCTCCTGGTCGCAAAAATGAAGATATTGGCTTGAAATTTGGCAGAAAGAAGGAAGTTCACACCCATTCCTCTTTCCTCTTTCATTTTCTATTTTTTATAAGTCATTTGAGTGATGCTATTCACCGAAAGTATGAGCACAGAACTCTTGATTTTGCATCACAATAATAGACCTTTCCGTATGTTTTTCGAGTTCTTTTTTATCAGAAACTCAACTCAAGGTGCAAAAAGTCACTCTGGGGATATGCTTCTGACGCGATTAAAGAGTTAAAGCCGTGTCAAAAACTCACCTTTTTAGATAAAAGTAAACAAATATATCTCGTGAATTCTAACTGATCTGATCAAAAAAATATGATTCGTTTGGTTAAGGCCCCATAAATTCAATATCAAAATCTTATTACATTTTGCTGAACGTATTTTAGTAAAATATGTAAATATATGTAACAAATATATATTCGTATGTGTATGCGTAATCGCAGCTGAGTTCTTAAGAGCCACTACTGACAAGTCAGCATATATGGGTTCATCAAAACTCGTTTTCAGTGGAATTGGTAAAAATACCAATGAAGACACATAAGGCCCAAGTTATCGCGTGCCTTCAATCATATGCGGTAAATTTGTTTAAAGTTCAAAACAAAAATAAAAATAAAATAAATATTTGTGTTAAGCACTAAGATAATATTTGATGTTAAAAGCCATGATTTGTTAATTTTTTTTTCATATTTCAATATAACCTGACAAAAGCTACAAAAAACTTCATGTAACTGTACGTTTGACTTCACCATTTGATTGCTGCATAAATCTTTGTGATAATTTAAAATACTTGTACGCTTTATAGGGTATTTAATAAGTCTCTTAGCACCTGAGAATGGTTGCCTATAAAAATTACACACAATCTGTGGTATTTGTAGAAAACACGTTACAATGATAAAATTTTGAATATTTACTATGAAAAAATCTGCCAACGTCATACAAACAAGAGAACGTTTAAAAGCCCAAAAGCTAAAATGTTGAGTAATGCTTTGAAAATGTGTTTCATATACAAGAAAGTGTATATATATATATATATATATATACATATGTTTATTTAGTTGTTTATTTGTTTTTCTTATATAAAAAACAACATTTCTTTTAAAAATTACATATGCGAGTGCGAACGATTTTCTTATGAATTCTTCTTCTATTTTTTTAGTATTCTTGCTATGGTCGTTTGGTTTCTAGATATTGCGAAAATCAGAAAACGCCAAACAACAACAAAAACAACTTGTTGTCTTTGTTCATGTCGCATCCGCTGAAGATCAATTTAGTTGAAATTTTTATCTTTAAGATTTCGGTTGTGCGCGTTTTTCAAAAGAAAATTCATTCACTTGCGTATTCTAAACAGATTTAAAAAAACAAAAAAGAATTTTTATTTTTTAAATATTTTAACAAAATTTTAACAACACATACACTGATCTACTTATACAAAGTGTATTAGAAAATGCATACGATTGCATATAAAATGTGTTCCACCTTTCGCTCCTCTATTAGTGAATGGGATTATCAAGATGTGTGAAGAGAGATTTATGGTTTTTTACGCATGTATAGTGTGTGTATATGTATTAAATTATTTCATTTAACATGAAATATTAAGATTTCTTTAAACATGAAATTACTAGCAAAGCTATAAAAATCTAATAAAAAAAAAAAAAAACAAAAGGTGAACAATATTGTGCTCCTATTGCATAATTGCGTATGAATTTATTTTTCTTTTTTTTAATGAGACTTTTCAAATAATTATTCATTCAATATGAAGAAATTACATTTGGGTAATAAAAATAAAGGCAAACCGTATAAGCAGATTAAAAATAAAAACCGCAGGGTAAGCAAATTTTTTTCATAAAAATTTATATATAAAACCATTAAAATCATACAAAAATAAAAGTTTGCTTGATTACTGCTTAGCAGTAAATCTAAAAATTATTGGCCTATCTCTGAATATTGCTTGTCTTTCTATTTATTTTTATATTCACCATCAAATAGCAAGTGTATGTTCCTGTTATCATTGTATACGTAACAAACAAAAATTTATACATCTAAAGAATGCCTCACTAATGTCTTATTATTTTTAACAGCAATATACTTAGTAGCAGTGTAAACCGTTCTGCAAGTTTCCTCTTGGGGTTTTTGTGAAGATTGCATTGCGAAGCTATGATTTCTTGTTTTAGCTGAAGCTTATGGACAAACCTGATTTGCTTATAAAAGAGACCGTAACAGTTATAAAAATGCACAGAAATATTTGAATAAATATTAGCCGATCAAATATTTTCTTGTGTCGCATTTCTAGATGGCTCTATTATTTGTATATAATAATATTTTTAAATCATTTGTTGTTTTATTAATTTTAAATTTTAAATGAAATTTTTGACCGTAATTCAAATCGCAAGTTGACTTATTGCTTTTGTTTAGCAATTATTACGAATTAAAGCTTTCTTTTTATTTTACAGCCTCTAGATTTCCGAGGATAGACCAGTGTTAGACTTAACCTCCTATTTGAGGTCCTTAGTAATTATTCCAAACTTTCTTCATGCTATAATAGGCATCGCGAAATTGACACAACTTATTCGTTGCTTATATGAGAAAAAAAAAACTTTTATTCATATTAGATCGCATTCTCGGGTAGCTCTCATTATTGTTCTGCTGAAACAAGTAATCTTTAATAAATTATACGGTATTGTATACATGTATCCATTAAATACGTATAATTGACATTATATATATATATATACATATATATGTGTGTAAATACAATACCACATAATTGTATGTGTGTGTGTGTAGTATACGTACCATATTTACTTTCACATTCATTAACGTACAATATATATGTATTTACGTTTACGATATATGTGGGAATCATATTTTTATGCAATTCTATTAAACAATTCTTCTAACTTAGGAGTTATGGCAGATAACATTGAAGATTCCCATTTCGATATTATAACCAAAAACATAATTTTCGGCCAATAAAACAAAGAAAATATTTGTCATATTCTGTTTGTGAGTGAAGCGATGGGATCAAATGATAAAAAATCTAAAAATTTAATGTTAATGTTTACATGAATTTTTTGTAGTTTGAAAATATCTCCAATAAGTCCACCGTTAGGCCCGTAAATAACAAGAAATGATTAAGAAAATTATATTCGACTACAATCGAGACATGTATATACATTATCATGAAAAGATAAAAAAAAAAAGTGAAAATTAATTTCAATACTCTACAATGTTTGATGGAAGTGTGATTGATTTTTCTTATTTTTATTGAATGCATCAGGTTGCGTGCAAGAGTTTTCAATGTTTATTTAAATTTGAATCCCATATCTCATTTTTTTGCGATCAGTAGAATTACTTAGATAAGGAGGTGAATGGACGAATAGTAGGAGGGACGGGACATATCTAGGTGGATTCCGGATTTGATATTGGTAATGAACATATACTCACTATGTAATCTCTGAAGATATTTTGCGGATGTTATATACATTTTAATAATAAATACGTAAGAAAATTATATTCGGTTGTGAAGAAATCTTTTACACCCACCACCTGTGTTTTAAAAAAAGGGTAAAAAACCAAATTTTAATGGGTGGTTTTATTTTTATGAAATCTCATGGAAGTTTTTATTTTGCAGGCAATGAGTGAAACATCCAGAAAACGGACATATTTCATGGCTTACTTTATACTATAGCTTATTTTATATTGTAGGCGTGACCTTAACGGATTAGTCTTAACCGATTTGGGCCATTTTCACTAGAAACGTATGCGAGAGAACTTCCAATAGAATAGACGGGCAAGCTAAAATGGATTATAAATTTGATGCTGATCGAGAATAGATATAATTTGTAGACTCTCTCAGTTCAGGGCATTACAAACAAAATGACAAAATGAATACAACCCTCACGTTCGATGACGAATGTGAAAAGAAAAGAACAAATAAAAGAAAATAAATTAAAATTATTTTATGAAAAACGCGACCATAGCATTTAAATCGTTTTGTAAGAGTGAAAATCTTATTGTAAATGTATAACATAGAATATGTGGCCGCATTACTAGTACAACGCATTCTAAGCATTCTCCCTATGTGATAGAGTTCACATTAATCACCATTAAATGGTGGTCTATCGCACTGGGATTTGAACCAAGGTATGCCGACTTGATAGTCGCGGATTTTAACTACTTGGCTAAGTAGCAGCGAGATATTTAGAGGCGTCTAATTTCGCATAGTATTTCTCTGAAAGCAGTGTTATGAAAATTTATGTTATGGATTTATATATCGGCCAAAGTTTTTGGCTGTTATGCTCACTGCTGAATTATTCTATAAAAATAGTAAAAATCTGCCACGCCAACCTGTTAATATTTAGTTTTTTCCGCTTGTTATGATAAAGGTGGTGGGTATAAAAGATTCTTTACAGCCGAATGTAATTTCCTTACTTAGTATTTTTCTCTTTAACATTAAAATGAAGCAAGTGGTGGTATCTATCACTCTAGACCCAAATGTCATTAGTAGTTTTACTTACTGTTTGTTCTTTCGGAAACATCTATAATATTAGCAACATTTCAAAGTTATAAATTTGGTTGAGTTAATAGCTTGACGCATTGCGTTGCTTACAAAAATACGCTGTGACTTCAATCGAAAAATCGACTTATTGAGCTAAATGAATAGTTCCACTTCGTGTAAGATTTTTTAGATATCACTCTTATATGTTTAAGAGCTTAATTAAGACAATAAAAACATATGCAATATGCAGTTTTGTGAGTGCACCTGTAAACCTTGAAAGCAGTCTTCTAGAAAAAATGTCAATTTCACCTTTCAACTCATAATAATGTTTTGCTCAAATCTCTTCTCATTTATGTTTCCATAGAGTTGTAATAGTTTTCATTAGCGTAAAACTATAATTCAATTAAAATACGTTCGTCAGCCTTGTCGCTTTATGGAAACGTATGCATGTTGTGACTGCTTAGAAAAGGCAATTAAAGTTACCCTCGTTTTACTTATGCTTAACAAAATGATGTAGGAGAACTTGACATAATAGGATTGTAATTATTTTTATAGTAACAATAAGTAATAAAGCGAAAGCAAGTTTAAATGCAATAAACTTCGTAGAATCGTATCCCGTGGTCATATTGAAACTCATGAAATAAATTTTGTTGTACAGATGCCAGCTTTTAAAATATAATTTTTTCTTGAATTTCCACATGCTGCTTTTAACATATGTCGATTGAGTTCTATAAATTACTTTTTGTCCTGGATTTTAATTTCATTTCTCAATGTAGGAAATATTTTAAATGTTTGCCAACTATTTGTAAGGCGCATGGATATTAATGAGTTTTTTTCTTTATGTCTTAAGATTAAATTGAAAAAACCAATAAATCGAATTTTCGCATACAATTAATTATTAAAAGTGGATATATAATATATATAATATATATATATATATATATATATATATTGCTTTTCTTTTACATTATTTGGTTTTTAAATTCTACAGTATCCTAGTATTCAATGCTTAGAAAAACAATCGTGAACTCATTAGATTATAGTTATGCTGTTTCCAAACAACGTAATTGATCCGAAACAGTGGCATATACATTAGGCTTCTTAGACGCAAGATATTACTTAATCTGATTAATCTGAAACGTGCTGCTTTTAATTCCGCTTATAGTAATTTCATTAGTATTAATTAACAATATTTTTTCCTAAGGTTCTGTTTTCTGATTTCCCGTTGCTAACCTTACTATATTATTATACCTTTCAAAACCTCACAAATGTGAGGTATGTCCTTTGCTTAAAGCGAGGGTATCGCAAGGATCTATTCTTCGCCTCGAATCTTATTTTCGTTGTACATTCGCAGTTTTCAAAACTGTTTTAACCGGTGTCAAGTACATGCCGTTCCATGCCGATGATGAACAACGACATAAAATTGTCCTTTGAATAATGTTCGTACATGTTCTACCAAAACTAAACCATGATCCTGATAGCGTCACTGAGTAAGTTAATATGAATGGTTTATCGATAGAAACTTGGATCTTTTTCGGCACTTCCATCAGCAGTTCAAATATTTCCGCTATTTTTGGAAAAAGGGGCTTTTAACAAACCTATTTCAGATCCGGTTTCTTCAAACTTCTTTACAATTTTGCCTATAGTGCACCTAGATAGACGATTATAGCGACCGTAATTTTCTCATGAAACATGCCTAGCAGCAGCGTTGTAAGATATTTTTACTATATTTATTATACCCATTTCTTCTTAAATGATCGATATTGTAAAATGGCAAGTACCACTCTATATACACAATGCTCTTGAGAATTATTTTCTTTTATACTTATTACTAAAATATGGTCGCAAATTAACCATGGAATGGATGACCTTATGTAAGCGAGAAGAATTAACAAACATAAATGTTAAGTTAATAGGGAGTCTGATGTTAAAGCAAACTAATCTAGGAGTCACCTTCAGGAGATCTTGAACTAGAACCAATTATATTAATAGCACAACAAGTAAGGTACGTAGAATAGTTTATCTCATTAAACACACGAATTTTTTAAATCGAAATGTATCTAATCCCAATGCTACCTTATGCAAGCGAGGTGCACGCGAATTGCGAATACACATCCGAACAAAGAAAAAGTTAAAAAAGAATATTGTCTGCTATGTGTATCATTTAAAAGGAAACACAGGCTTTGTTTTAATGAATGTTTCTTTTGATGATTTATTAAAATGTAGGACATTGCGCCTGCTTCACAAAATAAACGCATTTAGAGAATCGAGAGTCGTTTGAGGCTCCAATACTTACATATGTTGCTCTCCTGTGGAACTTTATCCCGTGAGATTTGTAGGTCATTTTAATCCCGCGCTTTTTAAGAGAGACATTGTGACATATTTTTCTCAGTGAGAATATTTTATTTTGTTTTTTATTTGTTATTCTTATTTTATTTTACTTTTTACTTTTTATTTTTGTTTTTTCATTTCTGTTTTAATTTAGTTTTTATTTTTTATTTATTTTAACAATAACTATTAAACACATAAAAAAGTGTAATTTATCTCACAAATTTTCCTTTCGTTTATTTATCCCTCTTGTATCTCTGCGTTATTATATGTAACAAGTAATCCATCTCCAAATAAGTCTTGGGATGATGCAATGAAATGTGCGTGCATAATAAACAAACATATCACAGACTCTTCACAAGTGAAAAGGCACTTTTTTGTTAATGCTTGCGTGACTTGATGACTTTGTTTGTAACAAAATTCATATTAGTATCAAAAATTGATGCAAAGTCAAAAGAGAAGACAATAACAAGATCATAACATTAGAATATATCCCTTAGTAACTACAAATTTACACATTATTTTAGATTTGAATGCAATTTTTCATTACTACGTACTATGTATTTATTTTAGTGTAAGTCGTATAATACAATTTAGACAACAAAATCTGTCAGTAAAAGCACATTGTTTCACTTAAGACACATCAAGTGTTCTGCATTCACCAAATTTACCCTAACGCTGATTGAATGAAACATTTTAATATTTATAAGGCTTAATATATATTCGCTTCAAGTCAATTTTATTTTTTTTTATTTTCTAAAGTAAATATAAAAAAGTTCTTTTGTCTCAGTGGAAGAAAATAATATTAATTTTTTTTTTATTACGTAATTAATTTACAATCTATCCAAAAAAATAATAAAAAGATAATAAATAAATATTATGGCAAAATAAAGAAAATACCAGGGGTTATTATGCCCCAATGGAAACAATATATCACAGTAGAGTGCAGTACAGATATGATGTTTAAATATATGAAACTTAGAAAAGAAAATTCATTAAAATAATTTAAGCAACAAAATTATATTGATATCTAAATGAAACTTTCAGTATATGATGCCCATCAATTATCTTATCCGATTGGATTCATCTAGAAGAGATATTGCTAATGAATTTACGTAATTACTCAGTCTGACAAGAAGAAGCGCGGTCAATTAGATTTTTAGCAAATGGATAATCCGGGACTTGTTTACTGTTCTCGATATCGAACATAATATTCAATTTTGGGTTAACGATTCTCGTTGTCGAGCAACTTTTAATGAGTTAAATAGCTATGAATCACAAGGAGAGATCATTAATCGGGCAATTTTCTCCTATTGCCTAGCCTAGTTGCTCGCTAAGGAGAGCCTTTAACCTAAAGTGGAACATAATGTTCGATATCAAGAACCATAAACCGGCTCCAGGCCACCATGAATAGTTTCGTTGCTAACGAACAACGGTAACACCGAGAAGAAAAATCTTAGATTGACATTTCTGAAGTGCTTCAATATTAGAGTTAAAGGCCTAGGTAGCAGGTTATTGTAATTCAAGTATAGTGAAGAACAAGAACGCTTATTTAAATTTTGTAGCATTTATATACAATGATAAATTTTATTGAATAGTATTTATCCGGATATTAATTATTATATTCGCTTTGACATGAAAAAAGTCTTTAGGTAGGAAGGGTAAAGAAGCAGACGTATGGACAAACAACTTAAATATGAATTAATCATCTCAAAATATATATTTTAGTTTATCTTTAGTGAAAATTCTTGCATTGAACAAAGACAATGACAAGATTTATGTATTTCATCCATTATTAGATAGGGCGGATAAGAGGATGAATAGACAAACCGAACAGTTATTGACACATAGGGATAAAAGTTGTCTTAAAGTCTATAGAATAATAGAGCGTAATGTAACAACAAAATTGTTATTATTGTAAAAATTTACGACAAGGAACAAAAAATGAGTAGGAAAGTTATATCCAGAATATATATTCATGGAACTTTCATGTCCACCTAAACAAATGTTTAATTTTTTTTGAAAAAAATTTTATTTGAATAGAAGGAAAGTTAATAGAATAATAATATTAGAGAATTCTAGTGTATATATTTCTAAGTCTGAAAAAAAAAAACAAAATGTTTTTGAAAAATATTGAAGAATATTCTCGCCGCTTTAAGTGAAGGAGCTTTGAGGCGCTTTGCAAATGTTCCTGCAAAATGTGGAGGCGATTCGTTAATGTTTTTGATCAGGGGAATATTTACCACAAACACCTTCGAAAATAGACAAATGGACATAGCAAAGTCCATTTAGAATATTGATCAAACGTAGATATCTTTTATAGGCATTCTACAGTTTTCTTGTTTTGAAAAAATGAATACATCCCATCTTTCGGTAGCATGTATAAAAAAATGTACAAACCATCCAAATTAGAAAATCTTGAAATCCAACTTAAAAAAACATTGAACATTTTGATTCAAATTTTTTAACTAATACTCAGTGTATGTATTGAAAAATAAAATTAATTCGGAATAAAAAATGTTTAAACAAAAAAAAAATTTCTAAGCCTTGCTCAGGACAATGAAATGAAGGACGTTTACAGTGTGTGCGAAATCAAAAATTCATATAAATATTTATTTTATTCATTTAGTTTCAAAGCTGTTGCTTTCAAAACTAACTGAAGCTGTATCGATCGCAAACCTTCTTCCCACCATTCAATATTCAATTTGTTTTACTGGTATACATATATTGCATTAACTCATTTTTAAGGTCCTTTTGCTTTTATTATTAAAATTTATTAATTTTCTACAACAATACATAGAAAGAAAAAAATTAATTTCTATATAAAGGAAATATTTGAATCATCAAAACATTTTTGGTATTTCATTGAAAAATTATAGCACACATCTATTAATACATATATGAATGCCTTATACGTTACATTCACCCATTCATCCATATACACATGGTCAAGTAATTTAAATCAAATTTATTATAAAATTTTTATAAATATATTCGCCTGTATATGATATTATAGCACTGTGGCGGCAGCAGAATCATTAACATCAGCATCATCGTTATCATTCAAGTTCATATTGTTAATATTTTCAGGCTTTTTCTGTTTTCATTTTTCGAACACATAAAATTTTCTGAAAGATAAATAAAAAAATTTTGAAAATTAATTTATGAAAATTGAGAAAAAGTAATCCGCAGCTTGCAACAGCAGAGTTGTTAATTTCATTTCTATAGCGTTCTCATGTTTTCGCATAATGTAAACAACATCAATTTTGACATTTTGAATGAATTGTTAAATGATTGTTTCCATTCTTTCTTTCTACACATTTTCGTTTCTCAGTGCGCATGAGCAATAATTAGTATTAATATTAGAGTCTCATGAATGAGGAAATAGTTCTGTTTAGAGTGCAGCAAAGACTCACGTAGTAAAAAGTTCATGAACTCATATACTTATAGAGCATTCAATTAAAACTATTTACGATAGATATGTATTTTTATTAACGTGCAGTAATTATTGAAGCGATATTAATATGAATATAAAATCAATAATAAATATTTTAAATTTAAGGAAAATAAATTTGATAACTTAATAATCTGCGGAAGTTTATTACGTTTTGTTTACATTGAATAGGTGCGTAAGTAGAAAAAGTTTCAAAAGCATGTTCAGGCCAAAGGGGTGACCAACGTACATTTATATCTTAAGCATCTAAATGAGGACGTCGACGTATGGGAAAGCCATGTAAACTCTGAAAGAAATAGAATATAGCCGCCGTAGCGGGTTTTTTGCTTATCGTTAGGGATTTTTATTTATTACGGCCGCATTATTAAGTCAAGTATGTTCGATTTTCATCGTGAATTTTTGAAAACTTCAAATTAGTATTTGAGATTAAAAATCTACTGAAATTTTCAATATTATTTAGAGAATGTTTCAAAATTACTCAGTTGTTATAAGTCCTCTACCTTAATTCGTGGTGTATCTACTAATATAGTATAGTGCCACGTCCAAATTTCTGTTTTCTAATTCAATTTTTATTGTAGGCTGACAGATACTAAGAATTCATGTTGTAATTAAGAATATAAACAACTTTTATGATGTTTTGTGGTTTATGCTTAGATGATATAGAAATAGTTTTTCAAGAAAAAAAACAAAAAAACTTGATGATGTTTTTGGGCCCTAGATGTTATATAGAGAGTTATTATTATGTTTTTCTATGAGTACGCTGATTTGACAGAAACACATGTTTTTAATATGGCGGCTAAATTAAAAACAACAGTTTTACAACTTTCACAATAAACCATAAACTATCCATCGATATTTCAAAGAGATTAGTTCAACCAGCGGATTAGTAGCATATCACTTGCCTCAAAAGGAAAAAAGAAAATTTTAAAAATTATGCAGACCATTTTATACCAGAAAATTAAAAACAAGATAAATCCATTAAATGCGCAAGAGAGCAGTGCGGCAATTAGTGGTAAAGTTATTTATGATGCCATCTGCAAAAGTACATGGAAAACTATAATCGCGCCAAAGACACTTAGCCAATCAAAAGTATCTGAATCTGATCAGTGATCGGTCAACAATTCTCATCATTTGATCAAATGGAGCTTGAACTCTACTTTTTTGTTAAATCAAAAAGCAATGTTTAATTAAAATACGAAATAATTTTGAATATAACAAAAGTGCTATCACAAAAAAGGACTAGATATACACAAATGATCGAAAAAAATTTTTTATTTTGGTATCGGCTTAATAAAAGCCTTGCACCTTCTAGAATATGCGAGAAATAATTTATTACCTTGAAAACATTTTTCAATAATATTTCAACCTTTCCCTTAAAACAGTGCCTTTTTCTGGTCGGAATTAAAAATTTTTCGTTTAAATACTTGCCTATCTCCCGAAAATAAATATATCCAAAAATTCTACGCCCTGCGCCATATATAGAAATTTAGAGTAAAAGTTCTTTTCAAATTCACACAATTTGGACCATTTACATTATATGTCACAACACTCCTCCAGCGAAAGATGGCTGCAGTGAAGTGTTGTCATTTTTCAATATTTTTCCAAAATAATTTTTTTTAATATTAAATATATTCTTAATAAAATTCTCTAACTTAGTTATTCTATTGCCTTTCCTTCTATCCCAAAAAAAATTGTCAAAAATACTATATTTTTGAGTCTTTCATAGTGGCGTGAACATGTCCCCACGTCGTGTAATTTCACCGTTCGCCTTTTTACGCAGTTTTAATGCGATTCAATAAAAATAATTAAAATATTTTTGTTTAATATAGAAATATTAATTTGTAATATATTCTCCAATTAACTAGGCACCGTGCCTTTATTTTAAAAAGTTTTTTCTGAAATATAGATACCGCATGAAAATCGAATTAGGTGCACATGTTCAACGGGTCAAAAACATTTTTCCACAGAGATGAGTGTAACATTTTTACGTATTTCTGCTGACTTTTAACTACATTTTTCAAAAAAATTCTAATAAGATGTAAAAGAATAAAGAATTATTTATAAACCTAAGCGTCACGGTCCCCTATGAAAAGAAAGACAAAGAAAAAAGAATTAAGAAACTTTGCTGCTAAATTTTCAGAATTTATTCTATTGTTTTAAAAAAATTTGGTTAAAACAAATCATTCCATTCAATAAAAGACAACAAAGAATGCAGTAAAATTTTCTTTCTTAGCATTCCGCACAAAGTAACCTGGTCACCGCATTCGTTATTAGTTACGTTTATTTACGCACTGGAAACATATGGATAACAGAAATTGAGAATTAATGATAACAGTGATGGAGAGAAAATAGAGAGAAAAATCTTTAAGGAAAACGGTTTCAATACACCATAGCTCACAAATACAGAAAAAATAGGAAAATTTCAGTTATAGTACGGAGATAAGTTAGAAAAGTTGAAGAACCGAATAAAATTTTGAAAAAATTCAAACAGAAACGCGTGAATTAATTTTTTGTTGAAATAAAACTCTAAATATAAATTCTCCTATAATTTATTTTTATAAAAGCAATTAAAATAATTTAATAATAAAAAGCGAAAGAAAAATCTATCAGGGAATATATATATATATATATATATATAAATTATGTGGTGAAGTGCAGATAAAACAGATTGTAAAAAAATTGCATTTTCATACGTATGTGTATACACGTGTGTGTATTCGTGTATGGGGTTTTTGGGGGAGAGTGAGCCAGTATAACAAAAGAATCTACTTCTATACAATGTGTATATTATTGCTTCATATATAAACAAACGTTTATATATTTTTAAATATTTGAAAAATAGAACAAGTTTCAAAAAAAAAAAATCAAAATAGGCAAACATCTAAAAAGACAACATTTTAAAGAAAAAAAGAATCTGTAATTCCTTTAAAACGCCTCTTAAAGAGGAAAATTTTCTCGTTTTCTCTTCTGTGCTAACATTCATTTTTCGTATTGTTCCCGTTTTCCTGTGTTGTAATTGTCCTCTTTTGAGGTTAAGTTGATTGTGCCGTGCGATGGTTAATCAGTAAGACAAGACCGCCCAACTCGTATGTGCCTTAAAAAAGGAAATCATTATTTCGTTCAAGTTTTTTTGTTACACATTGCCTCGGAATACATAATTCGAGTGTCTCGGTTAAGAATTCTAGACAAAAACTGAAGTTTTTTTGTTTAATTTATGCAACAAAGCGTCTATGTTGTCGTCGAATTGTTTTACCCCTCGAACATTTTTCTTCTTAGGAAAGGAAAAAGGTTTTTCTTTACCTTTAAGAAAATGATAACAAAGCTTTCTCACTCCAATAAAAAACTCGCTTTTCCATTATAACAACGTGTAGCAACTATAAATCAAGTAACAGTTTTTTTAAAATTTATTTCGTTCACATAAATGCTTTGTTGCCTAAGTGTCCTCTTTTCTTCTTTTTCTTTGTTTTGGTTTTTCTTTTTCTTTTCTTTTTTTTTTTTTTTTTGTTAAAGATTTCAAGTGATTAAGGCAAAGCCTTATGTATATTTACAATAAATAAAATTATATATTCAACTATATCGTCAGCATTAGCCGTTAGCGATCTATATTCGCTGGAGTTCTTAGTGCTTTTTTTAAATTAAACTTTTTTGAACCTGTCGCCAAAAATACCACCAAAATATCTTCATTCGAAGAGGATTATAGGATGGTGCAACGTGCATCGTCTACAGATGCACCGGCACCACCCGCTGTCACCGCTGGCAGCGGTCATCGTGAGTCTCGCTTCGGTCTCGGCTATACGTCATATCAAAGTGGATATAATAAACTATTTACACAGGTTGGTGCAGAAGATTTAACAAGAAATATTTATAATAAAATTTAGTTCTAAACCGTTTGAAGAATTTTCAATATAAAATTTAGAACAACTGTTAAATTTTTTCTGCAGTTGATTGTAAATTTCCATTACTTCTCTTTTCATTTGTATTACTTTTAAGTGAACGATACATACGAAGGTAAGGAGAGAGACCAAATATTGAGATCTGTCGCGTTTGCTTTTATGTCCACCTATTAAAATCTTTTATATGTAGACATTAATTTCAATTTTCTAAAAATTCTACCATCTTTATTATATTTGCGCTTAACCTGTATATAGATTCGGGATCCGCATGACTCCGACGTTTTTTTTCCAATTTACTATTGACCTTTTTCTGTTGATTAACTCCTCAGGTTTAGTACCACACTTGGGAAATTGATCAATAAGTAATAGTTACTAAATAAATTCCTCATTGGGTCAAATAGAAACTTCTGTTATTCAGAATAAGCTAAAGATTGACTATGAAATCAAAACTATGAAAATGTTTATGTATTATATATTTTCAAAAGAAAAAGGTCAATCGTAAATTCGAAGAAAAAAGTCGGAATGCTGCAGACCAAGAATCTATATACTAGGCAGCGGGTTAAAATGGTACATATTTGTTTGGATACTTTCAAATGCTCTTAAGGGTAAGATGACGCAAACATAATGAGGAGGGTAGATTTTTTGGAAAACTGACATTAATGTCTACATATAAAAGATTTTAATAGGTAGACATAAAAGCAAATGCGACAGATTTCAATATTTGGTCTCTCTCCTAGCAAGACCGAAACTTAATAAGATATAGAAAAATTCTGTGTAAGTATGATTGAAATCCTTAATATAGAATTTCCGAAAAGTTACAAAAGATTTGAATTAAATGGAAAACAGAGTTATTTTCTTTTAATTGTAATTCTTTTTATTGAATCATAATGTACATATAATAGGGTTATTTGTGGGATAGCACATTGGGCAAACGGTTTCCACGTCTTCGCTGACACATCAGCACTCTATTATCTTAATTTTCCACGACCATTTTGCTTGACCAGCCCCGTTTTCGAAAAATTATGGTGCAATGATGCTTCTATCCCCAAATTCACACCAAACGGTGATGTGTTTCGGATGCGTTTGTTTTTCATGGGTTCGCTAATCCCTGAATGCGGAAATTTTGGACGATTTGACGAAGTTGACGAAGTCAATGCATTTTGTACGAAATTTATTATTTTTGAAATATTGTTCAACAGGCAAAATGCGTCGCTTTCTACCTAAACTGTCAACTCTGAAACAGTTTCTTTTTTTTTTTTTGTTTCGAAAAGCTTTTGGGGACACCCTATATAAACGTAGAGACAGAGATGCTTGAGGATTTTGTTGCATATATATAAGTTTGCAAAAGAAAAAGGGAAAAATTAATTCCCTCGGTTAGCCTAAAATCGGGATATATTCATCTATTCTGCCCTTGTGTTTAGATCGAACAAAGCACATCTATTTAAGTTCAATAAAAATGAACGGCTGAACGTCTGATATTTCCTCCTAAAATATTTCAGAGAATTAAAGAATTAAAGACTATTCTAGATCGATTTTAGGAAGCTTGCAAAGTTCTCTTTCAATCCTGATAGGAATGATTATTCGTTATCAAGATCAGACCAGCTTAAAACGTTAACTTTTACCATAACTTTCCAAATTTACAGGGAATAAATAATCATAAAAATAAGCTGAATCGAAATATTCGATTTTCAGAATGAATATAGCACCAGTGTATTTTTTTTTTGCATTCCGTAACTACTTTGCCACTTCAGAAAAAAGTTTGAAACTTTTGAAGTAAAACGTGCACTCAAAAAATTACCAATATTTGGTTTCAAGTATTAAAAGTTTTGTTGCCTACTATAAAGCGCAAAACAAAATTATTTCTAATGAGCAATTATACGGTGAAAAGTTTATAGATTTACGACATTCAAGTCGAACACAATTTCTGCTTGAGGTTTTCCAATTTTTATAGAAACTTTTCCTTTTTTTGACTTAATAAATTCTTTGAATGACAGAAAAGGTGATAGAAGAACAGTATTTTAAGTACTAAAAAAATAATTGTTTTTGAAAAATGTTAAGAAATAGCAACTGCGCAGCCATTCTCGTGAGATATGTGTACTTAAGAAAAAGTATTATATTGTATATGGAGGAATTAATAGCAATATTAGGACCAAATTTTTCTCGCAAAATTGTTTCACAGAAAATTGATTCACCCGAATTACAAGGCGAAATCGTAGATTTAGCTATTAAAAAATGTAAGAAAGCAGCGCGCCGTGTCATAGGTCCCGTGCTTGTGGAAGATACATATCTTTGTTTTAACACCCTAAGAGGTATGCCAGGTGATGAGTTCTGCCTGACCGTTTGAATGTCTTATTATAAATATTGTGATTTAGGTCCGTACATCAAATGGTATCTAGAAAAGCTGGATCCCGAAGGCTTATGTAAACTTTTATCCGGTTGAGATGATAAGTCGGCTCAGGCTATCTGTACTCTGTCTTTTGCTGAAAGCCAGCACTGTGAACCTCAAATTTTCCAAGGTGTAACAGATGGCATGATTATAGAGCCACGTGGATGCAGAGATTTCGGTTCAATGTTGATTATTTAGAAAAATTTTTCAATGTCCATGACTTGAAAAAATTTTTCAATGTCCATGACTTAGAGAAAATAGAAGTAAATGAATTGATAGAATCAAACGATGCATTAAAGCATTGAAGATTTTTTATTGTACAAAGCCCACGGAATGGACTAAAATTAATTGATAGAGTGTAACAAGAATAAGTGGATTAGTAATCATAGCAAGCCATAATCATAAGCTTTGTTTTGCAGCGTGATGTTTTTTATACTTTATGGAAAACATTCTCATGGCGGACACTTCTTTATTTATTTATTTTTATGTTTTTTTTTCTGGTTCGACCAATATTACCTCTGCCAATGGAATCCGTTTTAACACCCAAACCGTATGTCGGTTTTGGTTTCTATGTAACATCTGGTTCTGTTTGCTCTGTTTTTTTTAATGGAATTTATATATTTTTTATATATTATATTCCTTTCCAAAGTTGTAGAAAACAGTATACTAAATGTATTCTAAACATTTTGTGTAAACGCTGCATCTTTCTTTTTGATTTTTATTTAAATGTTTTAAAATAAATGCAACATGTAACATGCACTCCTAAGCCACATGAATATTCCCTGGAACATCAGAATGTTGTTTTCAGATGTAGAATTATTCGTGAGAAAAGTTTTCTTCTTGTGGTAGGTAAGACAGATGTAATATAATATTGACGGATATTATTGACAATAATCAATTTTAATAGTTTACTGCAAGAACCTTGAATTTACAAAGTGGTATTCATTGCGCATGTATTGTTGCCTTAATTGAGAAATGAAATGAGAATAAAGTAAAAATTGAAACTAATTTATTCTCCTCAGTATCTCTGCGATATATTGCAAACGATCTTTTTTCGTGCGGTTTCACTGAAACGAAAAAATATGGTTATTCACACCAATTCTCTGACAACGATAGCAAAATTAATTGAATTCCTAAACTTCACAGTGCTCATCAATCAGTCCATCTTGAACGTTTATTTACTTTCTAATTATTTTAGAATATAATAAATAGATAATAATAAATGAAATAAAAGATTTGTATTTGGATCTCTTCATTTTTCCTCTTTTTAACAGGTATTGTAGTTGTTTTGCCCTACATCTAAATTATTTACAATTATTAATGTTCTTCGTTAATTGAATTTTCCAACCATACAACTACTTTATTGTTGACTTAATTACATGCTGCACCGCTTGCACTCCAGGGTATTATAAGTTTGTGCGGATGTATGTAACACCCAAAAGGGCTTAAAATATTTGCACGTTTTGTTATACCAATCGAGTTAGAATTATTTTATGAAGCTATTAAGTCCGATTTTTGAACAACACCATCATATATACGTAATTTCTCGTCTTTTCTCATAAAAGTAACTGAGGAAATATAAAGTGCCGTAGGATACTTGACGGTCCGGCCTAGCAGACTATAGGGTTTTTACTTCTTGAAAAGAAATCGACTATTGTTACTTCTAACCAAGAAAAAAAAACTAAATATAATCTAAAGACAAAAATGTCTCCTGTATTTGCGTCACACATACATCAAAAAAAATTTAAAATTCGCACGTATTTAAAGCCTTTTGACGAAATTAAAATTAAATACTCGTTTTCCCATGTAAAGAAAACGGTATTAGCATTCACGTTTATTCTGGAAATCCTTATTTAACTAGATTTTAACATCTATTAGTTTACACCGACTCATACGTGAGTACGCTGCTATGTGCTATGCTTAAATACATTTATGTTTGTATTAAAATGACACCAGCAGTCGGAGTGTGTATTGCTAGCAACAAAGCAAAAAAGACAATGTAATAAATTCATTCAACCATGTGCGCTTTTACGATTTACATTCGTAGATAGATGATATATGGAAGTGAGAAATAGGATTGGCTACAGGAAAGTATTAATATTTTAATAAAATCAAAATCAAAAAAAAAAATAAAAGAAAAAACTTGCATAAGCCGCATGTATCAAGGAACAGTATATGAAAATAGAAATTCATAGTGAGGATTGCACAAGGTTCTGGCTGCTTTTGAAATCATCAACATTAACAAAATAGATGCGGAGGGAATGAAATTCAAGGATAATTATAAACATTTTTATTCTAGTGTACTAGAATTAAACGTGTTTCATGAATGAAATTTAATCAAAAAAGGAAACTGAACTAAAACAAAAGCCAGGAGATGAACAGAAAGAAAAATTAGAACAAATAAAAACATTATCACGTAGGGCAAGGCTGACCATTAGATACTCTATACCACTTCACATAATACAATCCTTTGTTTATTTCTGTGGTAAAATACCAAAAATTACATCTTATTTCCATGTAAAGTCATACTCTTCATGGGAGTCTTTGTAGACGTGAACTAAATTAGCTCAAGTTAAGTAAAATAAATATTTCTGTCAAAGAACTAATTATTCTTTGCGGACCGTATAATGATTCATTTATGAAAAAAAAAATAGACATAAATAATAGATCTAATAAAAAATAGATCTTCATGTTCCAAATTTTCTACATATCAGTTTTATGTCATAAATACGTAAAATATTAGGAATTAGATGCTTCTGCAAAAATTTACTACCGTGAACTTTTTTATACGCAGTGAGGTCTAAAAAAATGGACCGGCTTTGTTTAAATTTGTTAATTTTTATGTCAGGTTGCTAGAAATTAGACTCTACTGTTCTAAAAGGCTTACTTTTCATGTTTACTTAAAATTCTAATATACGGTCGAGTCTAAAAAGGAGACGTACTTAATCCAAAGTATCTATACGTAAATTTTATGTTAAATTGCTCTTACCAACCAATTTTCACCAGCAAATATTAAAAATTAAGACTTAGTTTTCGTGGGAATGATTGTGTAAAACACGGCTCAAGGAATTGCATCTCATGGGATCTAAAATTTTTCATCAATCTAGCATCTCGAAATATATACTATTGCTTAGCGATTTCTATTGAGAATTCTTCAATATTGCTATTTTTTTCACATAAAGTCTTTCAAAATAGAATATTGTGTAGGCACTGTTCGTAAAAATAGTCTATTTTCAAACCATTTTCGCCTTTGAGCCAAAGCTGCCAATGTGTGCAAATTTAGCCAAAAATTGTTACCTTTAGGTTAAACACAAAAATATATGGACTGACGTCAGACAGACGGGCGATCAGATCGATTCAGAAAATGATCTTGAATCGGTTGATAAAATAAAAAATACGATCATTTTAGATCGTTCCTCTTATTACATAAATTCCAACATATTTAACACACCCTACAGCACGTACGGTACTGTGGATATGGAAACTGGACAACAGTTATAAAAGTTTGTAATGAGCTTAAATGAAAGTCCTTTTAATTGAAACAAGTTTTATTTTTGCACAATATTTCGATTTCGTGAATACAAGTACACAGATTCGTTTAATTCACACTCATGAATACTGATATTTACTAACCGCTAAATCTATTTATCTTACTTGGCTTAAGATTTTTTAGAACAACTAATATAAATCTCGAATGCAACGCATTGTACTTATTCAGCTTAACACGTTTTAATGTTAATTAAGTTAATCCTGTGCCTAGATTTTCTTTTGTGTTCACAAATTGTGGTTTAATAGGATTATAACAATGTTTCATACACTTTCCTACAACATTTGCATACAGCTTATTTCGTTTAGTTCTAACAAATATCTCAATTGATAAACTTGAATTATTTATGCGAACAAAGCGAAGGGAGGGCGCTAAGGACACAAAAACCAATTTACTTACTCAAGTTTTTTTTCAAACGAAAATCAAACATGCTATTCTTTGGAAAAATATTAAATTTGATACTCACTTCGTTCGCAGTATAAAAATGCCTTACACTTCACTCTTTCAGGTGAATGTATCTGAAATGATTTACTAAATTCAAGGTTATCACGTTTTTGCACTATTTATTGCAAAGTACTTTTGACATATTCTTCTTGTCAAAAAAGTACCAAGAATTGTCAAAAATAAAACAGTAAACAGTAAACAGTGCTACTTAAAACAAAAACTCTCAAAGCTTATATTAGCGCCAATGAAACGCTCTTTGTTCTTTAAGGAGCTATATTATCGTACTTCAAGTATCAAAACTTGTTTTCCTACAAATTGGTTGATCATTTTATTATAATATTAAAATAAATAAATAAAAATCTTTTTTTTAAATATTATGAATATCTTTTAGGGTTCTGCCGACTCCAATTACTCACAACCGTCATCCGATCTGTCGCTAGACGAGGAAAAAGAATCGCTTCGGCGAGAAAAAGAACGTGCGGCCTTAAGCCAGTTGGACAAAGCGAGAGTATTTTAATAGAGATTTTATAATAAAAAGTTATACCGTTTTAAACATTTTTTTTTTTTTTTTTTTTTTTCTATAGAGTAAACCTGTAGCGTTCGCTGTGCGAACAAACGTTGCCTACGATGGTGCTATCGATGATGATTCACCCGCCCAGGGCCGTGCCGTTTCATTTGAGATGCGTGAATTTCTACACATCAAAGAGAAATACGACAATAACTGGTGGATTGGTAGACTGGTTAAAGAAGGCTGTGATGTGGGCTTTATACCCAGCCCCGTTAAGCTAGAACATATACGTGTTCAGGTGTTTAGTGTGAAATAGATTTTTTTACAGAGACATATATTTATATAAAATTGAAATTTTTTATAATATTTACAGAATCAAACGCGACCATCAAGACTGTACGGTACAAAAGGCTCATCGAGTGGAAATTTGGGCGGACAAGCAGGTGCGGTAGCACAGCGAGGTAGCACACCCCCTAGCACACCTGGTATGACACACATGTTCATGTTAGTTTTTGTTGTTATTTTTTTCGTTTGTTTTACTTTTGTGTTGTAATTTATGTTTTCTTCTTTGTGTTTAATAATTATAACAAATTATTTTTTACAACATTTAACGGGTGTTTTGGTAAAAAGTGTAAGTTGTCTGTGTAAACTTAACGCAGAATTTTTCATTCCTTTTATAGGGAACGTTTTTTTTTTATAAAAAAGTTTCTGTTTAAAAACAAGTATTAGTTTTAATTTATTTCTTGTAATTATTTTATATACGTTATTTTTAAAGAATTTAATTTTTCAATTTTATTTGTGGGAAGAAACTTTAAGAAAATATAATTAAAAACCTAAACTGTTTTTAGAAGCAAAGTAGTAGTGTTGAAGTTAGTTTTGATTCCCTCAGATACCGCGTGAAAAATATGAATATCTCTGATATCGATTCATGAAGATTCTGTTAAGGGGCGATTGAAACGTCCCATCATAATCTGTACGAATGCGTGGCCATCCGCAGAGTCAGACAACAGGTGTTTGGCCGACATTTCATAATGCCAGACACATCGTGATGCTCCGGACCGGAGAAGTTCGCAGGATTCGTAAGAATTCTAAAGCTGGAAGGATAGGGGCAAAGGCGAGCACAATAAATCTTGCAAGTCTCGGAACGGAATGCCCAATAGTTACAATACAATTAGAATAGTTTGGACTTTTTATTTTAGTTTTTTTGTGCTGGTTTACAAGCTTTCCTTCGAATTTTCATTAATTTAGTTATCAGATGATTTATATTTTCCTATAGATAGGATTCAAAAGAACCCGCATTCATTTATATATATATTTATAAATGTATATTATATCTAAAAGGCAAGGGTAAAGAGAAAAATTTATCGAATTTTTGTTGTTTTGTTAATCTATTAAATGTTACGTAGACTTGTATGGAAAAAAGAATTATTAAAGTGAGGATAAAACCGAAAAAGACTATGCTATCAACTCTTTTCTGAAATAACCTAGAATATAATTAGAGGCGTGTCAGATGTGTTGATAAGCATAATTTTCACAATGTTTTCTCGAATGTTCCAGGTAGAAAATTTCAGCTAGTAATCAACTTTATTTCATGATTAAACTTTACGACTTTTCGAAGGTGTTTCTGATTTTCAACTACAGTAGAGAGAATTCCAAAAGAGTCAAATCCCTTTATATACCTCTCTTTTTGAATTTTATGAATGTGGTCTAACACTAAGAGTACATCTTCCCAGACTTAGCTCTTTTTGCAGGAGAGAGAGGGACAGGCAGATTAACATATGAACACACATATTACTAAATCAATTTGATATTTAAAGGAATTATCCATCAATGTTAATTCTACCGTTCACACCGTTTCTGGTTGCTTACGAGTTCGTAGAATTCTGGATAAATTTTATCTTTCTTTGTGTTACATATTTATTTTCCAGAATATCGAAAAACCTCAACGACGAAATGTAATACATTTCACTAACATTACCCTTCGGGTACGATGCTCAATGTTGCACAAAACTTATCATTATTTTGAAATTTCAATTCTTTGTAGTATATATAACAGATGGGTTAAAAAGCTCGTAGGCTGACACATAGATCGCGCTACTAGTATTAAATCCGTATGATTTTTAGTTAGCCTTGAGCTGCAAAAGACACGTGTATAAATTTGACAGCCGTTGCACTATTAGTATGTGAGTTATAGCATTTTTAGTGAAGCAACTTTTTGGCGCGAAATTTCTGTTCAGCGAGCATCCTCTTGAGGTTTGAGAACAGAAAACAGTCACTGGGGGTCAGATCTAGAGAATACGGTGGATGCGGAACAATTCGAAGCCCAATTCATGCACTTTTGCCATTGTTTTCATTGATTTGTGACACGATGCATTGTCTTGATGAAACAGCATTTTCTTCTTCCTCAAATGGGGCCGTTTCTCCGCGATTTTGTCTTTCAAACGCTCCAATAACGTTACGTAATAGTCACTGTTTATGATGTCTCCATTTTTAAGATAGTCAATGAATATTATACCATACCTATCCCAAAATATTGTTGCCATAACCTTGCCAGCCGACATTTGTGTCTTTCTACGCTTTGGAGTCGGTTCATCATGTGCAGTCCACTCAGCTGACTATCGATTGGACTCCGGTGTGAAGTGATGGAGCCATGGTTCATCCAGTGTCAGATATCGACGCAAACTTTAGGGTTTATTACGATTTAATAGCTCCAAACACTACTTAGAATCATCAATTCGTTGTTGTATTTGGTCGATCGTGAGCTCGCGCGGCAGCCACTTTGAACAGAGCATACGCAAATATTCATTCACGGTATGTCCAACACGTTCCTTTGATATCTTTAGGGTCTCACTTTACGGTTATCCGAAATTATTTTGTCGACTTTTTTGATGTGTTCGTCGGTAACAGCCTCTTTTGGGCGTCCACTGCATGCCTCGTCCTTGGCGCTCATTTCGCCTCGTTTAAATTGAGCAAACCACTTCTCTACGGATGATTTTTCTGATATGAAGTCCGCCTAATGTTTATCAAACCAAGCTTCGGCTTCATTAGTATTTTTTTTCGTATTTTTCATATTTTTTTATTAACACACGAAATTCCTTTTTATCCGTTTTTTCAAACTAACAAATGTTGCTTCACTAAAAATGCTATAACTCACATACTAGTAGTGCAACAGCTGTCAAATTTATGCACATGTCTTTTGAAGGTTAGGGCTAACTAAAAATCATGGATTTAATACTAGTAGCGCCATCTATGTGTCAGTCTACGAACTTCTTAACCCACCAGTTATAAATACACAAAGAATTCTTGTCTAATACGTATTCTTATGTAAATTATTTCGTTGGATGTCTAGTTAGGTGAATTTTCATGTCGCATATATTCAATCTAAAATGAGGTAATATTTTATCAAGTGACAATGGCAAGGTCCTTTTTAGTGCAAAGAGCTTCAGTGTTAGTTTTTCGTTTAGGTGATCAGATGTCCAAATTTTTTCTTAATTTTAAGCATAAAATTTGTGTAAAAATAATTAAGTCTAGACAATTTATGCTGACATAAGTACTGATTATTGATTTATTATTATTTAATAAGACCTAACGAATGCTAGGAAATTTGTATCGAGGTTAGAACTCCATGGTGATCAAAAGTGTTTTACACACTCAAATACATTTAATTATTAAAAATGGCTGTATAAATGAAAAGTTTAGAGAAAATTTTCAATACCAAGCGCCTTTTTGGTTTTACTAGTTTTACTAGAGATATTAGGAGGGGAATTGAGATTGTTTTACTTCGGTAACCTGGTAGATTATCGTATCTCTACTTTCTTTAGTTAATTGCTAGTAAACCGATATTGAAATTTCATCTTTATTTGCAAAGTGGCTTAGATATCCTTGGCTTTGTGACTACGTGCTTTATCCAATTTAATCTATCGATCTATATTAAAAATAAGTTCCTTTTATATCAATTTCTTTCAGCAACAATTTTTAAATAATAGAGAGTAGAAAAGCTAAATTATAGAGAATAGAAAGGCTAATTAAAGCTACCTACCATTTAAGAATATTTCTCAATCCTCCAATTCTATAAAAACAATCCTTTGATTCAACGTCTAAAATAATATATTACTGAGCATTTCTCCGCGAAACTACGTAAAGAGTTAACATTTGTTATAAAAAATTTACGATAACTTTTTTATTTGTATAGATTATATAGGAAAATTTAGATTTATTTTAATAAATTTTTTTGTTTTTAATTTTTCTCATCCAACATTTCGTACAAATGACAATACACACAAGATTTCCTATATTTATAATATTAAAATTTTTTATACAAATCGTTCGTTATAGAATATGAATGCTTTAGCTATTTAGAAAACCTATAATAAAACTGTTGCATGTTTTCAAAATTTTTGCCAGCGCTTGCTTAGGAATGTAATATTTTTATATAAACAAAAATCTATAATTTTACTAATATTCACTTTTTAAATTTCCACGATAACAATAAATAAATAAATAAATTGCACAATACGCAATATCTCTGAAACACAAATTTTCCAAAAAAAAAAAAACAAACAGATCCTTATAGCACAACATCACGCAAAAAAAAGAAAGGTTTGTTGTTTACACAATATATATATATATATATAATAAACGAGATATATACAATTGTTAAATTGTAAGAGCAAATAATTGGTCTGCTAGTAGTAATGCTTACGTAGTTTGATATTCTGCTTAATGAAAAAAAAATAAAAACATTCGATCGTTTGTAGTATTGCAAAAACAATCCCTTATTAATATTTGTCTTAATGTTATAATTTTCTCACCTTCGCGATCTTCATTCTACGCCGTCTCATTACTAGGATATCAATCCACTCAACCATAAGTCTTCAGTAGTCACATTATAAACATTCGAAAATGTTCGACCTCACAATGGGAATAGAAGGAAGTAGATATGAAAACCTAAAAAAAAAAAAAATAAAAAATAAAAAAAGAAGAAGAAAAAAGGTAAATGTTAGGTGCACCGGTTAATAAAAAAGAAGAAAGTCTAATTAGTAGTCGTCATTTTCTTCAAAACTTCCCATAAAGACCTTTTCTTTCCCAACCTCGTAATATCAACTGACTTTTAGAGTCTCTGTACGGAAAATGCGCAAATGCAAATTTAACCACTGGGATTATAAAAGATGAACGTAGAAAATGAAAAATTCAAATACAAATTTTCTTTTGATTTCAATTCATTAACATTTAGAGAATTTACCATTTTTACAATGCAGTACAGATATATTTCATGGATTCACTAGTTTTCCTCTCATACACCGCGGTCTTTACAGTATCGAAACAGTATGAAAAGAAAGACGTATAGTCGGAAATCTTGAGTAATATCTCTAATCGATCATGTTCCATGTTTATTCATAAAGAAAAATTAGCACAGAGTGCCTGATAATCAATACGAAGTCAGCTGGCAACCTTCTAAAAAAACCTTAGTTTGGGTTCTAAATAATAAAATTAAAAAACCGAAGGCAATCCAATAAATGAATATATATTTAATCCAATAAATAAATAATAAATATTTAATCCAATAAATAAATATTCATTTATTGGATTATCAACTAAGCTCAATGTCAAATCTGTGAACGGATTTATAGACCTTGTTATGATTAGAAATACTTTAACTCTTCCTGGAAAAGGTTAACTTAAGCAATAAAAGGATCAACCCATGTTGTACTTTTGTATAAAAAAAAAAACGCTAATCAAATTTTTACTACCAATGGAAAGAGAGATTTCGCATTAAAATCGACTTTAAAGCAAAGACTCTTCAGAGCAATCTTGTTGGATTCACACAGTTATACAAAACTTCCACTATACTTATAAAATAGAATGAATTTTCGCCTACGCTTTAAATATAGAGCAACAGAGAAATCAGTAGAGATTTATTGAATGTTCTTGAAGCGAAAATATTAAAATGTTCTACTTATTAGAATTTCCCTTTTTACGCTATCTTCCTTACTCTGTTAAACTAGTCTGTGAATTTTCTAAGCCGAGAATGCAGAAAAATGCAAATTTTCTGATTACCTAAGAGATCTAAGATCTATAGAAAATTTGTTTTATTAAAATTGAAAACCAAATGGAAGTTCAATGTAGGCCATTAGAACGCGTCTAAAGTTTAGTAATTTTGCAGTTTATTCTCTTGACGTATTCGTGTCAAGTTATCATTATTATTATTATTATACTCTAGAGTAATGAAATTAAATCTTACACTAGAGAGATGAGAGCACTAGCAGCTTAGGCTATCGGCTAGTTGGCGTTTTTTTCATTTTATGAGAAAACTCTACCGCAATAAGATTTGAACCCAAGTGTCTAATTAAATAAATAGTTGATATTGAAAGCTAGCAAGAAATAGTCTAATTTGAAGGGAGTTCTTTTCAAAATATTTTTTTTTTTTTTACTAAACGCGCGCGATTAAAATCGTTCTAATTTGTCTTTCAATAACATGATATTTTCTAATATTATACTCGTTTATTAGATTAATATGTACCTGCCAAGGACAATAAAAAGAAATACTTCTTTTATATTTCATATCGGGAGTTTTTTGTCCCTAAAGTCACAGAACATTGAAACAGATTTTTCTTTATGTCCTTATTCATCATTCTCTCATTTTAAATGTGTATGTGTGTGTCAACTAAAAAGTATCATGTAAGCATATCATGTGTAGTTTTCATAAGCTCGCTCATTTGCAAACCATACTTTGTCTTTTGTTTTTTTTTTCGTGCCTTTTTCTTTTTTCCTTCGCAATTGTTTTTGTTGTGCAATGATACTAACGGATTAGGTGATGAATCAGATTCCATGGGACCAGGACGTGGTAAATCAACGCTAGCCACCCCGCCCAACAAGGAGAAACGTAAACCATTCTTTAAAAAGCAAGAGACCGCCTCCCCATATGACGTTGTACCATCGATGCGTCCGGTGGTTTTAGTGGGTCCAAGTCTGAAAGGTTATGAAGTAACCGATATGATGCAAAAGGCTTTATTCGATTTCCTGAAACATCGTTTTCAGGGACGTATCATTATAACACGGGTCATGGCCGATATATCGCTGGCGAAACGATCAATAATGAATAATCCATCGAAGCGTGCGATTATGGAACGTTCCAGTAGCCGATCAGATTGTTTGAGTAAGGTGCAAGAGGAAATTGAACGCATTTTCGAATTGGCGCGAACATTACAATTAGTGGTACTCGATTGTGATACAATCAATCATCCGTCGCAGCTAGCAAAAACTTCCTTAGCACCAACAATAGTTTATCTTAAAATTAGTAGCAGTAAGGTAATTAAAAGAAGTTTATCCTTTAAATTATCATCTTATGAATTGACTAAAATTTATTGAGTCTTAGAAAACAGTACGCGGGTCTTGACCATCATTTTACTACTTGTTTTTTGAAACTAGGTCTAGGATGAAGTTTTAAAGTTTTATGATCGGATGAAAGATAATACGCTATGAAGGTGAGCAGACAGAGTGCCCTTCTCAATTAATGGCAAATCCCAACAGAATAAATGCATGAAATGTCAATACAAGGCCTTGAATACTGGCATATATGTAGCACTTAGACTAGTGCCAAGAATAAAAAATCTACGACTTAGCACAGTTAGACCATTTGAAGCAATCTAAATAAGTTTCTGTACGATTCTCGAGTGAAATTTTTTATATTTCCACTTTTAAACTCTAAGGGCTCAATACATTTTAGAAATACTATTGTGTAAATGAAAGTATAAAAAGTGGAGCGTACAATCAGAAATGTATAAATATATATATATATAAATATAATATACATATATTGTGGCCCGACTCTAAGCTTTCATTATTTACCCAATAAAAATGTATATTTAAGAATATATATGTACATATATATATAATAATTATTATTATTATTTTATGTAGGTTTTACAGCGTTTAATCAAATCTCGTGGCAAATCGCAAGCGAAAAATCTTTCAGTTCAAATGGTCGCCGCCGAAAAATTAGCACAATGTCCTCCCGAAATGTTTGATGTAATTTTGGATGAGAATCAATTGGAAGATGCTTGTGAACATATAGCGGAATATTTAGAAGTAGTTTAACATATTTTAACAATTTTCTAGAAATAATCATTTACTCGATTTCTATTTTTTTTAAATTGCAGACCTATTGGAGAGCTACACATCCCGATATAAGAACGTCACCCTCAATACCTAGACCATTGCCACAGGAAACCTCACCTACCACAGATCAAGCACGGATGGGTCCCACACCACCCGGTGAGTTTGGAATTTCTGTTATATTTTTATAAATGATAAGATTCTCTTCTATTATTCTAAAACGTCTCACATAATCATCGTTAGGATTTAAATTATTGTTTTTCGCTTTATATATATGAGAAAAATTTCACCTACACATACGAAATTTTAAGTTTCTTACTTAACAATAAATATTTAAAAGAAAAACAAACTATTCTCAACAAAGAAAATGCAACATATTTAATGATCTTAAAAAATTTTGTTTATTCTACTTTGTTGTGATTTTTTTCTTTTCGTAAACTCAAACAAACAAACAATCGAAACTCTTACTTACTCGTTCTCTTGTGACAATGTCGTTCAATTGCTTTCTCATGTGTATAAGTGGGTGGTATTATGGACGAAGAAACCCGTGACTATAGAATGGGTTCTAGTGAACGCGAAAGTAGTCGTGAACGTGAGGGTAGTCGAGAACGAGACCGAGAAAGGGATAGTGATTATGAACGTGACTATTGGGATCGTGAATTTACAAAAGGGGGTCGTACACCGCGTGAACGGCAACGCGACTTGGAATGGGAACGTGAGAGAGCAAGAGAATGGGAAAGAGAACGAGATCGGGATTGGAATAGAGAATTCGATTGGGATCAAGGTAAACATTTTTGAATTTAAAACCAACAATCAATCCTTTGATTTTAATTTTTTTTTTTTTATATTGATTTTTAATACAAAATTCATTTAATTTCTTTTATTTTTATAAAAATGTTTTGCTTAGAAATATATCGTAGAATTTTTACAAATATTTTTAAGTATGTTTAAAGCGTTTACCTAGAAAGCCTAAATTAATTACGTAGACAAAAAGGAAAGGAAACAAAAGATAAACAGCTGTTTTTCGTATTGAAGAAAATATGCATTTACATAAAAAATATAGAAATAAACTTTTTCATTTCGAGAACAATACGTTACCTGGTAATTCGTTGTAAATAAATTGCAATTGTAACACAAAATCATTACAATTTGTCTGTAGATCTGATTCCCCTTATGAAAAAATTTACAGTGACAAGATAATAGAAATTCAATCGTCGAATCAAGTTCGATTTGTATTGAGAAACGATGATGAAACGAAATGAGATGAGAATGCATCCACAAGACCCATCTCCATTTCAATCCCTTAACTAAAGACCGAGAGTATGTAGTTTATAGGAACAACTACATTGACAAGTAGTTAAATTCTTCGGTTCATTTACTCTTTGTTCCTATTGCTTACCTTGAATGAAGATCTGAACGCCAATGCAATGCATTTTATATCGCACACGAATGCCTCAATATACAACTTGGATTGCATCACTACAACAATGCAAGTAGATGACGAATTATTAATGTTTTGAACACTTTGACTGCATTTGCATCATGCAAGATTCTTCAAATTATAATTTAGTTATAGGTGGTCGTTTTTAGTTGAACACATTGGTTACATTGCATTGTTGCAGTTTTGCAAAGAGTTGTTAATATTTTAGTTTTAATGCTTACATTTGCATTGTCAAGCAAAAAGATTATGTTTATAAAAAAAAACAAAACCAGAAAATGTTTTTAAAATGGTACAGTGCTGATATGATATTTTAATAATTGTTTATGTAGTTATTGTACACATCATAATATTAGTTATTGTTAATTAACAAATAGTAATCAAAATTGTTTTTACTCAAAAAAGACAGCCTTTGTGTAAACAAAATGTACTCAGACCACATAATTTTGCTGCAAGTATACAATGAACGCTGAACATTGCTCTGCAATGCTGCATTGATGAGTATACTAAACACAAAAACAGAAAACATGTAGCTGCAGCATGCGGTAAAATTGTACGTTTTGAAAAAGTGACTAAATGAGTACATATTGCTTACAGAACTACATCACTTATTTGTTTTGCTTGCCAATGCAAAAAATCGCAAATAAATTTAGTCTCTGTGTTCGACTTCATATATAAATATAAAACAGCTATTTATCTCAGCAGAGTTTCTCAGATCTTAAAGAAATTTTTTTAAAGAAATATTTGCTTATTTATATTGTGCTTTTCTTATTTCTATTATTTAGCAAATTTTTTTAATTTTCTTATTATGATAAGTTCTTATACTTTTAATCGAAAAACCAACTCCAAACATATTTTCAGCTTTTACTACACAAGACCTACCACCTGGTACATTTACGAGATTTATTTAAAAAAAACTTTCATTTTAAAACCATCAAAGTCCTGTTATTTCTTAAAAAAAATATATGTATAAAAAAAAAGCGAAAACAAAAACAAATAAATGCTAAGAGACAATCCTGAAACAATCAGAGCTGCTCAAACCAAACTGCACCACTCCTCTAAACCCTCTAAGAGTATGACATTTAAAAATTTCTCAATTTTTATTTCTTATATTTTTTTAGTCACTAACTCCTGCCATTAAAATTAATTTGAAATAATTTTTTTTTATTACTTACAACAAAAATTTCATTTTCTTTGCATATATTTAATTATTTTTTAAAGTTTTATTTCTCTAATTTTTTAATATTTTGTTGCCCTGTATTTACTTTTTTTAGTCACTCCTGGTATTGTTCGTATATAAAATGGATATTGCAAAAAACAGCCCTACTTTCTATTGTTCTCCAACAGTTTTAGTCTATTCCGTTTTGTTTCGTGTTGAGTTCTTCCATCATCGCTGTAGTCGTTATCTTCATTTGTGTGTTAATATTTTAAATGTTCTCTTATGTCCTTAATTTTAGTGAGTACTTCGGAATTTATTCAATTAAAATCCAATTTCGTTATGTTTGTTACTTTCATTCCTATTTCATGTTAGTTTTTTAACTTTCCCCTTCTGTAAAATAGCCCGTTAGTTTGCGTTCATTTCAATATGTACTTTCACCTAAAAATTCAAAAAATCTGCATAATAACTTTGTGAGATGTTAATTTGTCACAACTGGCTTCCGTTGAACCTTTGCATAGATATTTATAAATTATTCCAATTTGAGATATTTATTTATTTTATTTTATTCATTGTTTTTGCAAGAAAATCTGAAAATTCTGCATACCAACCAACCGCCTTACTCTTAATTGCTTACATACCTTATTGGGATGGATAAGATTTTTTAATTCAGTTTTAACATGTTAAAATACTCTTTGAAATACCTGATAGACATAAGATGTAAGGTATGTGTCAGATGGGATAGTTGCTAACGCAGTTTTATTCAGTAAGTAGGTCTTGCGTATATGTGTGTATCTAATAATTAAAACTAATTAAAGCGGCAGAGAATACTAAGTTTATGCGGATATACGTAACACCCAGAAGGCCTTAGGATAGTCTCGCCTTTTATTATATCGATTGATTCAGAATTATGTTCTGAAATGATTTAAGTCCGCATGTCTGCCCGTCTGTCTGTAGCATGAAGTCTATGTATCATTGTGCTCAACGGATAGGTCGCACATTTTTACGCTCTTTCGACTACATTTTGGTATACTAACGTGTTTTGGCACAAGGATGAATGGTATTGAAAATGGATTCGAATTTTTACGTCCGAATTTTTACGTTACCTCTATAACAACACTCCATTTGAAGAGTCTTCATATGACATAAATTGCAAATTATAATATTTTTCGACGAAAATCAGTAGAAATTGGTCCAAAATAAATGTGACAAATTTGGATCACAAATTTGGAAGAAAAGTAAGCTTTTATATGTTAAAAAGATCTAATTTTTAATACTTTATGATGTAAATGAGTCCCGAATGGTAGTCTGACATTAACATTGAATGCATCAAATTTGGACCATGTAGGTCTGTTTTGTGTGTCCCGCCACTTATAAGGGCTCTTATCGAAAATAAGTTTTTATATGGCAATAAAGTCTACTTTGTATAGTACTTTCTAGCAGAAATATTAGAAGAATGAAATGGTCTTCGGCAGAGAAAAATTAAATTGACTAAATTTAGACTAGCTCATTTCACCCTTTAGGCTCCCTAATTTATAAGAATTGCCAAGAAAGGCATACCTTTGGATCGAAACAAGATTTTGAAGTATTTTTTCACGAAAGGAAATAAAAAATTGTACTAAGTAAAGTGGTGTAGGCTATTTGATAGTCGGCTTTACTTGACTATATCTTTTTAGCTTATTTTACTATTTATTCATTTATTTTGTGAGGCAACTTTTGATTGTTAGAAAAATGTTGAGGGCATTTGTTAGTGTAATTATAAATTGTGCGCATGAAAAAGGAGGACGAACATTTAAAAAACAGTACGAGAAATTGTGCGGCATAAACTTATAAATCTAATCAGTTCTTATATAGTGTATCCTTTCCCACTATGCGTTACTTTTTCACACTAACATGGAACCATCTCCAAATACTCTTATACCATGTTTTTTGAAGGCGTTACTATGATAGGTATTTTATTGCTAAAAGTTTAACGATGTCAAAGGAAGAAGAGCATTTCCTAGAAATTTCTTTATTGAATATTGAAAACTAACTTTAATCTAAAATATGTCACCTTTAAGTTAAATCGCTTTAAAAACAAAACATAGTTGATACAATCAACGGAGTCAAGAAGGACGAATTTTAAAATCATGTTGAACGCTTGATACTAAACGTCGTTGCTAACAAAAAGTTGAAAATGTCAACGCTAAATTGCCCAAATATTATTCAGAAGCTAAAGATGGATACAGCTGTTTGGAATTATGGTATTTTCTATGTTTGCAAAAGCATTCATTACTATATGTTATACTACAACTCTGTCTAGACATAGATGTCGTTTTTAAAATTCATTATGGACAATGAATATACTTTTTGACAAATATTCGATAGATTGACTATATTGAGGCTTCAATTAGTCGGCATTTGGAATTAATTAATGCCGTATACTTTACAAGATTATAAATTTATTAGTGTACTTAATATTTGCCCTCAGTTTATGACTGATCCATAGAGAGGATAAATATTTCAATTGAAAATACATCTGACATTCAGATAAATTCAAAGCTATTATTTTCCAATAACTTTTGTGTAATGTCAAGTTCATTTAAAATATTTCTCAATTACAATTCGTGCAGTAACCGGCGGTCCAGGAATGAAAGAATAGGGATGACAAGAATGCAATGTTTATATAACATATGAAACTTGTGAAAACATATTTTTCCATTTCTACCCATTAATTAATGTCCATAGTTAAATTTCGAATTTTTGTAATTCTTCCCATATCACCAAGGTCTTGGTTAATTCAGTTTCTTTTTTTTTGTATTAAATTTATTAAACGAGTTTGATTTGTTAATATTCCTTTTTTTTTTTATATTAATCTTTTTGAGTTATTTGGTTTCAAGTTTCATTTATGTTATGTCATGTTATATGGAATATAAATATATATATATATAAATATATTTTTACTTACCTATAAATATAAATACTCCGCCTTTACGAGTGTGAATGCCTAGTTCATGTTTTTCGTTTTTGTATGGGAAAAAGAAACCTTTTTTCCTTTACTATTGAAATTAATCTAGTTTAGTTCTTTCTAATAATGATTTGGTGTGTGTTTATATTTTCTTATGTTAGTACGAATTATATATGATTTACAGGCGGTGTTCCATATGCTCATAGCCGTCGTCCGGCAACAGGACGTCAACATGGTTATGAGCGTGAACGATTTGATCGTGAACGGGAGCGAGATCGTTTCGAACGTGAACGGGAACGATTACATGCACGGGAACGTGATCTTATGCAGTATGATTTGAATAGTGAGGAATTACTAGATGAACGTAATTATGGTATGGATTATCCTTCCGCGAGAGGAGCAGCCAGCGGTGCTCATGCTTCCCATTTGGCAAGGGGCAGTCGTTTGATGGAGGACGCTGAGCTGTTGCACGAAAGAGATGATTTAAGAGGGGGTCGTTATGGTAGCGGTGCAACAGCACGCATTGATCCACGCGATTTGCCACCATCAGCGCCTACCACAAGGCGCGGTCCACCCGTTGTTGATCGCGATGAATACAGTCCACACAGAGGTGGTGGGAGTAGTAGGAGAATGCTGAATGCCATGTAGGAATCGTGGATATAGGGGTGGGATCAGATCGATAAGTCAGGCATGTCGACAACGGCAACACAAGCTGCCTCAACGTCAAAGGTGAGAACAGATCATAGAACAAATTTGACTGCCGCAGCCAGTCACATTAGTGGTAGTAGTAGCAATGTCGATCATCATTACCACATACACGATCATCTTAATCAGAATCAATCACAAACCACCACCAATAAAACGCGTTATACCTCTTCCCTCGCCTTCGCTTCCTCCATGCATACGGCTAACAATAGTAATAATAGTAGTAATCATCATAGTACTAGTAGTGGTAGCGCGTCACGTTATGATACAAGTCATCATACTACCGTACCTCTGCTTCATTCAACTCCAAAAACTTCAACATCATCTAGTTCATTAGTCTTGCCACCAACACAAACGTCATCTACAACACAAATCCAGGATTCAATCGCTACCACCCAGGAACTTATACACTTACATCACTCCGAACATCCACATACAGCGTACACAAACAAACAGCAGCAACATCATCATCATCAGCAACAATTGCTCAGAAGTCGTCACAAAGAGACTGTCGGCAGCACGGATAAAACAGACTATGCGACATCGTCGTTTACCAACGTCGATGCCATCACAAATGCCATACGCAACAAAATCATTGTCGAAGAAGATGAAGAGGACATTTTAAGTAGTGAAAATGCATCGTACCCCTATTAAAGAGATTTCATGTGTTAATAATTAATTTATGATTAGATTAGTTAGTCAAGAACCAAATAAGAATTTACAAAATGAAAAAAAAAAAAAATTTTTTTTAAAAATTTAAAAAAATATATATTGTTTTTGGTTTTTCCAAATCTTTCATGTAATAAACTTAATAGCATTTTGGAAAAGTGCCAAATTCTTAAAAATACACCGAGACTTCATTGAAATTGTTTTTTTTATTGATTTTGTTTTTAACTTCAAATAAAACGCTTTGCTATTCGAGTAAAGTTGATTTACTTACTTATTATGAAAGAAAAGTATAAATGCTAACAAGCCTAATGTGTCTTAAATTTTAGCTAATTATATTACATTAATTGATAAAAATATAAAAAGCAACAACAACAACAACAAAAGCAACAGCAACAAAAGTTAATAATTGTAAAAATTTTTCACTTATAACGAGAAAGAAGAAATATTTTTACTTAAGCCTCGAAATCGATATTTCAAATTTCTATTTTAAATGTTTGTAGAAGTATGGTAAGGAAATCACACAAACACACACTTATATATATATATATATATATATATAAACATATATAGTCTTAAATACGCATATATTGTGTACATTGATTATGAGCCAGCTTTAATATTTTAAATAATTATAATTTTAGAATTAATTATAATAAATTTAAAATTAATCTTAACAAAAATAAATTAATAGGAAATTAAATGACAAGTAAGTTCCAAACATTTGGCTCTTTCTTTTTAATCTGTCTCTCTCTCTCTCTCTCTTTCTCTTTCTCTTTCTCTTTCTGTCTCTTTCTCTAACTCTTGTTAAATTGAAATCTCAATTTGATGAACACTCATTTTGCCATCTATCACCTTAGAAAGTATTTGTTAATTGTAAGAGTGTTAGTGGAAAGTCAAAACTCAATTCAAAAGTTATTAAAAATAAAGCATTTTCTATTTAATTAATTAAATAAGAAAATTAACGTATTGTGATGTCCTTCAGGAGAGATTTAGTTATTAAATATATGAGATCAGGATCCCAGGATCCCGGTACATGATTGCATTACATTTTGGATTATTTTCATTCTAAAGGGACACCGAATTTCTAACTTATTCTCGGAATAATTCATTTCGATTTTTCCTTTCATGGGTATTGAAATCAAAGGCGAATGAATCCATTATAGATTGATCGACAATATAACTTTTCTTTCCTTTCTTTGGTGATAAAATTGTTTGTATACAAAAACAAATGCCTAGAAATTTTTTTATCAAAGGCACCAATAATATTTTTGCACAGAATTTCTTTGATTTTCTTACAAACAGAAAGCATATATTATTTTTAAATTTTAAATTTAAAAACAAAAACAATTAAATATATAATTCATGTCATGAAATCTCTTTAATATTTCTTCAGCAAAGCTAAGATGATATTTTATACTCAATTTGATTGATATTAAAATTTATATTTTTAAATATGTGTCTATCTATTGTTTTACTCTCATTTAAAAAAAAAACATTTAGTTATCATTATTGTGTTTACTGTATTTGTAAATGGATTTAGTGGAGACTGTTCTTATGTATAACTTATGTTATCTTTTGCCTTTGATCACTCATATTGCATTAATCTGAAATATTTTACGTCTGATTATTTGCTTCGTAATAAGTTGACTCAGGAAATATAACCGAGAAATATAATAACCAGGAATATACAAAAAAAAAAAATTTTGTCGGATATATTTATATGTTAGCAACTAAGAATGCTATCTTAAAAAAGTATCTTCGGTATTCAAGCTGTCCAAATTGAAAAAAGAAAAAAATTCCAGCGATATTTAGGAAAACATTATTTGAGAAATTTCTAAAAATTTTCTTAGGGATTATATTTAAAAAAATTGTTCTATAAACTGAAAATAGCCTACAGTCCGACAAGGCTAACTAAAACTTTTAAGATCATCTAATCTGAGAAATTCTATTAAGTAACGCAAGTGTGATTAACACTTGTGTCGCATCCATAATAGGATAGAACTGAATTTAATAGGGAAAGGCATATTTTTATTTATGATCTGTAGCAGATCTGAAATTCGGACGGCCCATAGACTCTCTTTTAATTAATAGCAAAAATAAGTTATAATCAATTTGAGTTACATTTTTTAATACTTGTTGCAATGTAAATCGATGATCCGTTTACAATCTGTATACATCGTATATATAATATGTTTTCATAGAACGTTCAAATACTCAGGAACTAAAAAATCATGTTTATATGTTGCGACTATTTCTTTTTTTCTTTGGTATTATTAGATATTAGTTCAATTGATTGAATGTCTACAGTAGGAGTATTTGGTTATTTTTTTCATGCTTAATCAAAATGAAGTACAATAACAAAAATTTAGAACGGATTACTACGATTTGATTTCTAAAGGATATTACAAAAGGGCAAACTTGGTAAATCTTGAGTCTGATTTATAACTGAATTTTTGAATCTGACTCTAATGTAAAGACAAAAAATTTTCTAAATGCTGAAATCTCAATTTAGAAAAAAATAAGCAGATTATCAACAACATTTTTGCTCAAATCAAAAAAAGTTGAGTCCTAAAGAATAGGAAAAAAATTGACTTGAATTACTCGGTTCTTTTATTTCTGCTAATCGAACACTTATATATCTTACTCGAAATTCCGTAGCATATTTTGTAGTGTTACAAGTACATTAGCAACATGTTATATATTAAGTACGTGTCGTTAATATCAAAAATTCTATAAACTCCATAATCACTGCAATAAGTGTTTTTGATGATACGTCGAATGTTTGTTTTTGCACATATATGTATACATGTTCTTGTTCAGCGTGAATTTATCCATCTATCTGCCTTTTCTTTTTTCTTTTTGTTTAGTAATCTTTACCAAATAGTTCTGTTTTACAATTAATTTAAAATAAATGCAATTTTATTTTATCGTTGATTTTTTTATAAAACAGTTTGAAAATCATTGAAATGCAAATAGAAACATTTCTTTTTTTTTTTTAATTAAAAAATAAAGGCTAATAAATATAAATTGATCTGATCCATCCCGACAAGCAGTCTTTTACAATTCCAACCGCTGTATATTTTAAGAAAAAAAAAAAAAAAAGAAAAAAACCAATAACAAACGGAACACGTGTTATAGTAAATCACGTGTACTGAATTCAAAGTGATCTCGCGGGATTTACTTTCTTTTCCTTTTCTAAACTCTTCAAATACATTTTTTTTACTCAAATCTGTAAAAAGCAAGCATTACTTTAAGGCTATAATAGCAAAACGTAATTATGTAAAATATATATAAATATGTATATATGAATATATATACATATGTATATATATATATATATATACTTGAAAATTGCAAATAACATTTTTTAAGGTTAGTTTATAGATAAATTTAATCATAATTAAGTCACCAACACCTAAAGGAGCTAACAAAAAAAACTAGCAGATAACAAATTATTACTACAATGAACTTATTACCATAAAATGCATAAAACGAATAAGACAGAAAGCTGTAATTTGCCTTCGGGCGAATTTTGTAACACCCACCTCACAAAAGAGTTTTCTATTAGCCGCAATCTTCTCAGTAGGTTAAGTTGAATCTTATTCGACTCATTAAGGAATACTTTCGACAAACTGTACTTACAATTTCAAGTTTGCCACAAATGTTTTAAAGAAAATTTCTTCGATTTGTACAAATCAAATGTCGGAAATATCTACTTAAATTATAAATCGGTTGGAAAACTGCACGCTAAAAAATTCTTGAATCCGTGAAATCATCAATACTTTACGTGTTGTAATAATGTTCACTTCCCGACTTTCACTTCCATGGCTTGATGGCGGCACAATGGTCTATAAAAATAGATTCAAATACGTTTATAATAGTGGTTCATTTATCGATAGCAAACTGACACTAGATTGTTTAAAATTTTCCTTGTTATGATTAGTTCTTATACTTTGATAAAACGAACAGCAAATAAAACTTAAAGCTAATATTAAGTAATAACTTCAAAACAAATAAAAGAAACGAAGTATTCTTTCGAAGAACTTTATACTGAAATTATTTTGTTAAGCTTCTTACTACTCGTCATGTACGTTTAGTTTAATAAGAGAGAAAGTCTAAGTCCGCTTTCAACTTTAATTCATAGTTGGATTAGTTCAATATTTCAATAATGTACGATAAATCCAAGGACAACCAGACATTGTTAAAGCAATTCAGAATTAATCAAGAACATACGAATAAATGCTTCATACGTAGTTCGAGTGCTATACATAATATAAATGAGAAATGAGTCTTAGAAAACGAATAAAATCCGCTTGGTTTAACGATATAGCGGTGGGTGGGTAAAAAAAAAAAAAAACCAACTGCAAGAAAAAGTCCTTAAGAAACCAAATATACATAATATATACGTATATATTATTTATATACATACATATGTAATTAAGTACATTTATACTTTAAAACCGTTTCATACTACTCGATTATTATATTATTGTTATACATACTTCTACATAAAAAAAAATTAATAAAAAGAGAAAAAAAAAACCAGAAAAAAGAGAAGAGAAAACTCTATAAGAATCTGACACTTTAGTAAAAGGAATAAAAATTAAAAAAATAAATAAAAATGAAAAAACCTTTTGATAACAAAATACCTTAAAAGTATTCAATATTTTCCCCAAATTTGACTTAAGAATAAATTAAAAAAAAAAAAAGATCAGATACCCCCCAAAAAAAGAAGAAAAACCTGAACCTAAATAATAATAAATAATTCAACCACGATTATAAATAAATAATAAGAACTTAAAAATTTTTTTTGTCAGCTATTTTCAGAAATTGCAATTATTTTTTTAAGCATTGCCACATATACATAGAAATTTAAATTTACGATATTGTTAAATAATTAAGATCCAGAAACCAAAAAAACCAAAAAATAAAAACAAAATTAAAAATTAACTCTTAAGTAAAACTACCACAAGACATAGGCACACAAAAATTTAGATAAATTTAAACAAATTTATTACTTAACTTATTAATAAAGAAAAAAGAGAAAAAAACAAGAATACAAGAGATCTTATGATAATCAATTTTTACTTTTTCTTTCTTATTAAAGCAATTTTAACCTCTTTTATTTTTATTGATAATTTTGTTTTTTGTTTGTTTTTTTGCAATCAACATTTTAAAAAGTTTTTGAGTTCTTATCAAAATGTCTATTCTAAATAAGTTGGCAAACGAAAAAATAAAAGTAAAATAATTAAAAATTATAATGATAAACGCTTCATTTCAATTCTATTTTCGGGGTAATAGTTTAATAATTTATAATAGTAGTAATGGATCTTGCATTTATACTGAACAGTAAGCCAATACTTATACTTGTAAATAACTGCAGCAAGTTACGGCTTAAACCAACATTAGATCTTGTCAACGTAACATTATTAAAAGTTTACCAGTACCACAGCATATGTCGATTAATATCAAAAAAATATAAATTACTTGCAAAGTAAGGCCTTCTATAAGCCAAGACATAATCTCAAAGGTTTTTTAAATTCATTTTATTGAACTTTTCCCCTAAATAAAAACAATTAGAATGCACTTTATTTGAATTAAAGAAAGCACAATGTTTTATGACAAAGAGTTTCTCTTTACTTTCAGGATGAAACCGTTTCATTCGATTATTCATTTATTTAAACTATACTCTCATTAAGCTTAAACCATCCTATTTATCATTTCACTTCATGATTAATTGCTAGAAATTGTCATATATTAACTGGATTTTTCATCTTTTTTCCCACAAGTAAATTAGCTTACAATACTGAAACCATGGCTTGAACATACAACTTTTGGCTGGTAAATTAACTATAATCTTTAAATATATTGCGCTCTTTGCTTTTTTGATTTTCCTGTACTCCATAACACTTCAGTGAAGTTGGCTAAATTATTAAGTAATTGATCGGTTCTTTACTAAGTGATCGTAAATTCACTGTTGCCGTTAATCTACGTACTCGTTCTTCAATTGTTAAGCTGTAAACACAATGAAGTCGCGCTTTTATTCCCATGCCTGGGAGAGCAAAAAATAAAAGCAAGATGCGAGACTTCATGTGTTCGTCTACATTGCTTTCCATATGTTTTACTTTGTTCGAATATAAATGCGTCTGCATTGTGTTTACAGCCTTAATGGTGCTTGTAATATATTCTTTCGTTGTTGATCTCCTTTCCGTCTGTCACTCTTTTTCTCTCGTAATTTTCGTCCTCATGTATCTTTTTGATAATCACTAAGTACAACTTTATAAGAGGTTGCGTCGATAATTTTTCTTTTTTTATGCTCAGCGCTAATGCAAATTGGAAAGTTAGACGAAAATTGACACGAAAATTGCAACTTGCAAAGTGACACCAATGTTGGTGTCAATTTTCATCTCACTTTCCAAAGGGATCATCAAAAAGTTACATGATGACCAAATAAAAAATATATAAAAGTTTTTCTTAAACTTCTTTTAATTTTTTCTTTTAGTTGCCTTCCCTGATGGACGCGATTCCAAATTTATTTCATTGAACTTTATAAAATATAAAAAATTATATTCAGTAATTAGATATGGTATGTCTTGTTCTATTATACGTACAATTATATAAAGAAAAGAGGAACTTCTTTATAGAGAAGGCGCACGAAACGGGGGAGGCTTCTTTGTAAAAACTTTTTTCATTTTTTCGCTGCTCTTAATGTAAACTCACATTTTAAACTCAGCTTCAACTTGTTAAAGTCTGCCATTTAATAACGGTAATGAACTTTGTACATATACATGTACTAACGCTTGAGAATTATCCAAATTTTTTATCGAAGTTCAGATTCCACCGGGATAAGATTACCATTCCGAAATGAAATGCACTTAATACAGTTCACTGGCCATTAGGTACGAGGAATAAAAAGTATTTCGATGAAGTGAATTCATTGATTACGTGTCATTCTCACGAACTGGCCATTATTGCGAACATTTTATAGTTCATTCTAAAGACTGATTTAATAATAATCAAAATTTCGGCACGCTTTGTCATCTCATGTGACAAAAAAACTGAGTTACTTTAGAATGCTCATTTCAATATTTGTGACCGATATAAATGATTTAGTCTACGGCTTCACTACTTTTTCCTAAATTTCTTCGTGCCTTAACGAAGAAAATCACTGTGACGGCCTAAAAAAACGTTTTTCCTTTCTGATAATTTTTTTAATTTGGAAAAACGGTTAATCGAATATTTATTATACTTTAGGAGGTTTTTAAAAATATATTTAAGTAATTAAAAAAAATATTTTAGAAGAATATTAAACACTGGCAGCACCTATGCCAAGAATACATTTAATCGACATTCTAATGTCTAGTGAAATTCAGGCTATATTTTGAAAATATTGAGTTTTGTATGGCAGGCGAGTATTTGAATGAAAAACTACGATTTTTGAACAAAAAATCAGAAAAGCTCGTCCTGTTTGTCACTAGATAATATCATTCTAAAAGTACGTTGCTTGCGGTTTTCAAACGTTATTAACACTTTCGAGAATAACGCGTTCAAAGTTTTGACATGTGTTATAGACATGTTTTCCTGCTGAAATACATTTTTCATACTTTTTTATTTGTCTGTAATCCGGGATATACGAAAAATTCTCGTTCCCCGTTCAAATATTCTCCCTGATTTCTCTTGCTCGAAAATCGTTTACTCGTAAGTGTCGGTTTGGTTGCATCTACCAAAGATAGCATCATACGTTTTACTCTATACGTGAAGCGAGAACATAAAGCAGACCGCGAGAAAATATATGTTTCTATAGTAAAATTCATAACCAACTTCAAAAACTTCAATGTACACTTTGGCCAACTTAATTGGGCTGCATTGACGTATTTTTATTTGGAAATGCTTTTAAATAGACGTAAATATTTTCAAAAAATTAGGGATCGGACTAGAGAAGTTAGAAATCAACAGGCACTAGATTAGACTGTAACTTATCAGCAAGGGTTGTTTTAGCACAGATGATGTTTTCGTAGCATAGTACTGGAAAATCCCTCATTCTTAGGACAAAATTTGAGGGATTTTTCTCCACGTGTTTTAAAGCATCTGTTAAAATAATTTTTTTTTTTGATTTTTCAAACTATCAAAAAAGTGATTTCTTCTCTTAATGTAAAATAATCGGATAATATCGTCATGTAAAGTAAGTAAAATTGAGTTTACGGCAGTCTTCGATTCATTAAGCTAATAGATCATAAATGTATTGCGGACATATTTTTGCAAAATTGCAAATAAATGATTAATCATTTAGATGCGTTTCATTATTTTATATGCAAATCACGCAAACAAAAAAGTTTGTTTCTCATTGTCCTGAAGATATTCGAAAGAAAAAATACATCCTCGCACGCAGTTGTACTTTTTTTATGTTTGAATTTTCTACCTTACAAATGAATGTGTTTTCTGAAATACTTGCCTCATTGTACGATAGCATTGATGTAAGTGTCGTAGACAATCGAAGAACTCTATTATCTAAATATAATTTATGTCAAAACATTATATTATTTTCTCTCCTCTCTTCTTATTTTGCTTATCTTATTTTTCTTGAAATAATTATAATTTTTATAAAACGCGAACAATATGAGAGATCGTACCAAGTCAGTTGACTGGTATTATATGGAATCCAATCCTACTTGTAAAACGCCAAAAACAACGACCCAGGATATGCTAGAAACAGGACTACTTGGAGGTGCGGGAAGAAAAATTATAGTTCGTAAGCAATTGAATTTTCAATCCTATCCCATAAGTGACGCTGACTTGAGAAAACGTATGGAGGCAGAAAAAAGAAAAGTTGAGATCACAACGTCATACAGACGAGATTATACAGAACATTACCCACCTACATGTACACGGCAAGTTTCATTGGAACTTACACCTGATCCGTTAATAAATCGTAAACCGGTGTCTGATTTTCCATTTACCGAAATATCAGCGTTTAAATTTATGGACGATCATATTATAAATTTATCCGAAAATCGTAAGAAAATTAACTTCTTAAGGCAATTAAGGTAAATTCTTGGTAAAAAAATAACAAAAAAAGGATAATTTGTAATTTTTCATCTTCGTTCACAGAAACGCTCATTATCCGCTGATTTAAAGGGCATTATGATGATCAAATATGTTTAATGTAAATACAATATAACTAACTTGGATTTGTAATAAAATAATGGTAAAATAAAATGAAAGCAAGTAAACAGAAGTCCTCATTTGTCCTGAAGACTAACTTGGAAGTAAGCTGCTAGAAGGATTGATTCTTTTATATATTTATGGCAGATTCCAAATAGACGTGTTTTCAGTTAAGTAAGCTAGTAGATGGATTGATTTTTTTATATATTTTTGGCAGATTTCGAATACATATGTTTTCGATTTCTCCCAAAAAAATTGTTTCAATTCGAACTGTTTTCTTTCTCTGTGAGACTCGCACGTATAACTTCCTTTAGTCAAAACTCTATTCTTGAACTCTGTGGAAACTAGATTTTAGAAACGAAAGCACTGGTTATCGAAATTTTGGACAATTCTTTTAGAAGGTAACGGTCATTGATTAAAGCAAGCCTTCTTCGATCGAAACCTGTTTTGCATGCCAGTATAGGGTAAATATTGTGTAATTTTTTTGCAAACACCCCTGCCAGGAATTCAAATTTAAATTTTTCTAAATAATTTTTTCAATCATGAGCTAAGCTCTCTACTAATAAGAAATATTTGACTTTCTAATGTCAAAAAAAACCTAAGGGTACTTTTATTTAAAGTGTCACCGACAACCAATTCTCAATGGGTGAGTTTTCAAAATTTCTAAATGCAAATTTTGCAAAATATATTTTAATTGTTGCTCGCTTTTATGCTTAAAAGTTCGAATAAAAAATTCTTTCATTTTCTTAACAAAAGATAAAAAAATTGGAAAATATGCTTTTTATCTTTTAAATTTCTATAACATTAAAGCTTTTGTTGAAATTTCTACTTAATTTTCCGATTGTTGGAAATAATAATGAAAAGCACTTTTTTGGAAATTTATTTAGATCATAATCATCCCTTTTATTTTTAGAAAAAATAAGGAAGGAAATAACTAGATCTCGATACTCCATAATATTCGGTCTGTATCGCCAATTTTTAAAATTTTTTATATTTACAATAGAATCACTCGTAGAATATGCGTAGAAATTTTTGTCTACTCTAGTCTATGAGTAATGAGCAAACGATCCGATTTTTTTTTGCTTTTGCAAGAATTGTTTCCAATTTTGACTTTATTCACTACGTTGTGCATTTACTACCTGTTCATTTACTACATTGTGCCATTCAGCCTTCATATTTTGACTTTATTCACTACATTGTGCCCTTCATTCACTACATTGTGCCCTTCTGTCTTCATATTTTGACTTTATTCACTACATTGTGCCCTTCATTCANTGACTTTATTCACTACATTGTGCCCTTCATTCACTACATTGTGCCCTTCTGTCTTCATATTTTGACTTTATTCACTACATTGTGCCCTTCATTCATTCATATTTTGACTTTATTCACTACATTGCCATTCAGATTTCATATTTTGACTTTATTCACTACATTGTGCCCTTCCTTCATTACATTGTGCTATTCAGTCCTCTCATTTTGCGGTCAGGTGACTCTCTTTCATCAAATGTGCCGTTATTGTAAGCAGGTTTCTGCTTAAGTCAAAAAGGTAAACAAAGTAAAGTACCAAAAAGTGAAAATTTAATATTCATTTAATATTCTATTTGAATCGTCGACCAATGAAACGCTTTAACATAATCACGCCTGTCTGCCTCAGCTTGTGCTTAAATGACTGCGAAGTTTATCTTAAAAGAATAGCTCATCAATCATCTAAACTAATAGTTCGTTCCGCGCTCGCGAAATTATCAAATAAATATAAAAATATTCTAATGGTTTTAATTAGTTTACAGTACGCAAACTTTTTCAAAAGTGGTGCAAAGCAACCTTAGCGTAATCATCGAAGTTAATCATAGCACTCCGTTCCTTAAATGTAAGTTTTTCATGATATTACAACAATAGCATTATTTTCTTATATTATATGTATTTTCTTATTTTCTATGAAATAGTTATAATTTTTATAAAAAGAATAGTGGTAACGTGAATAATTTTCCATCAATCAATTGTATTAAAAACGTATATAATATGAAGGATCATATTGTCGACTGGTACTATACGGAATCCGAGCCTACTTGCAAAACTCCAAAAACAACGACGCATGAAATGCTAGAAAGCGGAATATTTACCAATGGTATACCGAGAACAAGGATTCGTAGGCAATTAAATTTTCAATCGTATCCAATAAGCATTGACAAGACTAAAAATGTCTTAAACGAAAAAAGGAACTCAGTTGAAGTGACCTCAACTTACATGCGCGATTATAGCAAACATTACACGCCAATTTGTAAACCACCAGATGATGTATATCCGTTATTAAATCGTAAATCGGAAGCAAAATTTCCCATCACCGATGTAACAAGTTTAAAATTTATGGATGATCATCTCGTAGATTTGTCGGAAAGTGATAAGAAAATGAACTTTTTTAATCAAATAAGGTATAAACTGAACAAGTGAAATACGAATAAAAGCATTTATTTATAATTTCTCTAATTCTTGCTTTACAGAAAAACCCACTATCCACTTATTTAGGGAGCGAATTTTTGGAACTTATCATTACCAATGTAAATCAAAATTGTTAATAAAATTGATAACAAAATAAATCTCGAATAAGAAACACAATTTAAAAATGCGTACGCACTTAAAGGGATAAATTCGTGGATAGTTACACCATATGCAGTGAATATTTAGATTTTAAATTACAACTTAACTACGTCGCAAAAGAATCGCCCAATATGTATAACCCAACATATATATTGTGCTTCATTAGTCATAGATTTTCGCTTTTGCTAACGATGGTTCGTCATGTTTAGACAATTGTCGACAGCTATGACTTCCAGTAACAGTTTTCTTGCTCAAATCAATTCTAAAAAAAATAAAATTTTTCTACGTTTAATTAATTATAATGTGGGTACTTTCATTATGCTGTGGATTTCTCGCTTATATATGGATTCTATTATTAAGAACTCTGAAGGCATTCACATGATTCGCTTCTTAAGCTTTACAGTTCTAATTTAGCAAGAGTATTAAACTGTAAAGTTTAACAACAATCGGTTTCGTAACTTTACTTAGCTATTCAAACAGCATTTTTATAAATGTTGATTATGATATTGACTGAAGCCTTTTTAACGTAAATCTCTTATTTAATGTTTTGTTAGATATTATAAGATAAAATTTCACCAGCAGCATTCCCTCAGAAACTAAATAAAAGTTGTTGGTGTTTACAAATGCTATGAGGACCAAAACAGAAACGCTACAGCGGTGCTCGTAGAAGCAAAGAGATTTTTTTATTTTAGCAAGTTTAAAGTAATTTGGAAGAACTTTGCTTTAGTACACAATGAAAAAATGTAATCGACAATTTTGTTATTTTATAATTACACATAAAATTATTTGCAGTTTAAGTAGAAATATTGTTCAGAAAAATTTGGAAATTTAGTTGCTATGTTATATTAGACAAAAGCGTCTTTCCCATCTCTCGATTAGAAATGTTAGCGATTTTTATAATTGTACTCATTCACATGCTCTCGTCCATCTATCGTTAAATCTTTAACACGCGCGGTAAAAAGTATGACACATCAATCAATGGGTGAGTATTGTGTTTATAATATCTTCAAACTGTAATCAGTTTGATAGTCGATTGACTTAGTAATTGCCTTTAAATTAATGACAAACTGGTGGTTATTTTATAAGCTATTGACTGTCTACAGAATGGGAGAAAGGTAAGAGTCTTCGATAAAATCTAATGATGTAAGCAAATTTGACGCTGACGGTCTTCAAATGCACTCACTCTTTTACGTCGAATCTGTAAACAGCAAAATTAATGTCACCAGAGAGAAATTTGCATTAATGTTCAGTAAAAAAATTTTTTTCAAACATATTTTCTGCATATTGTCGACTAGCACGGGTAAAGCATTGAATTATTTTTGATACCGCAAATTAAATTTTTTGAGAAATTAAACTGTATTAAACCAAACGTACGGGAGATATACAAGAGTAAAACAACTTTAAATAGAATGACTTATTCGACAATAAATAAATAGCAGGCTCCAAATATTATGTTAAGAAAAGATTTGATCAAAATTTCCATCGGAAGTGCATTTAATTTACGTTTGCTTTCGGTCGCCTGTTCTTTATTTACATGTGCTGTGAGAAGAAATAAGCTTACTTGTAATTTTAGTAGAAATAAGCTAATTTTTAGTTGTAACAGAAATAAGCTTATTTCAAGTTCTAGAAGGAATAAGCTTATTTCAAATTCTAGAAGAAAAAAGCTTATTTTAGGTTCAACCATAATACAAACTTAGTTATTTCATCAAGTAATTCAGATACATTTAATGTATTGTTCCTGTATAAACAACTGTTTTTTTATTATTGTGATATGTTCATATCAGTTGGCAAATTTATAAGAAAACAAGGAATGTTTCTATTCAGAAATAACATAAAAATAAAAATATTAAAATAAATATTAAAATTTACAACAATCCAAGCACTATGAAGAATCAATAAATGATTTCAGTTTAAGAAAACAATTAATAAGTGAACAGGGGATATTCACAATTTTAACGTTGAAAGAATGACAAATAAGTAGGTTAGAAACAATCAAGCAAGAAAAACGAATTTTTAAATGATATATTTTTGAAAGTGTAATGTGTACTAATGTTTTATAACTCTGTTGGCAACGTATAGCAAACTTCATTGTCTATACAAAAGTGCTCAAGTTCAATCGGAACTTGCGACTACAGGTTGCGAAGAAGCTTTGTCGAATGTGCACGGTGCACTCGAATGCTTGCGAATACGAAGAAATGCAACTTTTTGAGTACGAAACCAATGAACCTGCTCGATTGGCTCAAGAATTATGATATGGAATTGCAATATTTCAAAGACTGACAAATTTTTTTTTAAATGGGTTGGTGCTATCAATAATTTTCCTGAGTGGCCATCTTAAGTCCATTGAGAGCACGTCAACAGGTATTTTAATGGTTTTTTTAGTGGCAGCACAAGATGTGCAACGATCATTGCTCAGGGTTACATTTGATTAGGTTCAATAATGGTTCTGCTGGTTTAAGGATTTTTAAGGTAATTTTTTCTCTAGCCAGCAAGCGCAATTCTAGTGTAACTACTAACCACAAAAATCATTCCTATCAAAATAGTGGCAAAAGTAGAACTTTTGCGTGGCTACGAGACTCCTCAAGAACTTCTCTAGGGTGAAATTCACTTCGAACATGTTTATCCTGCATATCCCACCAGACCAGAATCATGTAACTATACCTGTTACGGAAAATATATTCTAATATTAATATAATCTTGTTTTATATTTAAGATTGTCTTAAAAGATTTCAGTCTAATACTAAGACCTGGTGAAACCAGGTATGTGCAGTCATTCGGGTAAATCCACAATAGCAGCTTATTGATGGATACAAACTGGTCGATATTTCACCTCATTGGTTGAGAAGCAATGCTTTAGATAAAAGTTGTTGATATCTAAAGACGTAAGATAATTTTAAAAAAACACATTCAATCCAAATGCAACGTTTCCTACCACTTAGGACATTTTTTTCAACGCGATCTGTCTGCTAAACACAGTGAGAGAACAAGATTTTCATTGGTTTTGCAAACAGATAAACAGTGACTAACTACGGACAAATTTTTTTTATTTTTTTTTTAGAAACTATAACTGTTTAAACATTATCGCTGACTATAGGTTTAAAAGCGTTTCGGGAAAGTTTGACTGTTAAACCAAAAACCGAAGGATAAGACTTATTTTGTTTTGCTGTTAAATATTGTTTTGAGATTAAAATACCACAACATGCAATTTTTTCCGTTATTTTAGAATGTAGTATTTTAACTTTGCCAAAAATCAATTTTGCAAGAAAATGTGTTTTACAATTTTTAAAAATTTCATCGAAATTTTTTAGATTTTATTGAGCAGCAACCAATTTTCCTTGCGATAACAATATTGCCAAACATATGAATGAAAATGTTAATAAATAATACAATAAACAATTAAATGCAAATGCTTTTTCAGCCGACGAATCGGAAATATGTGAAGTTGCAAAACAATCGCAATCTCATGATTTGGCTTTACCTGATAGTTACGATACAAATGTCGGTGAACATGGTACGCAATTGAGCAGAAGTCGACGGCAACGAATTGCAATAGCACGAGCTTTGTTAAAAAATGCCAAAATATTAATACTTGACGAAGCAACCACAAATGAAGCTGAAGTTCAAAAAACTCTTGATAACGTAGTTTTAAATCGGACTACTCTAGTAATTGCACATCGTTCGTCAACGATAAGAAATGCTGATCTGTTTGTTGTATTAGATCAAGGAAGAAAAGTGGTAAGTAAGCGATCTAAATGTAAGCATTACGCGTAATACTAACTTTTATCTCCTTTAGTCGAGCAAACATGTTGAATTAATGGCTAAACGGGATCCTTACTATGGCCTTGTCCACCAACAATAGAAACATGAGCACAATACAACAAATAAAGGCAACACCACTGACAGCAGTCATAACACAAATGACCAAAACCGATCTCAAGATTAAAATCATTGGGAGTGAATTGCAAATAAAAACACCATGTGTTTATTTTAGTTATGAATAAAATATTCACAAATTGTTAACATTTCTTATATATTTGACAGGTTTTAATTACTAAATTAAATAAGAAAGAAAACAATGCGAACTATATATATATGATAATATATGTGATAATTTATATAATTCATTATAAAATAAATGAAGCAAACACAAGGAAAATATGACCAAATGTTATTGAATTTAAAAAGTAACTCAAAGCTTTTCTCTTATTTCTTGTCTTGTTGGCAAAATCTAACCGGTCTTAATCGAAGGCTTCTGAAAATCTAAAAGCTGGCAAAACGCTTATAAATGCCCGCTCTGGCGATAAGAGAAGCAGCAGTTGTTTTCAGCTTATTCAAGCTTTTTTTAGGTAGGTAAATGCAATTTATTCATGCTATTAAATTTAAGGAGGTTTTTAATAACTTTAGTAAATGTTTGATATATCCATTATGCTGCAATTGTCGGAGCCATCATCTTTACGATCGTGACAAATTCATCACTATGTCGAAAGTTTCAAAAATTTGCGTAAATATCCGGATTGTTATGCTTTGTTAAAAATCTTCTTACTTAACGAGAATCCTCACACTGGTGATTGTTTTAAAATAATTTTAAATTTAGAAGCTCATTTAGGGAAAAAGCGCAATATTGCTATTTGGCAGAAACACAATTATAAAGTGGTCCAACCTTTATTGAATAGCCATATTAAAGAGTATTTCAAATGCAATGAACGACCTGGTAGATGAAGATTTCATACAACGCTTCTGCGGCATACTAGACCCGAACGTCTACAAAATGCATGCGCCTGATAGGAGCCTGATGCGGAGTCTTTATTTAAACACGTATTCATTTACTCGTCAATGTAATGCTAATGCGAATATAGCCACTGAATACGCCAATCGTGACATTAACAGTTCCTGTTATACCAATGTGCTATTTGTTAGTAATTTAGAAATTTTTCGACAAATTTTAAAGAAGAGCATTGCAATCTATATTATGAAGATACGGCCATTAATAAGGTTTAGATGGCGCTCCGTCTTCATTCGACTCTTTTGCTGTTACGCGTAGATATTCTTTGTAGTATCATAATATCGTCGAATAATCGCAGAATAATAAATGTCAGCTATGAACAGTTGCTATTCAAATATTCGTAGGAGCTCCATTTTTATTTGCTTTGTTTGATATTGTGTCGCAAAATTTGTTCTAAGGTTTTTCGATGTTTCCCACTTAGCAACATTGTGTGATACCCTTACCTTCAACATTAGTTCACATGTTTTTTAACTCATTACAATCACATGATGTTGACATTTAAATATTAAAGACTTATCATATCATTACTTATTAAAAATTCGTGTGATTTAAAGAAAAATTTTTATTTTTAACGGTTGTAAGCGTGCTTTTGAAAGAATCTAAATTAAATTTGATTATGCAGCTTCAAAAACTTATTAGTGTTTGTATTTATTAAGATTTTCGAAATTTTTTTTGTTCAACGAAGAATATTTCTTTTCGCTTTGCTGGTAAGTACAAAAAGCTTATAAAGAAAAAGCCTTGCTCTTCTGCAGTTATAGTGAAGATTAAATGATAAGCATTTGCAATCACTATGATTATGTTTTTTAAGTTTTCTTCCATATGCACAGAAACAATTGCGAAGGGTTATAATAACGCACATTTAGTGCTAACGCAAACATTATGAATAATTGCAAGAAATCGAATGACTGGTATTATACGGAATTTAATTCCACTTGTAAAATACCAAAAACGACGACTCAAGAAATGTTAGAAACGGGAATACTTGTTGCTGCGGGTCAAAAAGCCACTCTTCGCAGGCAATTGAACTTCCAATCTTATCCAGTAAATATCGCTAACTTGATCAAGAAAGAAAGGGAACAACGAAAAAAGGAAGTAGCGATCACGACGTCATACAAACAAGTATTTACAGAACATAATCCTCGCATATGTGGGCCACTTGAAATCGAATATACACCTGATCCACTTCTTAATCGTAAACCGGTACCCGATTTTCCATCCACTGATTTAACAAATTTTAAATTTATGGATGATCATTTCATAAATGTGTCTGAACATCGTAAGAAAATTAACTTCTTAAGGCAATTAAGGTAAATAAGTAAAATAAATTAAATATACAATGATTTTGAAATTTTATTTGTATCTTTTTATATACGATTTATAGAAATTCTCATCATCCATTTGTTTAGACGAAACAACAATGACGATATTTTACATTCCTAATATAATTCCAAATTATTAAATTAAAATGAATTATTAAAAAGACAAAAATAAAATTTAAAAAAGTTACGTTAAAAAAAAGTAAAGAGAATTTTGAATTGGGACTAAAACATAATGATAGAGACGAGGAAGATTTCTCCGCACATATCGGGCAATAGTTCCTCCATAAATTGATGGATATTCGTTTTCAACGCGTCAAAAGTTTGAGAATTGTTCGCATAAACTATATTCTTTGCCTAACTCCACAAAAAAGTTCTTCGACGGAAAATCTTCAGTTCACATCACTAAAACTTTCTGGAAATTTCTCGCGCAGCGATATTAAAACTGAATGTTTTGTGTTGCTTGTGGCACCGCCATTTTGAATGCTATCCTGCAATGTACAGGTCTATGGTGCTTCCAAACCAAATGCCACATCATACATTGAGTCTTTGGGGTACTAGTAGATTTTCGTTTGCCTGAGATGGGATAATTTTCCTTCTTGATATATCCACCAAAGGAAAAAAGAGAATAATCGCTAAAGAAACTTCGATCATCGTAATTCGTCATCCTAATTTATACGCAATGATGGGTCGGTCGATTTCAGTTCTTCTACTAGCACTTCTTATAACGAGGGAGATGCAAATCCAGATGCAAAATGTCATAACGTTCTCGTTTATTCTAGATCACTCTTAGGTACAGAATTTCGGTCTTAGGACATTTGCCGTAATATAATAAAAGTTATCAGTAGCTTCAATAAGAATTTGGAAGAATGATATTATCTACTTATATCATTATTCAGCACCTCATAAAAAGAAGGCAAAATTTTATCAGGAAGCTTGTGATGTCTTTAGCAAAGCTCTATTCTGATCCCGACTATGTTTATAGCCAAATTAGAAAAGAAAGGAATTCGAATAGCAAACATATTGAGGGAAATTGTTTTACAAGCGAATCTAAGCTTCTTGCTGATGTGGTAAGCTTTTCAAGAAATCTCTAAGGCATGCTCTCGATTCATTTTTTTGTCTCAAATTAATTTTTTAAGTTTGTAATGATCTATTTTAGGGATTCTTCAATTTGTTGTTATTTTAACTGACTAACAGTTCAGCTCTTCAGCTTCCGTAGGAACATATGTAGTTAACGAAGTTTACGATACTCTTCTTTCTTTAAAAATGTTGCACAATTACTAACGTATTCTTTTGTGCTGAATATAATAAATAAAACTGAAAGAAATTTTGCAAATATCTTATGTATTTATTTATATATTGGGATTGGGAATTATCAAAATTCACACAAAGAAGGTAAGAGGATTTTGATAATCTTCTCTAAAAAAAAACAACTGAATTAAAAAATTTTTTTCAAACCTTCATTATTATTACGTTTAGCATCTCTATGAAATTTTTGAGAATTCATTCGTTAAAGTTTTTTGACAATTATTTTAAGAATACATAATAATAATAATTTTTTTTTTAATATTAATAATTTTTAATTTTTTTTAAATATTTATATTTTTTACATTATTTTTCTATTACATTAATTAAAAACTTATTTATATCCGTACAATCTGACGAAACAAATTTTGCAAACAATAAGAAAAAATGAAAGCAAGCGACTTAGTTCCAGAATGGTTTTGCGCAGACCCTCTATTACCTACACCAATTTCGGAAACGCATGAATTTTTAAGCAACGGAATAAAAGAAGGCACGCTTCGGCATACATCGCGAAAAATTGTGAACTTTCGATCCTATAAGAGAAAAGAGTAAATTGTTGCTTCTTTTCCGCAACGTAATATTTGCAGTTTTTCTTTTTTAATTTTTTTTTTTTTTTTTATATTTTCCACGTTTAGAAATTCACGTAAAACGGTTGAAGGAGCAATTAGTCCCGTAAAGAAAATAAGCATTCAAGAACACGTTACGCAATATATGATGGATTATTATAAGCAGGCTCCAAGAGTTTGCAGTGTCCGCCAAGAGAATTTTGTAGATCCTTTGTTTAATCGGATTCCGAAAAACGAGTTAGTGATATCAAAGGAAAGTGAGCACAAATTTATGGATGATTTTCTTATTTTACCACATCCGGATCGCGTTAGAATTGATTTTATGCGTCAAATGAGGTTAATTTTTTTTTGTTCATAAAGAATTTAATTTTATATTTATAATACAAATCTTATTTTTTTTTATATTACAGAAATGTATCGTATTTCGACGTACTTAATAGGCAGCTACCGTGATGATCACAAGGCATTTTATGTACACTACATATCAATCGTGTTGTGGGCATACACGTCAAGCTGGTTATTAAGTAGATGGTGAAAGATGAAAATTACATTCGTAAAGAAACAATGAATGCTTTTAAACGGATTTCATAAAAAAAAATAATCGAAACCTTCGTCAAAGCAACACAATATGCTTTAGTCACAATTAACCGATCAAAGAAGATATAAATTGATAATAAATGCATATTTTAGAAAAACCGTTAAACAACTTTTTGGGTGATATGCGCAATCTATTAATCGCTTTGAGGATGCGTATCTATTGCGCAATACATCGATTGACTAGTCTCTAAATTGAACGCAAATATTTTTAATATAACGGCGCTACAGAAATATCTGGTCAGTTTCCTTAAATTTACGAAAATCCACCAAAGTCGAAGAAATGAGCGGTTTTTACTTCAAATGTTTAATGTTTCTTCAGAACTCTTTATTTTTATTCTAAATTTCTATCGAAAAATTTTACCGAGAGGAACGTAATTTTTGACTTTACGTTACAGCCAGCAAGTGATTAATCACTAAATTATTAATTATTATAATTCGACTCCTGTTGGAACATGAACATCATGACCCAAATTGATTAGTAACATGGTCAAAGTGAGACATATTTCTGGAAACCAAATATATTAGATGATATAATAAAAGTAGACAGTGATATAATATTATATTTGATTTTAACCTCATTTGACGTAGAAAATTGATTTTTTGACGAGCCGGATTAGGGTTTTCAATCAAGAAATCATCCATAAACATAGATGGTGCCGAAGGCGACATAATCAGTTCATATTTTGGAATTCTGTTTGCTAGATTAAGCACGGGCTCTACGACTTCATCAGGACGTTGTGAACATCTTCTAGGGTATACGTGGAAATCGAGCGTATATTGGGAAATCATTTCTCGTTCTAATTTCTCCAAATAGGTCATACCGAGTTCTTGAGTTTTTTTGGCTCCAAATCTAAATTTAAATAAAATATTAGAAAAATATTTTCGTCTGAAAATGAATAAACTTAACTGCTTTGCATCCAAGGATTGAAAAGTTGCTAATTTTCGTCTGGTAGTACCGGTAACTAAATTTTCTCTACCCTCTAATAGAAATTCATGAGTTGTTGAGATTGGTGTAGCCAAGGAAGGATCCTCATGAAACCAGTCCGTGCTCAATTTGTTTTTTCTTGCCATTGCGAATTTTTTCTTTTTTCACAAAAAAATAAAAAGAAAATCCACGAAAGTTGTAAAAATGGAAAAAAAACTTTTAAAAATTATATAAAAAAATATATATAAAAAATTGTATATAAAAATAATGTTCTCTCGGCTGCTTCTATGTACAAACTGCGAAAACATTTGTAATAAAAATTGAGTTAGTTGTTTTTGACAAATATAGTTTGTCAAAACAACTTGATAACAAGATTGACAAATAGCCATATAAGTGCTATCGTTTAATAGTTAGTAGAATTCGGGAGTTCTTTTCCCAACACTGTAAAGTTTATCACTGAGTTTTGTTCTTAATAGTTCGATCGGCTTTTTCGAACAAGAATAGTGGACTAGTGCGAGGCTGCGACTCAATTGTATCGCCACCATATTTAATCATCAATTTTTGTGGGAAGTTTTATTTTCTTGAAAACTGGTTAAATTGTTTAAAGATTATTAATGCGACTTCGACCTCACCATAGGCTCTATCCCATACAATTAATTAACAAACACTTTAAATAGATCGCTACTGCTATTAATTATACAAGTTCTAGGGAAGTCACAAAATAGCGACATATTCTAACTACGAAATTGTGTTTCAGGGTTGCCACTGCTGTAGGCGATTCTGTAATTAACAAAACTTCCACCAATACCTATTGCTAGACATAAACAAGTTTTATGTTATAACACCTGTACAAATAAATCCCTAGGGTTTTCTAATATTTGTCAAGAATAATATTTATAGCATTTGCTTCCATGCAAATGCAAGAGTAGCAGCGTCGGGCGTATAATTGCTATTGAAAGTAATCAAATTAGTATTTAATAGCATTTGCGGCATTCATGGCTTTTCTTATTTCAGCAAAATAAAAAAAACAACAGATAGTCAAGGTGTTCTAGTCGCTACTGCTGCAGAGAATAGGTAGTTATTCTAGATGACAATACGAAATGCAACAAGTGATGCCAGAATAAGTAAAGCTGAGTGCCAATACTCCTCTTTTTGGCTAAAAGACAGGAGAATAGAAGTCATATGAGCTGATTGAGAAGCAGATGGAGAACCAAAAACTCATGAGTGAAGCGTTGCTTGAAAAATGTAAAATGAAGTGGTTTTTATGTAGTATGGTCATGAGCGGTGAAAAATGGATTTGTTTTGCAAATCGGAGGCATAAGAAATAGTGGGTTGACGATCCAGATCCATTAGAATACTGATAGAAGGCGAGTACAGCCAGAATGATCACACGGCTCGTTGTACATGGCGATTAAAATATTGGGGCTAATTCTTACGTAATCAACGATCACGCAGGAGCTTTTATCCATATTCGCAATATTGAGCGCAGTAAAAAAAAAGTTGGTGAATTTCCTTTCAAATGCAATCAATGTTATGAATAATTTAGAAACTATTTTTTTATTTTTATTCTTTATTTAATTTTTTTTTAATCTAAGGATTTGAAAACTTCTGTACTACGCTTATCTAATTTTCGGTCCTTATTTGCTTATTTTTAACATCAAATAACATCTGCTACTACCCATAGTTCGTTGTGACGTTTAATTACTTTCATCATCTTAAAGTCTCTGCAATCTAGGCGTACACCTGACTAACTAACTATACTAGTATTCCTTTGCCATTCTTATTGTGCTTTTCTTCTTTTCATTCTTGAATTGTTTTCTTCTGGTGTAGGCTTCACACGTACATACGCATGTATGTCTTACATATATAGTGTAATTTTTGATTCATCAAGAGTTCAGCAAACAACAGTTTGTTTAAAAACTTTTCGTGTAGATTCTTAATTGATTAAAATTTATTGTTTGTTTTTTTTTTCCTTCTTTTTTTGTTAGGAAAGTTTTGAATTTAACCAAAAATAAATACTTGCGTTTGAAAGGATGCAGGAAAGAGTTGAAACAAAATAGTTATTTTGTTGTCTCAAATTGTTGGTTTATAAATTTAATTAAAAAAAAAAACGTGGAAAATAAACCAAAAGCATAAATAAATAAATACTTTAAGACTTTGAATTTAAATCCGACTATTTGTTTGCTCTAGAGAAAAGTTTTATAATAAATAAAAAATACGACAGCTAAAGCTGGTTATTCATACATTACGCATCGACGAAAAATGGCGATATTTCCTTTTGGTTTTTCCATTCGTAACGTTAAGCATATTTTTGAACTTTACCTTTGATACCATATTATTTTTTGAATTACTCACTTAATGCGCTTAAGTAACTTACAAATAAAAAAAAACAAGCGTATTTTTCAGATCTTAAAACTGATCTTAATTTTTTTTGCTAACACGACTTAATACACAAAAATACAGGAAGTTTATATACGCACCTTAGGAGTTCTTACAACTAGTCGAGTATCGTATGTCACAAAAAATGTTTTGTAATTTTAGTTATGTTTTTCGTCCAGCGGAATTACAAATGGAAAAAGTAGCGTAGCAACTTACAGAGACTGAATCCTTCAGAGATCAAACATTAAGAAGATCGAACGGTTATCAGTGAATATATAGTTGTGCAATAGAGAAGAGTCGATCTTGCTGCCCTTCATTTGGAGAATCGACATCTCTACCGTGAGTGCAAACACATTTTTGTGCCAATAGCCAGGCACATAGCCAGCACATTAAATACTTACGAGACAATTGCGATGAACGAAATCAATGTCAATTTTATGTAAATTTTGTGTCGATTTTATTTGAGGGTTATTTGAAACATAAAGCGGACACAGACCAAAAAAGCAACCATCGTAATTCTTTGAAAGATGTTATATTCGCACACAGATCTCCAAAACAAATATTTGGTTAGAAAGAATAGTCGAGATGTCTTTGTTAGAGACATTTACTATATACAATATTCCGAAATTTATTGAACTCAAAATTTTCAATGATATTTAGATGTTTTCAGTTAAAAGATTTTTTAGGTAAATCAATTTTCTTATCATCGCTGATATACGAACAATCGAAATGGCATATTTCAGCCTCACTTTTTGCTACGAATTGCATAAAGGCGACTGACCAAATTTATTTGAATAAATTTTATACTTTATAACGCATTTTATTTATTTACTTATTGTTTTGGTTACATTTTATGTTACAGAGAGAATGTCGTAGATAGTAGAACTCTCACTTGCACAGCATAGGGAATACAAATAAGAACATTTAGTTAATCTGGCATCTAAATATAATTTTAAAAATTCTTTGTACACACATGCTTAAGAATTTTTAACATAAATGCTTTATGTGCATAAATTATACTCCAATTATAGTTGGGAAACAAAAAATCAATCTCAGCAAACGTTCATATTTCTTTTAATACAATTTCGTGATATATACCCGTACCCCTGCTTTGAGTTGCTTCGGTAATTCTTTTAGCAAAATTTTGCAAGAACAACAAAAAATTTCTGAAATTTGCACAAGAAAGCAAAACTAAATCGAACAGCAAATAATGTATACGAATATATGAACAATGATTTTTATATGTGTCGCTCATGTACGCGTAATCTTTTCGTGCGATGACATATTTACGCACATTTATAACTCATTAAACCTAAGAAGCTTAAGCACAATAAATTTTCAAAAACAAAAAGTGTTGCCTAAAGCTTTTACCATGCCAAGCCGTCAGCTACATACAAGCCAACGGAAGCTAAGCCAAGCATGCCAAGCATACCAATCGTACACCACATAGATGACAGATGTAAAAAGTTCAGCTGTAAAGTAGAAGAGATGTATAAGGCCATGCATCTTCGTTAATGTGTAAAGTTGAGGACAACGCGCCAACCAAAATACCAAAAATGTATCGCAAACAACAAGAGCTGAAAAAAAAAATTAAATCTTTTTTTTTTTTTAACATGATGTATACGGAAATTACTATGAAGACAAAAACGGAAAACTAGATACACTCAGAAAAACTTAAAGCAGACATTCAAATATAAATTATTTGACTAGAAAGCAAAAGGGAAAAAAAAAACAAAAAGCAAATAAGTACAACTTCAGTTGAAGATACATAAACAAATAAACATACATATGCACAACTATGTGTTTGTAGAGAAGTCTTGTAGCCATAAAACACTCATTATGTTGAACAAGTGTCACATGGCCGTATAATACAATACAGCACAACAACAGTCTACCGACTTCCATACAATCACATAACAATGAATATTATGTGCAAAATGCACACAGTTATATAAACATACACATGCATGCGCAACAAAACCGATAGAAGGAACAAGAGAATTGCAAGCATACTTAACTTTGTTTTAAACGAAAATTCACTCAGGCAAGCGAAACAAGTTGAGCAAAAAGACATAACAAAACAAAAAAAAACATAAAAATTTTTAATGAGAATAAATTTTCTCTTTCCTTTGAATTTCAGTTTTCTTTAAAGACAAATTTATTAATTCTGAAGAAATAATCATTTTTTTGAAATCCTTTCTAAATATAGTTCAGTACTCAAACCGTAAAAACGACAAGGCATACCGGTGTTTCTTAATTTGTCGCGTTTAATCACAAAATATATAAATATTGAATGTTCATTCACCCTCATATTTGGCTTTTCAACACTGCATAAATTGCAGCCTACAAAATCTTTTAACCCCGAAACGCTTTACTTTTGAGCGATAAATTTTCCATGATCTCGATAACAAGAAATAGTGTTGCTACCTTAGAAGGGAAAAAGGCCGAGTGACTACGCTTTCCGATCTCAATTTTTCGATCTCTCATTACACAGCGTGTGACGGTACAGATGTGAAGTCAATGCTAATTAGTTAATAGAGTAGATATGACCGCAAATGGATATCGGGACCTATTTTGCTGGCCGTTAGAGTGTCGTATAGTCCAGATAGGATCAATTAGAATAATTATTAAGGTATTATTCGGCTTTTCTTATCTCTATATTTGACAGTATTCTTTAAATAAGGGATACGATTATTAGCTACTGAGGGTTACTGAGCTTAGCTCAGTTGCTCAGTTGGTCTTTGAAGGTTGCACCGATATTATATGATTATGATAAGCATTCTTTGATGACATTCCAGTAAGGTGAGTCGAAGATCGCAATAATCTTGGTTTCATTTTTTATGATTGCATCTGTATTTCGACGGAGGACTTCGCTTTAATTGCTTTAATTTAATTATATTCACTACCGATGGAAGTAAGAATGACTGCATATAGATTGTAGGGAATGTATTGAACGGTCTACAGAAATCTTCAGGGACTCTACAGAGTATAGAGAATTCTTGATCAAATGTGTAATACTTTCGCTTAGCATTCGCTCGGTCGCTAAAATGAAGGTTTCAAATTAGGTAAAAGCATCGGAAATTCTTCGGTTGTTCAAAGGATGCATCCATCGTTTCGCATAAACTAAGAACTCCTCTATTTTCAAAAGCCGAACTTAAAGAATAACGAAACTTTTTTTTAATATCAAATATGACAAAAGGATTGAATGCTTTTTTGACACGCATGCCTAAAAGACCTCCGCTTTATCGGTCTTTTGCTTATTACTCATAAAACACAACGGAAACACAACAGAAATATTCCTACAGTATTCCATAAAAATGGAAAAAGTCTGCCACGCCCACCTAATGTCGAAATGTTTTCGCCCGCGTAGTAAATAAGCAGCCTAGCAATATCATAGCCTTCTTACAAGTCGCAAAGAAATTTTTTTGTTTGTGGTTTACGTGACTTGACAAATTGTTCCAAGAAGAACGGAAACTGAGATCAACTCTGTTTTCAAAAGTAAAAATTAATTCCTCCAAAGATTAATTCCTCATAAGCTACAACACGGGTAATAAATTAAATTTCCGTGTGTTTTCACATAAGCGGAAAAAATTGGCTACGCCCAACCAACGCGGCAAAATAACTGAATTTAGTTGTTTTAATTTTGCTTCGTTTGTTTTTTTTTTTAAGGTAAGGGTGATGAGTACAAAAGATTGGGTCACAGCTGAATATAGTTTTCTTATGTTTTAAGATTCTGTTTGCTAAACATAATACAGAATTACACTTAAAGACAAAACTACGAATCACTATAAAAGGGAAGAAGTTCGCACCGCAATTATTGTGATCGTTGATTGATATTTTTATAAGAACGCTTTGATAAACCAAAAATTTTAAGCGGATATGCATACAGTATGAACGCTACTTTATCACACATGAATGCAACATCGAAATAATTGAATTACATATGTGTATGTGCATTGTATGCAAGCATACGTGTTACCACGCACTATTGCTACTGTTCTGTACACATGATTATTGTTATTTTTGTTTTTTTCATTTCATTGTTGCAAACGGAAGTTAAGGGCGTTGCCGAAAATGTGCTCACGTTCAATTATGTGCATACTCCTGTGTCTGCATTTCAGTGCATGGCTGTGAAAATGTGTGTTCATTCTTGTAAGCATAATTCGACGGCAATCAAGACCCCCGTTTTAAATCAACCTCATAAAATCGCAAACGATTCGAAATTCAATCGAAGCTGAAATTATTGATTGAATTCATGCCAATTTTCAATACTTCGCTTGCTTTGGTCATACTCTCATGCACTATCAACACCCAAAAATAACGATACGAATTCATATTGAGCGTATAGACCTAAACCTTTGTGTTGATGAGAAAAAGGCTCTATATCCATGAGAATGATTTTCCTATTCTTTCTTTTTCGTCATATTTAGCTTAGCTCAGCCAAAAATCGTTACTCAAAGCACGTAATACACAGGGAGAAAGACTTCGTGTAGTGCATCATCAACATGAACTAAATTGATTGAAACACTAATATAAAATAACTGTTTGTACAGCAATATAACTTTATACACTACACTATACTACATACTCGTAGTAGTCTTTCATCCTGACACTCTGCAGTGTTCGATAGATTTGCAACAGTGCTAGTGGCAAATATTTTTTGGTCTTTCTTCTCATTTTGGTGCAACTTTATATATAACTTATCTTAACCACAGCGTATGCTATATTATATATTTTCATATACATGTAGATGTATATATATACATCTATATAAAATAACTTAAAAATTGCATTTTGTTAAGTTCGATTGCCTCTACTCTATTCATTTTTTTTTTTTAATTTATTGTTCATATATGTTTGTTAACATAAAAGATGTGTGTAGTTTTACTTCAGTGTAATGCTTTGATTGCTTCTACCTATTGAATGCTGAAAATTGATTTTTTCTTGCATTCAATTGTGCTCTTTTAGTTGCCATGTATTCATTTTGACGGAACAACAATTGCACCACAAAAAAAGATTCATTAAAATCCAAGAATGTACCTGTAAAATATTTACCTCTTATCTCTAATTTCTTAGTACCTAAAGTAAGTAAAAAACAAGTAAAAACAGTACAGTCGACCAAGCGCGATCATTAAGTTCCCTACACATCACTTAGCCGAACGAAGTTCTTCAATTATTTCCGAGAGAAAGCACCAAAAATTATAAATATATTATAGTCTTGTCCAAAAAATAGACTTACGTGGTCCAAATGTGATATAATTAATTCTTATATCAAATTACTATTAAGGATTCATTTTCATCCTATGTAAAGATTTATCTTCCCTGAGGTGATTTGTAAAAAATAGATCTACGCAGTCCAAATTTATTGCGATTGATTTTTATGTCAACTTATTATTACGGACCAATTTTCATCACGAAATTTTAAAGATTAGATCCTTTTGCAATAAAAAGGCGTAATTTCCATATATTAGATTAGATCCAAAAAATGGACCTACTTGCTTCAAATCTGGAATTGTTAATTTTTATGTCAAATTACGATTAGGGAGTCATTTCCATCATAATAAATTTAAATTTTCGTCTTTTTACTATATAAAGTTTTTCTTTTCCAACAAAGAGGTAATAGAGAAGGTGGTTCAAAAAGTTGCCCCATCCGAACCAAATTTTCACATTTATTACTTAAATGCCGGTTTCGACCGGTTTTTGTTTTGTTTTCTTTTTAACGAGACGTTCTACGGGGTGTTTTCTTGAAAATGATTAGATCGAATCAATTTTCAACAACGTTCATCCTAGAGCCAAAATAGTGCAGTATACCAAGCTTCTCCAAAGTATTTTAAAAATTGCAATTTGCAGATTGACCACAAAAATACATGAATAGACATCAAACAGAAAGGCTTAAATTGATTCAGAAGATGATTGTGAGTGAATGAATTAAAATATCTTATTTTCGAAAAGAAAATGAAAATCTCTATTGCTCAACAATATACATAGAAGCAATCCTTGACTTTTGTTCTAAAGCGTGTTACACTCTTATTTGCAGCACCCTAAAATTCTGAAATTTTTCGAAAACTTAATCAATCACCCTTAAGCAGCTTTACTAGCCGTTAACGAACCTTCCGCAATCCTGAAGTTGGTATCAGGGAATCACTTTAGAAGTAAGGTAACCTTGTCTCCACTAAAAGTAACATAATTTTTTTAATTTACTTTAAAAATTTGAAAAAGATTATTAATATTTCTTTCCCCCTTAACCTCTCTTGTGGTATGATTACGGTTTGAAATTTTTTATCTTGAATAATAAATCCATAGTCTTCCGAATCTAAGAGACAACGTGTAATAAGCGTCGAGGAGATCTAGAACTTGATGAAGACCTTTTTAATAGTTTCATGTAAAACTTTAGTGCGAAAATTATATCGATTTGGCCAAAATTATGATCGAGCTTTCCAAAATGTTTTAATTTACAAGACACAAACTGGTACTAATATGAAACTTTTACCTGGAAAATGAGTCCCAAAAAATCTTCATGTCATGGGATTTTTTGCCACACCACACCTACAATTGCTGATCTTCTTGATTTGAAAAAGTTTTTTTTTTTCATTTCTTAGAATAACATTAAATATTTCGATAATCATATATGAGTATTTATCGTATTGTAGACGCAATACCATTTCGTCTTCAGCGTCTGTGTATACTTACAGATAATAACAAATAAACAAAAATTTGACCTCTCTTTTACTAAAGCAAAAAATGCAATAGGAAACAAAAGCAAAAACAACAAACGGAAAAAACCACATCAATGGTGAAAAGTATTTTCATTTCCGTATGTTTTCATATTACTCAGATATATGTTTTATTATTTTATCGAATGGCTTTTACTGCCAGAAGCATTGCACATGTACTTAATCTCTGCAGAGACCGGACAATAAAGAAAATCGTGCTCGGGAATATGGCGAGAAGAGGACGGGAATATTGAATAACAATTTTTCCACTTTTTTTTTCATTTTTTTTTTTTCATTTTTGTATTAAAATCGAGAATCATGACTAGAATTGATGAAGAATATCTATCTCGTAAGCATAATGTTCTCTAAGTGCATTCATTATATAATATTATGATAGTGAAATGAAAAAAAAATTTTTTTAATTTACTTAATACTTTAAAGAGAGACGCGCCTTAACAACCATAACTAACATAATATTTATTATATTTTATATGGAAGTAAAACTTTTTCCTATCATCTTATTATCATCAGCAATCGTATGCTTTATGTTATTTAAAATCATTGCTATGTAACTATGTATACGTAGGCATCGTAATTACATATATATATATATGTGCAGGCGTGTATCTATATGTATAATCATTTTACCGCGATTATAGCAATAATGTACAGATATTTGAGGAGCTTGGCAAAGCAGAATAAAGAGAAAGACAGCCAACCAAACTGATAATAATGACAAGAACTAAAGATGATCAGTGGAATATATAATTATGGTCAGAACATCATCAAAAGTTATCGACACTCTCAACAGTGGCAACAGTAATACCAAAAGCAGCAGCAGTAGCAGACACCGAGAAACAAACACATATTGCCACAAAAACAAACCGGCACACGCGTGCATGTTGCGATTATTGTTCACCACTTTAATGGTGACATGTAGAGCAGATGTAATCTCATTAAAATCCAATAAGTTAAATTATATCCATTATTATATTTCGATAATCGTGCCGTGTGTACCAGTAGGAATTGGATAAATTCTTACACACACATATAGGCCTCACAATATACACTTGGTGACTACGTTCTCATGTTAAAATTACAATTAAAAGCAGAGAAATTTAACATATCATCCAATATCATGCAATATTCAAGTGTGTTATGTATATATATATATATATATATATATATATATATGGTATTTTTTCGCTAATATTCCAACACGTATTTTCTTATTTTTTAAATGACTTTTATTAAGCAAATTAAGGATGTCTTTGACACGTATTTCCTTTGGGCCAATAGTCAAACCTTCATGCTCTGAGATCTCTGAGCGAAAAAGAGACCTCTTTTGAAGACAGCTTTGCTCTATGGGAGAGTTTCGTACAAAACGAAATAAACAATAGTCGGATGGAAAAGTTCTGAACATTACAGTAGATGCATTAAAAATTAATAAGCATCAATTTTAGTCGAGTTATTAAATCCTATTATTCGTTGATGGTGCAATTACTCATGCGATCAAATTGAAGCTAATCATGATAATCGATATCGTTGCAATTCCCCATCAACATGGCGTCAAGCATGGCCTTGCCATCCTTTGCGGACCACAATCCTTTTCGCATGTTGTTGAGCCATTTCTCATCGCTCATTACCAATGACTCAATTTCGTCTCTAATTAAACACTAATTCATGTGGTATCCAAGTGTTGAGTTACTTTTTACATACAAACTTAAGTAAATGGTCCAAAACTGTTGTTTTTTTTTCAATTGGTTAATTCCGCAGCCTTTTCGTAATGTTTCGATAATATTTTAAAGACCAGAGTGCTGTGCATCTTTAACATCGAAACTTTCAGAGATGAAGTTTTGGTAAAGAGTCTCCACTATATCATTATCACGAATTTTACCACAAGCTTGCGTGGCGTCCGTCATTTTCGTCAAATTGGTATTGTAATATTGCAAAGTTTTCATTGTTTTCTACCGATTTCCAGACTCTCGGCTGAAATACGCTTGACTTGCCAAATCGATTAACTCCATAAAACAAAAATTAGCAAAAAGTTATAAAATAGTACACATTTTGAGTTTAGAAATTATCTTAAATTCAAATAAGCATCGTAGACTGCAAATGTATCTTTTACCTAACGGCATACATGAAGATAAGATAGAATATCTTTTTAGGCATATTTTATTAATAATATTTTTGCTTGGTTAAATGAGTTAATCGTATTAGCAAATGAAAGAAAATTTTTAATTCACACTCAGCCTTTTACAGCAAAACTTCATAAGTACATATCTTTATTAAAGATTTTTAGCATAAATGTGTAATAATTCTGCTGTTATTGTTACAAATATTTCGTTAAATTGATTCATCAGCAGTGTAAATGGTATCTTCTTCGTTATATGGATTTGAAGTTCCTGCGTTATATATCCTTCAATTTTGCTTTCTTTTTACATCCATCTAACCTTAGCTATTAGTGCTTATCTTTTATTAGCGAATTTATTTTTTGGGTACATGTATATTAAAATTATAATAATTATTAAATTTTTCTGTGCTTTTGAAGAAATTTCAATAAATTTCAAACAGAATATTTAAATTTTAGAATACTGTGTTTAAATAACTTTTATTACGATTCAAATGGAGTAATTTGGATTGATTTCGGGAATAATATATTACTTTATATTGTTTGTTACTCAATAGCTAAAAAAAAAGTTGATATTTACTGATGTTAATATTTATTATTATAGAAATTAGTTTTGAATATAAAAAGTTAGAAATCAATCAATTGCTTTGACATCCAAAATTAGAAAAAAAATTCGGATAGTCTAGTTAATCCATTTGCCAAATAAAGCCTTCGAAAGTCACAATGCTATCTTTTTTATTTTTTGGTAATTATATTTGAATTCCTTTTAAATGAGCTATAGCTCTATAGAGTTAATGTTATTAAGGTAAGCGATTGTAAGGTTGTCACGTGGAGAAAACGCCGCGAACTTCACGTTATACGCGGTGTAAATAAACGCTAGAAGATCTATATAGAAATTTAAAAAAAAAGTAAAAAAAAAATCTTTTCTTTAAAATTTAATTTAAGTATATACTAAAATTTTAAAAACATTTGATCAATGGAAGTGTTACATTTCATAAAGTAAAAACATATCCAATATTAAAAAATCTCTCCGGACAAAGCATAGAATATAAAATAATTCATTTGTGCTATTGGTTCAAAATTTCATAATTCATCTTGATTTAGGCTGAAATCTTCGCACAATGGTCTCGCCAAAATTCTGACATGTCTCCTTCTGCATGAAAATTCCATTCATAGCTTCCTAATGCTACTTTAAGAAGATAAGTTTCTAGCGTATGTCGGATTAAAGTCATTTTATTATTCGAACATTTTCATTCACATTTCTTAGCTGTAGAGTACTTGTGTAGCTGTGAATCGCAATTTTTGAAATATCAAATATTGCTATATATCCATTTTGTAATCTCTCTGTCTCTCTAATGAGCGTTACTTCGTGTCAATTAAATCGTCTTAGACTATTATGCATATTGTCTTATTCGTAGTGTACATTATGTTAGTGTATGACCTTTGGATATTCTTTCAGAATATTTAGTTGTAGTAGAGTTTCTGGTTTTCGGTTTACGTCTCAATTTCAATAAAGTAGCCTTTTTCTACATCACTTTAATATAAAATAATCAACATTAAAGAATGTCTTGTTCAAAATAGGCCCTCATATACTTTTGTTCTATTTTCAGTATCAAGGCCGAAACATATTCCATACGCTTAAAATGACAAAATGGAAAAAGCAACAAGATAACGGGAAATATTTTAGTAGAATATTTTCGTTATAAAATTCGTCAAATAAAAATTATATAATTCTTCTTCTTATTGTCATGTAATTCTTCCTCTTCTTCTAAAATTCAGCGATTTAACAACATAGAAATAGAAAAGTTTCACAGTTTCAACGCGAATTTCTTTGTTTGAAACTTAATAAAGTTAGCCATTATAAAATCATTATATACATATATAACCATTATATAGTATGGTTGCATGTTATATAATTATATTATAGAATTAAGAAATGTTTAATAAGATTTTAGTTAGTATTTTTGCTTTTTATTTTTCAATATATTGTAGTGTAGTGTGTTTATAATGTTTTGTCTTTTCTTGTATGCAAAAATGATTCCGGCTTAACGTGCGTTCGCCAATGATTAAACACAAACAATAATATATGAACCAATTTTTTATTATACATTTCTTTTTCAGTTGGTGAAAGCACGGTTTTCTCTTTGCTTTTAATTTCATAGGTTATGATTAAATTATAAACTCTTAACAACTACGTGTGTGCTTGCGTAACAAAACGTTTTCCAACATAATCTTCCATTGTTTATATGATTGTCTATAGAAAAAAATTCATCATTTCTTTTCCAAGTTATGCATTATTCGTTGTATTGCATTATTGTATACATAACAATATATCGGTATATAATTCCCGGGATTCCATATAATTTTTACAAAGCAATAACTCTCAAAGAAGTCGTAACAAAATATCATGTCACGTCACGGTTTTAATGACAAAAAACAACAGATAAATCCGTATTTCGTATGTTGATTAAATAGTGATTTTTGATGGGGAAAAATATCATTCAAACTCACCTTTAGCTTAAAAAGTGTTATAACAAACTATTTTTATTGCAAATGGCAATTTGCTACTGGCTTTGCGCTTTAATCAGATTTTGATGAAATAGAAAACATCAAAAAATCCCGAAAAATTACTCTCGAGAATCTAAAAGCAAAGTAGTAGAAGATCGCAAATATCCTAGAGATACTAGAATGGCAATGCATTCATTAAGGGGCATGAGAGAACTCCTCTTCAAATAGTTATCGCATTTACTCACAATAGAACAAATGCAAAGACCTATAATGGTAAATTTGATTGGATTCAAATTAGAGAATTGAAACGTTTTTCACCGTATTCCCTAGATCTGTGCCCTAGATAGATCGGTTAACTTATTGTACAACTCTTGAAAAACATATAATTGATAAATAAAGTGGAATTTGGTTTCAAAAAAAGTTTTTCTTAGTCCCGGGAATTATTGGACGATCCTAGTATATGCTATACAAAAATAATGCATTTATAAAAAATTAAAATTTTCATTTTTAATCGCTTTCTTTATGCAATTGTGATTATTAAGCACCTGTCATTTTCAATAAAATTTTTGCATAAATCATTGACCATTTGTCAGCTTTTATTATTTTCGTTTGAACGTCATTTTACACAAATAAATTTTTATTAAATAATATAAAATTTAAAGTTATTTGTCTTAAACTTTATGTTTGCTTTTTTATGTTTTTGTTTTGACAAAAATGCTGTTTTTAAAAACATATAAATAAAGATGAAATGATATTAAATTTCCTAATTGTTAATAAAGTTTCTTATTTTGAAGAGTATTGATTACAACAACAAAAACATGCAAGAGATTTCCTTGGACAGATTATTTGAAATTCATTACCTAAAGTAAAGAGATAAAATGACGCATAATATTTTCATGCTTTGCTTGCTTTTGCTAGTTTGGAGTTGCAAGTAAATCGATTTTTTCTTCAAAAAGCTTTATATGGAAAATGTTGATATGATGCTTTTTAAACTAAAATTTGTTAAGAATTATAAATGAAAGTTTTTCCCATTTTAAAGTTTCATCTGTAGTATTATGAATCAAGAGCATCTACGTGAAATTTCGAAAAATAAGCTGCAAGTGTAGGCGGACTATTCAGTAAATTAATTTGTAACGGGTCTTCTTATCCTGGGGTATAACTCAGGGCTTCCCAGGAAGTCCGTCCCAAGATAATTTATTTTAGAAGAAATGATATTGCGGGACTTTCAGTT